>CM023449.1:192179349-192544429 GCA_013339765.2 Haemaphysalis longicornis
GTCGCATGGCCATTCCCTTTGTCCTAATTTATTGCTTATTGAGCGAAGTTTGCGTTAAGTGGTGTCCGTTCTGGTTCTAACGAGGCAATCTTTCGAATGAAGACCAAACATGTGTTTTCTCTTCATGGCTGTGTTAAAGGACGTTTGAATTCAGCCTGCCGCCTTGGCTTCGTTGATGATGTCCTCAATGGGAGGAAGGGGAACTGCCTGTTCGAGTTTCTGGTTATGTGTGTGCTTAGGCCAACCACTGATGGTCGGAGGGTTGCCCTGTGCAACACTTGGAGGGCTCTGTGTGGCTTTTGTTGAGTTCATAGGCGAGAGCGCCGTACGTGAGAGTGCTCACTGTGACAGCTCTTGTCATTGTCAGGGTGGCCTTTTGGGTTGCTCCTCCGTACTTGTCGAAAGTCTGCGGATGGTGTGGAGCAGACCCTTCCACTTTTGCTTCAACCTCTGCAGCCATATTCCAGCGCTGTTCTTTGTTCCGATTGGTAGGGCCGAGGAGGGTGATGGGTTCTGTTGCGGCTTGTATTACTTGATTTTCTATTATAACTTGTATCACATCGGATTGAGCGGGTGGTTTGCAGCCGTATACCGCCAAGAGCTGAGTCTTTTCGGCAGCCAGCTGGAGTCCCAGGTCGGCAAGAGTCAGCTCGAGGCTATGCGCCGCGGCTTGCAGTTCTATAGTTTGGTCCTCAAGAGAGTCGAAGTCGGCTGCTTCCGTCGAAACTATGACGTCGTCCGCATAAATGGTAAAGCGGGCAGCCGTGTCGACTTCCAACTGTCGTGCCACCCTAGTCATGGCTAGATTAAATAGAACTGGTCCTAAAATCGAACCTTGAGGGACCCCGCGGTCTACGTATTAGGTAGTGGGTTCCCAGCCAGGGCTGTGACCCATGGAGTCTTATAGGTCGACCTTGTAAGAAAACACGTATCCACTTTTGAGCCCTTACACTCGGATACGCCTTTGCAAGTTCCTCCAAAATGACTTTTTGGCTGACGTTGTCAAACGCCTTGCGTAAGTCAACGGCCATGACAATGTCTGGGTTTCCTCTTGCGTAGTGGGATCGGTTGATGACTCTGAGCAGAAGCCAGAGGCTGTCATGTGTGCTTACATTGGGACGAAAGCCTGTTTGGGAGGGGTGGAAGTATGGTTGCACATACTCCAAATAGTGCATGAGGCATTTGTTGATTAGTCTCTCAATTAATTTGCATATGACCGGGGTTAATGAAATGGGGCGTAGGTTGTTTATATTCCCTTGAGTTGCAGTTGGCTTGTCCGGTTTAGGTATAGGAAATATCAAGGTCAGCTTGAGATGGTCAGGGATGCATCCTTGTTCCCAGAGGTAATTGATTTGGGAGAGCAGGTGCGAGAGGGCTTCAGATGGCAGATTTCTAAGGTGCTTCCATGTTACGCCATCATGGCCGGGTGCGAAGTTCGGGTGGCCTTGCCCAATGGCTGTTCGTAGTTCAGTCATCGTGAAAGATAGGTCGAGGGTCTGGTCTGGTTAGAAAATTTGGATGTCAGGGAGAGGTTCAGGGGGTGATGTGGAGACGTGTGGAAAAAAGGTGGTTATGAGACGCCGTTCCACTTCCCTGGGGTCTTCAGTAAGGGCAAGGGTAGAAAATAGGGGAGTTCTTTTCTTTGCCTTTTGAGTGAGGCTCCGTTGAAGCTTCCAGAGTGCCGGAATGCCTCTCTCATGACTGAGATTAGCACATAGAGATGTCCAATTGGTTTCACTTAACTGTTTTTGGTAATCCGTAATTAGGTGATATTGTCTTCGGATCTTCTGCAGGTCTTTGTGCCGCTTACCGTTGGTCCTGTAAACGTGAGTGAGCTTATGAACTCGCGACAGGTTGGCTGTGGTTGTCGAAATGGGTAATTTCTGCAGCGCAATCCATTCTTCCTGTGCATGTGTGATGATGAGAGAATCAGAGAACAGAACTCATGTGTGAAGCCGGAGAAGATGGGCCGAGAATGCTTTCTCGGAAAATATTCCAATATAGCCTCTTCACTGTTTTCCTCTCGAAGTTTCTTGCCACGTAGGTGATTAGAATTGGTAGGTGTTCGCTGCCGGATGTCGTGGTGTACCGGTTTACGATGCAAACCAACTGAGCTTGAAAGGAAGGCCTTCCGCACTTGGCCACATTGTAAAGAATGTGTTGCACACCCTGTTCGTAAAACAGTGGTTTTTTACTCATCACATCAAACTTCCAGAGAGATGTGAAGCATTTTCCAATAAAAGCATCAACCAAGTGTGTTAGTCACCCTTCTGTGGCCTTATTAGACAAAGAAATAGAGATGATTCTTGTAATGTCTGATTCGACATGTGATTGAAGCGTGTGCTATGCGTGATGTGAAAACTATTTTGGGAGGATGGTGCGCAGTTTGGAGGTATAGGTATTTCGTTTCCTTCAATAAAAATTCAGTTGAGAATGCCTTCTCGGAAAATATTCAAATCTCGCCTCTTCACTGTTTTCCGCTCGCGAAGTTTCTTGACACGTAGGTGAATTAGAATTGGTTGGTGATCGCTGCCCCATGTCGTGGAGTAAGGCATCCCCTAGTGAGTCCAGGGGTGGCCCAAGTAAGGTCGGTGATGTGTCTTGTTGTGCAGCGTGAAGGCCGATACGAGTTGGGATGTCAACATCGTTGATGAGCAGCAGATTGGATGCGTCGGCGGCGTCATCAAGCGCTTTCCCCCGCGGGTGAGTTTTAGAGTACCATTACGTGGTGCTTTGCGCATTGAGTCTTCCACCTAGTAATATCGGAGTACCAGGAAATTGCGAAATCAAGGTGGAAATCCAACTGAAGTTGTACTGTTTTTCGGATAGCGTGACTGGCTTGTAATAGGCCGTTGCTACAATAATTGCTTTCCCGCTGGGAAGGCGAGTGTGCACTGCAATGACTTCGTGGAATTTCGAGTTGAGTTTTGCGAAACATATTTGCTGGATGCTCAAAGAAGAGTTCACTAACACGGCCGCATGGCCGGGTGCCGTAGCAGTTGTTATGGAGCCGCGGCGACTGTAGTGCGGTATGGAGGGGCTTACATATGTGGTATATCCTGGAACCTGAGGCGTGCAGCGGGCTTGTTGCAGCAGAATGTATAGTGGCTGTATTTGCTTAATTTTCTGTTTAAGAATAGTTTGTTGCTGTACAAAACTGCGGCAGTTCCATTGCAGTGCTGTTGGTGATGTTCCTATTGCTGCGGATTTGAGGTTCGTAAGGTTACTTTTCGGGGCGGTTCCTCAGAATCGTCAAACGAGGGAAGCTTCTTTATTACGCACTGAATAACGGACCTTATCTGGGAGAGTTGGTCGTCTAAGTATTCCTTATCTTTTTTGCGATCCGCTTGGCGTGCTTGACGTTCGTGGTGAATGTCTGTGCGCACTGTTCGAAGAGATTCCGTGGTCGGTTGGGAGGTAGGGGTACGTTTTGTGCTCTTGCTACGGCTAGGTCGTGTCTGGGAAGTCGGGAGACGCTTTGAATTAGACTGGGCTTATGTCTTGTTGTTCAGAAGACGCTTGAGTTCCTGATTTTCGGTGCGCAGTTGCTGATTTTCGATGCGCCGCTGTTGGATATCTGCACGCAGTGCATTCAACTGATTCATTGTGGCGACCATTGTCGGTTCCTTAGGGTTAGTGTTGTTCGGCGTCAGGGATGGGTCAGTTGAACGAGGTGAATCAGATCCGTGTTCCCTAGTGCGATCTGCCCACGTGACCCCATAGGTGGTGTCCTTTTGGGGATTGTTGCCCGGCGGCTTAGGTATTCTGCTGGGGCATGTGGGGTTTAGTGCTATGTGCCCGGGTTCTTTACAGGCGACGCAGTAGATTTGGGGCCCACAGCCTTCATCCTCCGGGTGGTGCTTCCCATAGGTGCTGCACACTGCCTGTGCTGGGCAAGAGCGGGCCATGTGCCCAACGTTATGGCAGTTGTAACACACAAGCCTTTTGGGTTGGTGGGGGGACACCTTCACAATCGCCATGTAATATTTGACCTCCTTTCGTAATGTCGGCGAGTAAAAGGTTATCACAGCCCAGTTAGTGCGACCGAGTCGAGTGGAGGCTAGTATTTTGGCCTTTTCGCATCGTAGCCATTGGAGAGTTTCTTCGTTGGTCTCATCTGGCTCAATCGTGATGACGCCTCTGGTGGTGTTTGGTTTGAAGGGGGAGAGTTTTACCTCAACAGGGACACATTGGCGCGTTCCTCGGTGATCGAAAGAGATGATGATGATGGTTGGTGTTTAATGCCGCAAGGCCAGCGAGGGCAAAGAGCTCCAGAGAAGGAGTTATTTAATGAAGAGAAGTGATTACCACAAAAGGTAGGTATAAAACTTATAAACCGGACATAGTAAAATCAATTAAAGATAATGGTGATGGCTGTGTATAAGGCCAGATTTGATTATGCATGATAAGAAATGAGGTGTAAAAACTTAACGTCTGACAAATACTTAAACACGCGTTTCACAGAAACCATGGCATCGTCACCCATAAACAACGATGGGTGTAGGGTAATATGTTGTCTGTAGAGTTCTCTGAAGTGTTTGTGTCGTGTAGTGTCAAGTGCCTTGCATTGTATGAGTATGTGGACCACGGATAGGCCCTCCCCACACCTGCTACACAGGGGTCTTGGAGATCCCGTTAGCAGGTGCGAGTGCGTTACATGTGTATGGCCTATCCGTAGTCTAGCTAAGGTAACTTCAATGTGCCTGTTGTGTGAGTCAGTAGTGTATTGTCCCAAGTGCGGTTTTATTACTTGTAGTTTGTTGTCTGTCTGTTCGCTCCAGTCTGCTTGCGAAGTTTTACGGAGTTGCTGTCTTAGGTGTGGCTTGAGGTCTGTGTAAGGTAGTGTTGTTATGTTTACTGTGTTTCGGAGTGCAGCATTGGCGGCCATTTCATCCGCCAGTTCAGAGTGGCCTGGCACCCAACACACAGTCACCTCAAGGTTTGAAGAATACGCCAGCATAATTGATTTCAAAACAAGGTTAACTACATGGTTTTTCGATGACTTTCTGGATGATAATGCACGGACGGCACTCAGCGAATCTGTGTAAATGATGGATTTAGGAATATTGTGTTCAACTATGTGATTTACAGCCAGAAAGATGCCATATGCTTCTGCCAAAAAAATACTTGTCTTTGCATTCATGGTTCTACCTGCTTCAAAATTGGGTCCATGAGCAGCACAAGACACCGCAGTGAACGTTTTGGAAGCATCAGTGAAAAACTCTGCAGCCCTGTATTTATCCTGCAGATACATGAAATGATGCTGAATCGCAATTCTTGGGGCCCTGTTCTTATCAAGATGCGTAAAATACAGGTCACAGAGCGCAGGGCGCAGATTCCATGGTGGTATAAAATCAGTGATGGGTGTCTTGTGAATGTCTAAAAAGGGTACATTATGCTCAGAGGCTTCCTCTCTTACCCTAAGCGAAAAAAGCAGAGAGATGGATGGACGATTTAAAAACAGTTGTTGTGAGGATGTATTATTAATGGTGGAATTAAAAGGGTGGTTAAAGTCAGGGCCATGATTTTCGAGGCATACAACAAATCCATGTAAATCCTCTGGTGATATAGGGACCATTTATCACACTCGGCGTAGAGGCTCTCGACTGGGCTAGTGCGAAAACCACCACATGCAAGGCGAAGCCCCAGATGCAGCACTGGGTCGAGCATTTTCAGTGCCGTTTTTGTTGCAGACCCATAAAATGACGCTTCCATAGTCCAATCGGGACCCCACTAGGCTTGTAAAAATACGTAAGAGGAGTTGCTTGTCGGTTCCATAGGACTGGTGTGACAAGATTTTAAGAATGTTGAGAGCCTTTAGACATTTATGTTTCAATTGCTTAATGTGAGGGATGAACGTAAGTTTTTCATCCAACACCACTCCTAAAAACCTGTGTTCCTTCCTCACAGGAAGCGCAACGCCATTAAGGGCAATGTCTGGGTCCGGATGGATCCCACGCCTCCTGGAGAAGACAACACAGGTGCTTTTTTAAATGCAGAGCATTTCAGTAACTCACGATGTCACCCGCGTTGACGTCCGTAGTCGTAGTCCGCACCCCTCCCCCTACACTATATAAAAAAATACTATCCGGCGCCTGGTTTCGATCCCTCGACCCTGCGGGCGGAACGCAATGTACATGGTGCTCTACCCACTACGCCACAAAGAAGACACAGAACGGGAGGCTACGAACGCGCCTTATATCCTTGACTCTTTCAAACTACGTCAAGAAGCTGCTGATACAACGCATTCACTACCACCAACTCCCAAACACTAAACGTTAACGCAATACACCTACCCCCTATGCGACGCATTTACTCGAGTCCCGGGGAGATGGGCCCAATTTTTCTGGGTTAAGTTTAAAACCGTTCTTGTCTGCCCAGCTGCCAAGTTTTTTGACAGCGAGCTGGACTTGACGCTCAAAGATGGACATATTGCATGATTTAAAAGATACCTGAACGTCGTCTACATACATTGAATAAGAAATTGTAGGTGGCAATGCCTTCCCAAGGGAGCTCATCTTAACTATGAACAGAGTGCAGCTTAGAACTCCACCTTGCGGAACGCCGTTTTCTTGCACGTGAACTCTTGAGGGTGCGCTACCTACTCTCACGCGAAACGTTCTTTTGGACAAATAACTAGCAAGGGTGTTGATCATATGGCCTGAAACACCGAAAGACTTCAGGTCACTGAGGATCCCGTAGCGCCAGGCGGTGTCATATGCCTTCTCAAGGTCAAAAAACACCGTTGTGCAAAAACTGTTTGTGAATGAAAGCGTCCTTTATGTATGATTCAAGGGCTACAAGTTGGTCATTTGTAGATCGCCCCGCCCCGAAGCCTGCCTGGCAGCCCTCGAGAAGACCGTTGTACTCAAGAAAGTACAGAAGTCTCCTGTTTATCATCTTCTCGAGGAGCTTGCACAGGCAGCTTGTAAGAGCGATGGGCTGATAGCTAGCGGGAGAGGAAGGGTCCTTCCCTTCCTTCAGGAAAGCCACTACTATGGCCTCCCTCCAAGAGCGAGGAATGTGCCCGAAAGCCATATGCTATTGTATAGATGTAGAAGCATTTCAAGGGTGTCTGAGTGTAGCTGTTGTATCATGGTGTATGTGATTTTGTCTGCACCTGGAGCTGAAGGCTTACATGTTGTCAGGGCTGCCTTCAGCTCATGAATTGAAAAAGGAGAATTGTAACAAGTGTGCTACTTGTTGCTATCACGCAGTGACTTCTTTTCCGCAGATGTTTTGTGTTTAATGAAAGTGTTTGTGTAGTGTGCTGAACTGGACACGTGTTTGAAGTGTTGTGCAAGTGTGTTGGCCTGGTCCTCGAGTGTGTCCCCTGTTGGGCTAACCAGTGGCAGGCTGTGTGTTTGTTGTCTTTTGAGCTTACGTATGTGTGTCCAGACTTTGTGTGTGTCTGCGTACGAGTTTATGGATGTCAAGGAGTGCCAACTCTCTGGTTTTGCCCCACGGCGCACACGTTTTCCAAACACCTTGGCCCGTTTGAACAAGAGGAGGTTACTCGACGTGGGGTACCGACGAAGGATACCCACGCCTTGTTCTGGGCCTCTCGCGCCCGCCTACAGTCCTCATTCCACCACGGCCTCCTCTGGTTGCGCGGAGCACCAGAGGCGTGGGGAATGGACTTTTCGGCGGCGTCGAGGATGTGCGCCGTGAGAAGTTGGGTTGCTTCTTCAACGTGTAGGTGTCCTATGGATGTGTGGTGTAGTTTGGATGCCTCTGTAAATGTATTCCAGTTAGCTCGTGCTTCATTGAACCTATTATGGGAAGATGAACTGCATGGGCCTTTACCTATGTATGTTAGTGAGGTGGGGAAGTGGTCACTGCCATATGGGTCAGTGCCCACACCCCACACGAGAAGAGGAAGGAGAACTGCAGAGCCAATAGCCAAGTCAAGATACGAGTATGTGTTGTGTCCTATGTTGTGGTATGTAGGCTGTTTATTGTTGAAAAGGCATGCTCCAGAGGATGTAAGAAACCTCTCTATCAGGCGAGCCTGGGCATCCGTACGAGAAGAGCCCCATAGAGAATTGTGAGCATTAAGGTCGCCTGTTAAGATGTATGGTTCGGGCAGCTGGTCAACCAACGCCTCGAAGTCAGAGCTCGAAAGTGCAAGATCAGGAGGAATATATATGGAGCATACCGTTATCAACCTATTAAATATTATTGTTCGAATTGCTACAGCCTCAAGGACAGTGTTCAGAGTGACAGGGTGGCAGGCTAAGGATTTCCAGGCAATTATGGCCACACCGCCAGAAGAGTGTGTGCAGCCATCCCTGTCCACCATGTAACTATTCAAGAAATTTGTGTGCTTAGAATCAAATGTGTTTCCTGAACACACATTACACTTGGCTGATTAGCATGCAGTATTTCGTATACATCGTCAAGATTTTTAAGAAGGCCTCTACAGTTCTATTGAATTATGTTTTCTCTTCCCATTATTTAGTGTGAGAGCTACTGGAGTGTGTATGTTTATGTGTCGTATTTCGGGGCTGTGACTCTCGTCTTTTTGGGCTTGTCGGGAGGCTTTGGCGTCGGGACACGTTCCTTACGGTGCACCGCAGACAAGAACGGTCCGACATCCGTTTCGTCGTCTGATGCCCTCGGAATGCCTGACTGATCAGGCCCCTTGGACCGCGCACCCTTTTGGGCGCACTTTGACTGACCCACAACCACCGAGGGTTTAAGGAATGCCTCGGATGGCACAGGCGGTGCGGTGGGGGTCGGAGCTGCCGCTGGTTCCTCCATGTCAATGTCCTCTACGCCCTCGCCTGAGGTTTGGGACGTTAGAGTGGAAGTGGAGGATGCAGCATCGCTCCCACCAGACGTGGTTGGTTGCCCCACAGCCGCTGCTGGCTCAGCGAGCGGTGCAGAGGCGGGTTGGGCTGCCTGAGGCAACACCCGGGGGGGGGGGGGGCGAGAGCGGGACCAAGTCCGACTCGCGGTACTGGGTCCCGCGGAAACCAGACGCCGCTCGACGCAGCTCGCCCCCCGGCGAGCTGCGTCGGCGTACCTCCCCAGAGGGAAAGAGGTGAACCTCTTCCGCGCCTCTGGGTAGGTGATGTTCTCTGTCACTTTCACGTTGATTATTTTCTTTTCAAGTTGAAATTTCTCGCACTTCCTGCAGTAGGCCGCATGTGGGCCCCTGCAGTTTGCGCAAGTGAAGTTGTCAGAATTGCAATTGTCGGTGGGGGTGGTCCTGCGCTGCGCATTTCGCACAGGTTGTTTTGCCGGGGCAAGAGGTTGTACTGTGCCCGAACCGCTGGCACTTAAAGCAGCGGTGCGGGTTCGGTATGTACGGGCGAATAGAGCATCGGATGTAGCCTGCATTTATATATTGCGGAAGTGTCGATCGGTCGAAGGTCAGGATAATGTGTTTGGTGGGGATTATCTTATCGTCCCTGCGCATCGTGATGCGGCGCACGGCTGTGACGCCCTGGTACTTTAACCCTTCAAGGAGGTCGGAATCTGTTTCTGTAAGGAGATCCGACTCTGAAATCACACCCTGGGAGCTGTTCAGGCTCCGGTGGGGCGTGATCCTGATGTCCAGATCATGGATGCGAGTTTGGGCAAGAAGTGTGCGGGATTGTTTTACATTGTTGAGTTCAACAAGGATTTCTCCTGTCCTGAGCTTTTTGGCTTCATACATTTCACCTAATGTGCTTTGCAGAAATTTGGAGACAAGGGATACCGACAGTGAAGCGATGGGCCTCGTTGTGTCAGCTGACTCGATCACAAGAAAACGAGAATAGTTATTCACGTTTGCTGAAAAGGCAGTTGTTGAAAGGGGTGGGAATGAAACTTCCGTGCGGCCCCTTTTCGGGGGCCGATCACGTTTGGGGGGGTGTTTAGAAAATGCCATATATCATAGTATAGAAGCAGGGGACGGGGGTACTTTGTTGTTTGACTTTACCCTGATGGTCAAAGAGGTCCCGGAGCTCCCTGCCTGGTAAACAGACAGGGAGCCCATCCGCCGGAGCTTGACCTGGACTCCGACGGCCACCGTTTGAGGTTTCTACCCTTCACCTTAAAAACACATCACCACGGTAGGTCACAGCTTATGTCGGGGGGCTCGGGGTCCGCGGTATCGCCAGTACCGTCACCAAGATTACTCAAAGTGCCCCGTGCGGGGGATCGAAAGAGATAGATGCAACAGTAACAAGGCGACATGCGTGTGTGTCATCGTAGACGGTTATGTAGATGCAGTTCCTGCTGTGTCAGATCTGTGTGGCGAGTTCCGCTAGATACGGTTGTGGAGCGGTTGTTCCAATTAGGTGAGCAAATGTATGCTTGGGGATATCATTGATGCTGCATTTAGCGAGCGGTCTTAGCACAAGTTGGAAGCGGGGCCTACTTACCCGGTCCGTTCGGGTCACTTGGTCTTGAGTAGTAGTAGTAAAGCTTTGATTTGGGCAAGGGAGGGCTAAAGCCACTTGGTGGGGAAAATGGGATATGAAGCAGGGGATTACACAGGTTGCTTCAGTTCCAGGCACTTTTTCTTCTATTCACTGACTGTTCGGAGGCTTCGCCGGGGTCGTCCTTCGTCAGACTACTCGCGACAGACGACTTTTGGTTAGAAATTTGCCTATTTCGTGTAATAAAGACCTATCTAATGCAGTATGTGCTTCTTGGTGTATGGTGTTTAGATCAATGTGTCGAATGGTGTCTGAACGATGTGCATCGAAGAATGGGCATACACATACTAAGTGGTGAAGGTTTGCTTTGGTGTTTGTGTTACAGTAGGGACAATGTGGGGGTGAGGGTGTTGTGGGGCCCTTTGTCCACTTCTGTATGATATGTGGGTGTAAGCTGCATTGGCGCAAATGTTGTTGATGAATACTTCTTCGGCTCTTGTTAATGAGGGCATGTTAGCAAGATAACCAGAGGGTGTCACTTGTTCGTACTGACATTTCTTGCGCTTCTTGAGTCGCTGGATGAGTAGGGGAGGTGAAGTAGCCGAGGTATAAACCAGCGGAGGGGTAACGTTAAGACTTTCCTGCCCCGCTGCGTGAGCGGCCTGGTTTCCTGGGCTGGCCTCTTCATGACCCGGTGTCCAGTCGATTCTGATGTTCACTTTCTGGCCCTTTAGTAGTTTCTTAACCAGTAATATGGAGTTAACAAGTGGGTTGAGTGAAAGGGGTTTTCGTAGTTCTCGGATTGCTGCGAATGAATCTGTCAAAATGCGCACGTTGTGCGGTGGTTTAAAGTCGATGTCGTAGCAGATGTGGTTAATCGCGCTGTTTATGGCGTGTAGTTCTCCTTCTAATGCGGTTCCATCGTTTTGGTTGAAAGATATCTGCCCGTTAAAAGATGAATTTTCGGGACATGTCCATGCTGCACCGATATGTGTGGGAGTCACGCTTGTATCCGTGAAGATATCAATTTCATTTGGCAGTTTAGACGCCATCAGGTAGTGAATACGTTGAGATCTGGTTGCTGGAAGAGCCCGTGGGATTGGCTTGCTGAGGTGGCTTTCGATGTTGTTTGATATCGACCAGGGTGCAAGGGGGATGGGTAGCTCAATTGTTGGTGCGGGTTTTTGTTCGTCCCATGCCGTAAGGAGCAATCCTTGGCGGGTGAGACCTCGTTTGCGGTCTGCTTGGTCTTTTGTTTCTTTCATCACAGTAACGATGGGAGGAAGTGCCACTGCCTGCTCAAGGGCTGCTTTTTTTTGTGTGTATTGGGAGGCCCGTTATGGTACACAATGTGGCCCTGTCGAGCACCTGAATGTGTTTGGTGTTGGTCTTATTCAACTCATAGGCAGGGGCTCCGTAAGCTAGAGTGCCAATTGCGACCGCACGTGCCATCGTTAGGCAGGCTTTTTGATTCGCCCCTCCGTGTTTGTTGGACAGCCGTTCTATCAATTTCAGCATTGGCTTCCATTTTCGTCGCAGCTCTGCGATCCATATCTTGGGGCTGTTGCAGCTGGCTAGCGGGAGGCCGAGTAGCCGTACGTGCCCTCGTTTCATTTGTATCTCAGTGTCACCTATATACAGCAGGTCATCTCCTGTGGGCTGAGCTTTGTTCGTGCTTGAAACCATGAGCAGCTCAGTCTTTTCAGCGGCGAGTTCAAGACCTAGTTGTGGTAGGCACGCCTCTATGGTGTTTACTGCTGCCTGTAGTTCGGTGAGCATGTCTGTTGTCATTGAGTAGTCTCTACCCTCGCACCATATTGTGACGTCATCGGCGTATATAGCAAATCTGGCCGACGTTCCTTGTTCAAGACTCTTAGCCAATTTCGCCATGACTATGTTGAAGAGGACCGGTGCAAGGATGGATCCCTGTGGCACTCCCTTGTCGTTGTAATAGGTGTTAGGTGTCCATCCGGGGAGCTTGCTGTTGAGTTGTAAGGGGCGGTTGTGAAGGACGTTTCGGACCCATATTTATGCTCTTTTGCTGGGAAAGGCTTGAGCTAGTTCATTCAGAATTGTGGTCTGATTTACTCTGTCGAATGCCTTTCTAAGGTCCACAGTTAAGACGTTGTCGGGGAGTCCGCGGTCGTACGGGGATCTGGTGATCACGCGGCGCAGCAGCCAAAGGCAGTCCAGCGTTCCCAAATGCGGCTGGAATCCAGTTTGGGAAGGGTGAAGCCAATGGTTGACATATTCCAAGTGGTATTGTATTCGGTTGTTAATAAGAACTTGCACAAAGTAGGTGTGAGTGATATCGGTCTTAGGTTGGAAACTACAGATGGGTCTTTTCCAGGCTTCGGGATTAGGTTTACCAGGGATAGCTTAAAGTCTTCGGGAATTTCGCCTGTGTTCCACGAGTGGTTTACGAGCACCAGTAGTTGTTCCAAGTGAGCTTCATCGAGGTTTCGTATGTGCTGCCAGGTAATCCCGTCGTGTGCCGGGGCCGATCTCGCCTTACCCTGTCTGATTGCAGTGCGGAGCTCTGCCATCGTGAATGGGTAGTCCAGTGATGAATCTTCGTTATCGATGTCAATGATGGGGAGGTAGTCGCTAGGTTGTCTACTAGCAGTTGGGAAAAGCGTCCAGATAATCTCTCGTTCCACCTTCTCGGGATCCTTGTGCAGTGTAAGCGTTGAGAATAACGGGATGTGCTGCTTTCTTTTTCCCGCCATTCCTCTGTAAATTTTCCAAAGTTTCGACAGGCCGCATTCATTTCCTAGACTCGAACATAGCTCTTGCCAGTGGTCGTTAGCAAGCTGTCGTTGGTACTCTTGAATTAGCTTGTATTGCCTTCTTAACCTCATGAGATCGCAATGGAGTTTTCCCATTTGTCTGTATTTGCGCGTGAGGTGTTTGGCGCGCTGCCACAGATTGGCCAAATGGTCGTCCATGGTCGGTGTGTCAGTCGAGCAGGTGACCTCTTCATTCGAGGCTCGCGAAGCATTTTGGATGCGTTCAACAAGAGTATGAAAATCGGTGGATGGGTCTGAGATTTGGTTGAGGCTGTCACGAAAGGTCATCCAGTTCGTTAATTTCAGAGTTTTGGTCGTTCTTAGTCGTTTCCCACGAAGGAAATATGTTATAGGGAAGTGGTCGCTACCCCAAGTTGTGTCAGAAATTTTCCACGCGTTTAAGAGACCAAGAGAGGCAAATGTGAGATCCGGTGTGGTATCTTTTTGGGAGGCGTGCAGCCCTATTCTTGTGGTTACGCTGAGATCGTTCGCGAGCGTGAGGTTATTCATTTCCATCACGTCTTCCAGAAGTTTTCCTCTGATGTCCGCCATGGCGTATCCCCACGTTGTGCTTTTTGCATTGAAATCGCCTCCAAATATGACTGGTATGTTTGGATATTGATGAATTAGTTGGGTGACCCATAGGAACGATGAATTGCGAGCGGAGCCGGTTTTAGGTCTGTAATAAGCCGAAGCAACAATTATTTGCTTTCCCTCTGGGAGCCTGCTTCGAACCACTATTGTCTCATGGTGCTGGGACGTGAGTCCTGGAAGTTTTATTTGATGGCACCCAATTCCTTTCTTGACGAGGATTACTGAGTACCCAGGTGTCCTGGTCGCGGAGTGTCCAGGTTGGCTTGGTTTGCATGTGATTGCGGGGTCCGAGTATGTTACATACCCACTAATCGAAGTTATGGTGCGTGGTTCTCGTAGGAGGATGAAAAGTGGCTTCAGCAGTTGAATCTTTTGTAGCAGTATGGGCGACTTTTGTAAATAGCTCCGGCAGTTCCATTGTAGTATCATGGTGTTTCGCATCATTAATTTCGGGAATTGCTGCGTGGTG
The DNA here is from genome assembly GCA_013339765.2 of Haemaphysalis longicornis. Taxonomy (NCBI): domain Eukaryota; kingdom Metazoa; phylum Arthropoda; class Arachnida; order Ixodida; family Ixodidae; genus Haemaphysalis; species Haemaphysalis longicornis. The sequence continues at coordinate 192,193,572 of CM023449.1, forward strand.
GTACTTTGCGTGGTGGTTCTTGAATTGGGTCCTGTTGGGGTAATTGGTTAGTGATTCGTTGCATCATGGCCGCTGTCTGTGATGTATGGCTTTCAAGAAGAGCGCGAATTTTGCCTATGTCTTCTTGACGGGCTGCACGTTCCTTTTGGATGTCAGATCGGATAACTGAAAGCAGTTGCACGAGTTCCGGGTCAAGTTTGGTTTGGGACGTGGGCGTACGCTTGATGCTTGGGCTACGGCAGCGCCTAGTCGAATTGTTGGGTCTGGTGGACTGCGTCTGGGGTGGTTGTGTTGGTTGTGTTTTCTCTGTGAGTGCCTTCTTGAGTTCTTGATTCTCTTTTCTCAAATGTTCAAGTTCCTTGCGCATAGAAGCCAACTGGGCTAGAATGCTCGCGTTGACTGCTTCGGCTGACGTCGATGGTTGGCGATCTTGTTCAGGGGTTCCGTTGGGTGTTGTTATGCGAGTCTCGCTGGCATGGTTTGCTGAGTGCGCCACGCTGTAGGCCAATGAAATGCCCTGAGCCGCGTCGTTACTCGGAGTATTGGAAGGCGTTGGAATGCGACTGGGGCATTGCGGGCTAACTGCTATGTGGCCAATCTCCTTACATGCAGCACAGTAGACTGTTGGGCCATATTCCTGTGTTTCGTCATGGATTCTGCCGCATTTGCGACATGCGGTGTTGTGCGGACAGTATTTTGCCATGTGGCCAATGTTGTGGCAGTTGTAGCACACCATGCGTTTTGGGTGATAGTCAGCTACTTTTACTATTGCCATATAATATTTGACAACCTTTTGGAGTGTTGGGGAGTCAAAGGTAACGACCGCCCTGTTTGTCTTTCCAATTCTCTGCACATTGAGGATTTCAGCCTGTTCGCAGCGCAGCCATTTCCGGATTTCTTCATTCGACTCATTGGGTTCAACATCAATGACTCCACGTGTCATGTTGGGACGGTGATAGGAACTCTTGATCTCGAAAGGAATCGTGGTTACGTTGCCGTTTTGCCTTGCTTGTATTGTTGTTGTTTGAGCTATTCGCTTAGCATGTTCGTTGTCGTATACCGTGATGTGTATGCAGTTGCCTGCTACATCATATCTGTGGGAAGCTATTTCTGAGAGGTATGTTTGGGGTGCCGTGATGCCAATACTGGTAAACTTTCACAGGAGACGAAAGATCTAATCAGGAAACGGCAAACCATGAGAATCTCTACCGCAGCTGACAGAATAGAACTAGCAGAGCTCTCGAAGTTAATCAATAAGCGCAAGACAGCTGACATACGGAAGTATAATATGGAGAGGATCGAATACGCTGTAAAGAACGGAGGTAGCCTGAAAGCAGTAAAGAGACGTCTTGGCGTGGGGAAAAATCAGATGTATGCACTTAAGGATAAGCAAGGCAATGTCATCACAAATAGGGATAAAATAGTCACAGTGGCCGAGGAGTTCTATAGGGATCTGTACAGTAGCCGGGACATACAGGATAATGCCGAACGAGACAGTAGTTCAGAGGAGATAGACATCCCACCAGTAACGACCGAAGAAGTAAGGAAGGCTTTGAAAGAAATGAAAGGGGGCAAAGCACCTGGTGAGGATCAGATAACAGCAGACCTCTTGAAGGATGGCGGAGAAAATTGTACTTGAAAAACTGGCAAACCTGTATACGCAATGCCTAATGACCGCAATGGTACCGGAATCTTGGAAGAACGCGAACATCATCCTAATCCATAAGAAAGGCGACATGAAGGACTTGAAAAACTACAGGCCGATCAGCTTACTGTCAGTCGTCTACAAGGTATTTACCAAGGTAATCGCAAACTGAATCTCTGGAACCTTAGATTTCAGTCAACCTAAAGAACAAGCAGGGTTCCGTAAAGGTTATTCAACAATGGACCATATTCACACGATCAATCAGGTGATAGAGAAGTGCGCTGAGTATACTCAACCCCTATATATAGCCTTCATAGATTATGAGAAAGCATTTGACTCGGTCGAAACCCTAGCAGTCATTCAGGCATTACGAAACCAGGGGGTAGATGAGCATTATGTAAGAATACTAGAGGATATCTGTAATGGGTCTACAGCTACCATCATCCTCCATAAGGAGAGCAGTAAAATACCTATAAGGAAGGTTGTCAGACAATGAGACACAATCTCTCCAATGTTATTCACAGCATGCTTACAAGAAGTATTCAGAACGTTGGATTGGGAACAGGTGGGAGTAAGGGTTAATGGAGAATACCTCAGTAACCTCAGATTTGCTGATGACGTTGCCTTGCTAAGTAACTCGGGGGACGAATTGCAAAGCATGCTTTCCGCACTGGGCGAACAGAGTAGAACCGTGGGCCTGAAAATTAATATGCAGAAAACTAAAGTAATGATCAATAACCTCGGGACAGCACAGCAGTTTGAGATAGATGGCGAGGCAGTGGAAGTGGTAAGCGAATATATATACTTAGGCCAAGTTGTGACCCCAGATCCCAACCATGAGGCAGAGATAATTAGAAGGATCAGAATGGGGTGGGGTGCATATGGCAGACATTCTCAGATAATGAATAGCAGCCTACCATTGTCGTTGAAGAAGAAAGTGTATGACAGCTGCATCTTACCGGTACTCACCTACGGGGCAGAAACTTGGAGGCTCACTAAGAGGGTTCAACTTAAATTGAGAACGACTCAGCGGGCAATGGAGCGGAAAATGATAGGTGTAACATTAAGGGACAAGAAGAGAGCGGAGTGGGTCAGGGAGCAAACTGGTGTTAAAGACATATTAGTAGAAATTAAGAAGAAGAAATGGACTTGGGCAGGGCATGTAATGCGAAGGCAAGATAACCGCTGGTCATTAAGGGTAACAGAGTGGATCCCTAGAGAAGGCAAGCGCTGCAGGGGGCGGCAGAAAGTTAGATGGGCAGATGAGATCAAGAAGTTTGCGGGGATAAATTGGTCACAGTTGGCACAGGACCGAGGTAATTGGAGAATAATGGGAGAGGCCTTTGCCCTGCAGTGGGCGTAGACAGGCTGGTGATGATGATGATGATGATGATGCCAATGAGATGTGCGAACGACCTTTTTGGTATGTCGCCGATGTTAATTTTAGTAAGTGGTCTGAGCGTGAGTACCGAACGAGGCCGACTTACCCGGTCTGTCTTGGTGATCGTTGCTGCTGCCGCTGTTTGATTCCGTTGCCACGTTGGAAGGGGGTCACCGTCTGGTTGTCCATTTGATGTGGTATGCACGTCTTGCTGGTCGTAGTCCATCATGGTTTCGTGTCCAAGGCGTGGTAGAGAGTCTTTGCTCCGATCCGTGGTAGAGGGTTCTCTGGATGACTGGTTGCCGAAGTCTGGGGTTATTGCTTGTGAACCGATTTGCGGCGCTTCGAGGCTGCATTCAGGCACAGGTGCGGGAGCTTGAAGGGACATTGTAGCGGCCGCCTCTTGCTGTGATCCCTGCTGCAGCCCCAACATGGCGGGGCGCAGCAGCGGAGGATTGAGCAACGGCGTGGTGCTGGTTAGGCTTAGTTCACCCGAGAAATTTCGTCGCTCACAAGAAGTTCCCCAGGCAGCCTATTAAGGTCGGACTTACACCAGGGTGTAACTCAGCACTTCACAAACACGATGATGCAGCTCGCGGGTCACTGGCGGTAAAAGAACTGCACTTAGTGAGGTCGAAAGGCGACGCCGATGTGGGAGCCATCCGCACTTGTTCAAAGCGTCCTCTGGGGCGCCACTTGGTCTTGAGTGTGAATATGTTGGCGGTTCCATCGTTGCTCAGGTGGCATGACTTGCTGCGACGTGATTAAAGGGGTCTGTTGAGAGTCCGTATGGGTTGGGTTCCGTTGTGGTGAGGTCACCGGCGCTACCTCGGTGTCTTCATCCATCGGCGATACAGCGTCTGGGTGCAGGTGAGGCACAGTTTGCGGCGTATGGGCTCTGCTTGACGGAGCGGCGGTGCGGGGCACGCTAGGCATTGCTAGCGGCGCCGGTTCAGCACGAGGCGATGACGCAGAGGAGCATTCCTGCAGCCGCACGAGCGGGTGCTTTGTCTGCAGAGGCGGCCGTAGCAGCGGCGGCCGAAGCAGCGGTGCACGAGCCGGCTCCGTCGACGTTTCGGCGGTGTAAGGCTTAGCGTCTTGAAGATCTTTACCTGTTCATTGTGGCACTATTGTCGCAGTTCCTTGGGCGTCTGATGGTCAGATGAAAGCACAGAACTTCACGAGTTCATTGATACTTATGTTATAGAATTCCGCACAACAAAACTGCTTGTTTCATCAAGAAACACGGAGCTGATGTGGAACCATCTGGTCTGTTTGGAAGGTCCCGTGGAGTCGCTGCTCTAGACAACGCATGTATTTCGGCTTGGCCTTCCAATACTCCCTGTCAATATCTACGCGCATTGGCGCGTCAGATTTTTCGGAGCACTGAAGCAACGCTTGGCAGTAGTTTCGCCGCAAATATACGTTTTGGAGCAAAACGGCGGAGGAAAAAATGCTTAGGGCACAGCACCTCCACGCCACCAATCGCCGTGGTAGTAGGTCTGTCGTGAACGGCAAGAAGCGCGTACAGGTGAGCTTGCCTTCTTTGTGAGCAGGTGCGTCGTGATGACATTGGAGGGATTGAGGAGAGTCACCATAGGAAACGTCCAATGAAGTCGCAAACCGTCCTCGACTTGGGGCCCAAACCAAGACTCATACCTGCTGCACGAAACAACAAAAAATACCTTGATATGTATACTCGACGTTAAAGCAGTTACTAAGGCAATCGAAAAACGGCAATGCCACCACAAATTGATCTTACGAGCAAGAGTGTGCGCGCCAAAGACGCGTTCACTTCAATGAAAAACTTTGCGTACCTGCAGAGCTGTGATATATATTAAACATTAGTTTCCACTCCAAGTCGACTGACATGTACGTCTGATTAACTTCACGTTACATGCGCGAAGTATTTTGAAAACAAAAGAGTGCAATCGGTCGGCTTTTGCAGAATTCACTATAACTTGTACAAAGCTAATTTGCTTACCTGTCGTCTTTGGAGAAGGCGAGAAACTTGGCCAAACTGTTTCGCCCTGTGTTGCTGCACTACAGAGCTGCGCAGGACTGGTAACACTCCTTCCTCCGCGGCACCATATTTAGAATACATTCGAATATATTTTATAATACAGCGAAACTTTAGCCCCGTGGAGGCGTTTAGGCAACCCGCGCGACCCTTCACACGCCGGCTCGCTCACGCACGCACGCACCGAACTGGCCCGCCGTGCGCGCCGACAGAAAGAAAAAAAATATTGGCGCCGGTGAGCTTTTGCGCATGCGTGAGGAGGCGCGGTAGCGTTGAAGGTGTGGAAAGAAACTCTGAGGGAAAGGGGAGGGCCAAGCCGCAGCACCCTGACGCTAGGATCGCCTCAATTTCGGAAACCGTAAGGTCCCTAAAATAATTTTAGGGACCTTAGGAAACCGAAACTAGCCAAAGTCGCTGACCAGTGGCGCAGCCACGAGAGCATGCGGCGGCTCGTGACGAGATTAATGAATCGAGAGTTTTAGCATAGCGGCTATCGGAGGCTCAGGCTGCGGTGGAGGGTTACCTGGACCCGACCACGCATGCGCACGCGGGGAGGGCGAGGAGGTTGCCCCTCAGTGGAGAGAATGCGCGGCATGGCGAAGGCCGCCCCACCGGAACGAAGTTTTACCTTCCCAGTCAGGCCCCGCTACCCGCCGCCGTAGCGTCAGCGGACGTTACCCGGTATGCTAAATCTCTCTAGTGATGATGATTAGCGTCTAGAAAAACAAACTGCGCACAAATTAACGGGGTCAAGAACACATGAAGACGGCACAAGACGGCACTGCGCTTGTGCCGTCTTCATGTGTTCTTGTCCCCGTTAATGTGCGCGCAGTGTGTTTTTCGAGATGCATCATTACCAACTGGCCCAACTCTCAACCCTTTTATGATTAGCGTCGTCTGCTGCCGGTGAGGAAGAAGAAAGTCCCAGCACCTTCTACGCTAACGGTTGCTGTATCGCCGGCTTTAGCAATGAAATGCAGGGTCGGGGATGGCGTTTGCGCTGCGCACTGTTCCAGCGCAGATGCCATTTTTCAGTCTAATTGAATGCGTGATACTCGTCATTCGCCAAATTTGCACTGCCGACTACTGCGGGTGGAAATTGAAAATGACGAACGGCGCCTTTCTTGTTATCTTTCGCGAACTCGGCAGGCAAAGCTAAAGTTCCTGCCCCGGCGGACGATGCCTCCTTCGGCAGCTGCCGCCTGTATGCAAGCAAGCAAGCACGCAAGCAAGCCAGCAAGCAAGCAAGCAAGCAAGCAAGCAAGCAAGCAATTAAACAAACAAACCAACAAACACACCGTGACGCCTGAACGGCAAGCGCAGCGTATTAAATTGGCTCTGCCGCAAGGCATGGAGGAAAAAAGAATTTAGGAGCCGGCCCGTCGCCACCCAGGCAGCTTTCGCAATCCGTTTATGCTGCTCGTTCCCTCCGTTCCACACGGCGAAAAGTGGGGCGACTTTGGTTGTACTTTTTATTGCTAGTATCCAGACTTGTTCAACACCGACTGGAAAGGGAGAAGGCCTCAGTTCTTCTCCCTTTCCACTCGCGCTACGTCAGCTAATGGGGCGGATGGATAGGACGGCTGACGAGCCCAGCCCCGCGGAGGCGATCACCGCACCTGTCACCGCGACGTCACCACACCACACGTCCGGCTGCAGGGTGCCCCTACTGCCCCGCATATTGAGCCTTCCTCGGCGTGTCTTTTTCCGCGTGAATCTCTTTGCTGTCCAGTCGCTCGTTTTTTGCTTGTTCCTGTGAGTGTTTTCGTGTCTGCAGAGTTTTGGCAGTGTCGAAGTAAGTCCGCTGAGATGCCGTGCAAGTGCTGTACCGCCACCATCCAGCCGTCGTGGTACCCCGATGCCTCGGCAACTACACCGTGGACACGAAGGTACCCATGTTCAAGTTACCGAAGGAAGGAAGACTGAGGAATGCATGGATACACGCGGTGCCGCGAGAAAACCTGTCACCGAGAATTCCAGGGTAAGCTTCTTTTTTTTCATTTTTGTATAGAATTGCTCTTTCATTGCAAGAGGATACACGTGCACGTGCAACTGGCTCACAAGACGCACTTTTGTATGTCAAGCACCGATGGGTTTGCTTATTGGAGGTAATTTTTTTCCAGGTATATGAACTTCACTTCGCGAATGAGGATATTATCCGTGTAGCCACGCATACAGATAAAGCCTCTGCCCGCACCATCACAGTGCCGCTAACTCATGTGCGCCTTCGCCAGGACGCTGTACCTTCGAAGTTCCCGAACTGTCCAGGCTATACTTGTAGGGAAGCTACGAAGAGGGAAGAGCCTGACTCCAAGCCTGGCGCGCATGGAGCATGCTGCCGTGCAGAAAGCCATCGCTGAATCCAACGAGAGGCGATTGGCAGAGCTCGCGAAGAGAATAAAGTAAATGCCTTAAGCGAACTAGCCAGCCACTTGAGGAACTAGGAGAAGAATTTCTGGCACATGATCAAGAAAAATTAGAGGATTTTTTAAATTCACATCGTCGAAGATGAAGCGCCCTGGCTAAAGTACTCTGTTAGCGTCAAAGGAGACTTGAGCGTGACGGTACATGCAATGAAAGCGGCCATAAAAAGCTAGGCGCAGATGTGTGTGTTTCTGAAACTGCGAGTAGTAAACGGGATATCGTGCAACTCCTCGAAAGCATCGAAAAGTGGGACGGGAGCCTGAAGTCCAACTCAGTCACAGAAATTTGCGACGCTGCTTGTTTATTGCTAGGTCAGTTGTCGACGTCCCAAGAAGAAGACAGCGGCGACTGCATTCGTTTTCTGAAACAGCAGGTCAATTTACACCTAGCAAGAAAACAGCGCAGACGCTACTCTGCTGATTTCATGGTGTTTTGCTGCCACCTCTTCACAATATCGCCCCATGCGTACGCTTACATACGCAGCTATGGAAGCATCACCTTGCCACATGCTATGAAAATCAGGTCAGTGTGCTCGTCATATGTTATGAGCCCTCTACAAAAACATCCCAGTGAAACATTCCTTAGTTACATAACGAGGAGAATTTCTGACATAAAAGGCGACCAGTGCTTTGCGACCGTAATGATAGACGAAATCGACATAAAACCATACTTTGATTAAAAAGAGAGTAATATTACCGCCGATGCTGGCCAACGAAGAACAATCCGACTTCGACGCCTGTGAAAATGGTCACAAGAGTGAAACAGTGCTAAAACACATTGTGCTGTGCAGCAGGAACGTTTTGCTGAAGAACTTCTGTGGCAAACTGAACGACAAACTTGTCGATTCTGCCGGTAAGTAAAAACAAAAAGGAAAGCGGTAACTCTCCAGAACAAATAGGTGTATTACCCCCAATCTGGCGCAGACACAAAACGAAACTAGATTGTGTACATAAATATTTTGCTCCTATCATTATCTTCGCGTCAAATTTTGTTTAGGTACACGCATGCTCGTTCTTACGGGAAAAAAAAGTTTCCGCGCGGCGCACCTGCTCCAGATCCGCCCTTGAACAGCTTTCCGATGTTTTTGCCAAGCGCCCTATCGTGTGACGTCACGGAAAGAGAGCTAAGGCCTTCTCCCTTTTCCAGTCGGTGTTGACTTGCGGCGGGACCCTCCTCTCCACCGCGACATGGCCTCGAGAGAGTCGCTTTGACGCTGGCGCCAGATTCACCTTTGTGGTACCTGCCTGTAGAGACATGGCCCTGCTCGCCGCGTTTGCCGTCGTGCTCACCCTCGCTGCAACGGCTGCGAACCCGACGCTGGCTCCCCAGGTGAGACGTAGGCAGGGGCGTAGCCAGTGGGGGGCACACCGGGCCCGTGTCTCCCGAAATGTTTCGTGCCAGGCTGGGGTGCGGTTCAAGTAGCCTGAAAAACAGCCTGAAGTCGCCTGCAGGCGAGGAATTAATCTGCAGTTTTAAGGACATTCTTGTTCATATAAAACTAATAACAAGGGCTACGTCAACGTCTGATCCCTGTGCCCGCTCCAAGTGCTGTACATGTCCACATATACAGCCCGGCTGCATTTCGCGCCGGATACACCGAGCTGCGCCGGGAACCTGCCGCGAGCCTATCGAGGCAGTCCCCTCTGTTTCGCTGGCGGAATAGCAGCAAAAGCCTCATATAGGCATACATGTGGTCTGGGCTTTAGCGTGTCATTCCTTGTCTTTACACTGGTACAAGGTGTTTTACACTGGTACAAAGTGTAATAACATGACATAGCGTATCACTGTATATTGTTCAGTCAACTATCAATCCTTGATATGTTTATTTTTCTACCGACATCGCACTTCATTGACTATTGCAGTTCCATAATTTATGAAAAAGCATTGCTCTGCCCATCTTGTATTTCCTCCACATCAACAAAACTGTACTATTCTCTTTATTGCGGAACTTTTTCTTTCTGGCACTATTCCATTGTTTCCTTGACCTCCCACTTGGTTAGAATCAGCATCACGTATTTGCTTAACCGGACTTTTACGGAAGCCATGTCTGTTTGATTTAACGGCTAGAAATAGAATGAAACTTGACAAACGTGCAACAAGCTCAACATTCAACAGCACTGCAATAAGGTTTTTTGTTAAGCGTAATTTTACTATTCACGTTACCAGCACAAAAACAAAAACAAAAATTGGCAGCGTATCTGCTCCTTTCGTTGCAAATGCCGTCAAAAGACGATAGCCTTTATCGACTTCTGCCAAGTAAGTGCCTCCCTTCGCTTTCCCGCTCACCTCTCATGTTGTTCCTCTTGCGTCGCGCTCCTCCCGAGCTAAAGACGCCAAATGTTTTCTTAAATCATTTTAAATTTCCCGCGTTCCACTGCTCCAAACCGGGTGTCTCGATGCGAACGCTGCCGTACGGCGAAGACGAGCGTTAATCGAGGCGCCCTACTTCAACGTTTATAGAACCGCGTTTTCCCTACTCCACGTGCGTTTGCAAGCACAACGTGAAACCTATTCTAGTCGAACCTTGCGTAACTGTTGGCCGGTTTGATTTCTTAAATGGCGCCAGAAGCTATAGTGGCGCGGGGCGACAGCAGGCGCGGCGGAGTGAATTCTTTTTCTGCAGTTGATGAAGTATTTAATTTCGCAAAAACAAGCATGTTTGATTTTTATAAAGGAACACTGCAAATATCACTTCTGTATTGATTTGTTGTCTCATATTTGCGTAATGTCTTGTTCTTCTTCAACAATGTTGACAAGTATGAAACATTACACCGGACATAGACGGGTAGATTAGCTGTGACTATATAGACTATTGCGCAGGCATTGTTTGCTTTGGCCGGGTGGCTGAATCGAGTCACAGAAAGACAGACGTTCAGACAGACAGACAGACAGACATACAGACGGACCAAAATTTCTGGGTTTAAGTAGCCCAAGAAAGACTATCGTCTTTAAAAGGTAATTACTGAAGGACGAGGACGTTCGTTTGCTAGCTTCACCGCCATAGTATACGAAGGTGCCGCACGTACTATTATGAGGCAATATGAATGGAGCACAGGAACGCGTAGAAAACACCCTTAGCACCCAGCTATGAGTGATACGCAGCGGTCGCCGTCGGAAACGAAGTGGAAAGGGGGACGCTGTTCCAAGTTCCAACAACTGTCCCCATTCCTGCCGTGCGTCTTATCGGCTGTCCGACGATACCATATTATCGGCGAAATGACATAGGCTGCTGCTTTGTCGGAATGCCAGCGCGGTGGGAGTGCCAACAGTTAGTGGAAGAGCGCCCTCATTTCCCCCTTTGTTTTTAACAGCGCCATCCGCGTATCGCTCCGAGTCTGTTTCGACGCTGTTGGCCACGCGTTCCAGTGCTCCCTTTCATATTGCTAATAATAGTACAGTCCCAGTGTGATTCGAGGGTTATCGCGGGTCCTTCAAATGAAGCAGACAGAACAACAGCTTTAGCAAATCTTCCACGCCAGTTTCGTTATCGTCGGCGTAGATAAAAGGCAACCAAGTCTGTGCTTGATAACAACGAATGTAGAGCTTGAAACCCAAAGGGGGTCAAGTCAGTCGTGCGGGCCATTGTTGCAGCATGGAACAGCCAACAAGGGAGAGAAGAGTGCGAAATCATGATTTTCATGGTTCCGAAACGAAACCGTAGGCGGCCTACGGTTTCGTTCCGGAACCGTGAAAATCAAGATTTCGCACTCTGGCCACACTTACCAAGCGTGCCACCGGCCTACGAGGCCGGGTGACATGCTTGGCCGCTCGATGCTGGCGCGATAACCTTCAAATCGTGCTCGACTGTACTTCATAGCTGATAAGAAAACTTATTAGTCCCTTTCCTAGAGGAAAACCTAAAACACGAATCTTGATAGTAAACACACAGTGGTGGCCTCCACTTCCGCCTGACGAACTTCGGGGACCCCCCGACAGTCACGAGCACACTCATGATCACGCTCACGAGCGCGTGCCCGCATAACCGCCTGCTGTACGGACGAACGAATCACCCGTGGGCTACCCATAGACCGACGAACGGGAATTTCGGTCATCATCAGCAGCAGCATCATCATCATATAACGTCCATAAGGTGTGCTTTACTGGTCGCGTTGAGCATACACAGATCGCATGTTGAACTCCGTTATTTCAAGCTTCGTTTGAAAACAACGCGCGAAAAGCCTTGCCCACATATTTCCCCCTCCCACCTTTTTGTCAGCCCCCCCCCCCCCCCAAGAAAAAAATCCTGGCTACGCCCCTGGACGTAGGGGGCGACACCTGATTTCTTGGTGCACGCAAGCATAAGTGCAAATCGCCGTGCGGCCGGGGCACGGAGCTCCCCGGCGTGCCCTCGCCATTTACTCTTGGTGCAGGTTTCGGACTTGTCAAACAGGCGGGGAGTAATGGGACGCCGTAGGTGCGTGAGCGCTGAGTGGCAAGTAATGCAAAGCTCCCTTTCCCCTCAGCAAAATACAAGTTCGGTTCATTAGAGAGACTGCTTTGTCCTCATAACAGTGGTGCAATTCTATCGCAAGCTTAAAAAATAGTGGCAATTTAAAAAAAAAAGCATGAAAAGCATTGGTGACTCCCTGGCCACTTTCTGGCAACTTTTTTATGACATCACAGAATCCTCTTTGTGCGATTGGTGGCCGCCGCACTGAAACAGCCGGTGTAAAACGGCCTTCGATTAAACGGCGTTCGATAAACTGTCCGGACCCCCTCATGGAACTTCGTAGCGGGGCAAAGGGAGGTGAGGATGTGACAATGGCCGGAATCGGTTGCCGGAAGATTGCCCTACCATGTCAATAACGAGCGTCTAAATGGCTCGGAGATTATGGGCACCAGTTCATAGGACCCGTGCCTTATTGCCCTGCTTACCCAGCCGTTGGCACGTGTCACACGTTCGAACAAACTCCTCAGCATCGCGGAAGCACTCTGGCCAGTAGTATTCCTGTAGTTGCCGGTCCTTAGTTTTTTTTACACCTAAGTGACCGGACCACGCGCTGCCATGAACCAGGTGCAAGAGGTTCTTGCGATAAGCCCCTGGCACAACCGACTGATCAAACTGCACTCCCTTCCTATCCCTGTACCTACGGTACAGTATACCACTCCTTTCCTGATACAGAGCATTCTTTTTTGCAACTCCTTCACTTCCACCCAAATTAATGTTCTGAAGTGTTGCGTCACGTTTGTGTTCAGCTATCAGGGCAGCTCTGTTTACTCCTAACAACTCTTGCAGACTCTCGGAAGTGGGTGGGACAAACACATCACCTAAGAAGTCGGAAAATTCATCCTCGTCTCCAGGTTGTTCCTCGAGTTTAGAGCCTTGCGATGTCGCCCAACTACCATGGCCGGAAGGGCGCCTTTACGCTTAGAGTGCTGCTCTCAACCATGCACTGACTGCTGGGTGCCACCTCGTTTGAACTGGGCGCTATCGCCGCCAACTCCCGAGCTTTTGATCGGGTCAGCGCTTGGACGAATACCCAAAAGTTCAAACCCTTTTGTCGCAACAATTCATCAGACCAGTTGGAAAACAGGTACGGATATTCGGGCGGCAAACTAGGCGACACCGAGGCCTCGGTGTCAAGTATCCCGAAGGGGCCCTCGATACAAATTCGCGCGATCGGAAGACACACGCTGTTTGCCTCAACCGCCTGCTTGATCCAGGCGCACTCGCCTGAGAACTGCTCTGGGGTTACGTAAGATGGATGTACTACATCCATCGTCACCACGGAATACCGTAGTACCCGGCAGCATTTGCAGTTCACCGTCACTTCCCGAATGTACGGCTCCAGAAGCTTCATATTCACATCGTCTTCACCTGCCGACAGAAAAGCTACCCTGGGACTCCTACACCCGGCGACCACGTGGCCCAGCTGGCAACACTTGAGGCAACTCAGTGGTTGTCTCTTTTCGAAAACCTTTTTGTGGTGCTTTGCCTGGTCCTCTTTTGTCTCCGCTTTCTCACCGTCACGGTGCTTGAATTTGTTGTCGCTATAGCGCCCTCAGCATCTCGGGAGATGCTGTCTTTTTGCCATTGGGGTTTGAGTTCCCGCTTCGCACTCCTCATTTCACTAGCATGACGCGACAAGAACTCGTGTCCCCGTTGTGAAACCTCATTTGTCCATTACCCAGCTACGCATGCTTGCGGGGAGCCGGCGGTAGAACTGCTCCAAACCTAGGCGCTGCACCACCTTATCGTGGTCGCCAAACGAAGCCCTCCTCCTTTTGCCACTCCTGGAAATACGCCATCAATTTATACGCGTACTCCGAGTACGACTCATTTCTCCCTCTTCCACCTTCCCGATACCGCTGCCTGTAGGCCTCCGCTGACAACCTGTACTTCTTTAGAAGACACGCTTTTACTTTGCTGTAATCTTCTGCCTCTTGTCTAGTCAAGCGGGATACCACATCGGCGGCTTCACACGGCAACAAAGTCAGTAGGCGTTGCGGCCAAGTGTCTCTAGGAAAATCTAATTTCTCGCATGTGCGTTCAAAATTTACCAAAAAGAAACCCATGTCTTCTCCCACCTTAAACGCTTGCATGAGGTCCTTCATTTTGAACGACAGCTTTGCTCCTCCTCCACTGGAGGCCTCGCCAACACCACTACCGCTTCCGGCTTTCAGAATTTCAAGTTCGAGCCGCTTCACCTCTAGCTCATCTGCACGACGCTGTGCTTCCGCTACTGCTTTCTTCCTTTCTAGCTCCTCCTCTGTTTTCTTTTTCTCCTCTTGCTCCCGTTCTTTCATAAGCTCCCGGCACTCTGAGAGCTCATCGTCGTCTGCCCCCACTGCTTTGATAGCCTCGATGATTTCTGGCTTTTTTTTTCTCATCGCCTAAGCTTAACCCCAACATGTTTGCCAACTCTAGGAGTTGCTGCTTTCGTAGCGACTTCAGGTTCATGTCTGTATAGAGTGTTGACAACTGTAACTACAAAAAATCATTTAGCCCGAAGCACCAAATAAACCTCGCGTCAAAAGAGTAATACACTTTACCTCCCTCGCTACACTTTGTAAGCAGAGCCTGCTAATCCCTCAAACCAAATGGCCTCGCACTCACCAAACTTTGCAGTCATGCCTCCGTGAAGTCGGTTCCGATGCTCTGGAGTCGACCCATGCCTCATGGAGACGACCCCGACCGTAGTGGAGATGGTCTCGCCGTTGTGGAGATGATCCCACTTGCTGCCAACCAGTGTTGCGGTATCTGGTAGCGTGGCCGGTGATGGCGTTCGTTGATCAGGAGTTGGGGCAAACATTGGGGTCGGGGACGGCGAAGAAAGAAACTTTATGTACAGATATCTACATGGCGTCTGACTGGGTGAATAGGGTTTTTCGCTCCTGTGCGCACGAGATTAAAAATCAGGTTGGGCCCGCCCTCTTTCTCCTTTTTTTAGATGCGACGCAACTCTTTGACTCGCCCTGTCCCTCCATCCATCCGTAGTCCGCACGCCTCTCCCACATTCTCCTCGCCACGCCAGCTGCGCGGTAACACCGCTCTCACCACAGCGCCATCTTGCGTTAGCGCTCGCTCCCCTCGCCATGCCAGCTGTGCGTCAGCGCGCGTTAGCGCTCGGTGAACACATGCGCATGCGCTGCTCTCTCTCATTCCCCCCACCGTTAACGCGCGGAACATATAAACGCGATAACGGCGCCGTTCCACTTAGTCGCTCCACTGCCGCCGCTCCGATGGCATCCGATGACCACCGATGATTTGAAAGGAGACTAACAGGTCTGCTATCGCGATGGTCGGCGCAACCGTAACAAGCACCGCCCAGGCGCGTCGCATCACCCCATGGTTTCCCCCCGCGGAAAGATGGGGTCAATTTATCGGCTGACGTCAGGACGCACCAATCCGGGCCACGGAAACTGATGTCCACACACTCACAAAGAGAAGGCACTTTTTCTCTCGCACAGGTCAGTCGGTTGAATTCGGTGGTGCAACCTTCCTTGAACAGCAGCGTCTCGGACCCACAACAAAGCGGTCCCACGATGCTCGGCTCGCACCTGAAGATTGCCACTGGAGGAGCAACGCAGCACGCCTTTGTTCATCCCTCCCTGCACCATTCTCGCTCATTAGAGAGTTATAGCAGATCGGAAAAACGGTTCCGGTACGGTAACGTCTACCGTCTGGACGCCGCCCCGCATGCGCAGAACCCTACCGTATACACCGGACCGACGTGGCCGGACGACCACCGAGACGTACCGCGTGTCCGTCGTTCGAAAGTGGGCGGCCGCTTTCGAAAAGTTTGGGAGAAGCCTAGTCGAACGGATTGTAAATATGAGATCGTCTAAGAGTAATGAGGTTGCAAGAAGTGAAATTTGCGTGATTCTGACAGCTCAAGCAGCAAGCGAAACACGGTCCCGGCCCAACTGCCGTGGCCTGCGTCGTCGAGCGACGCATGTCCGATAGCTTCTTTTAGGTTAAATAAGGGCGACCCGGCTACATAACTAGTATTAACAGCACCATGGGGCCCGTCTACAAATCTGCGAGTGAGGAACAGGCGGTATCAGTGCGAGTGACTCTCAAATACAACGAAAAACTAGAAACAGCCAGCCGTTTGTACTGAGAGCCCAGAGAGGCGATAAAAGTGTAAGCAAACAGTCCGTGCTTCTGTATGAAAATGAAATCGCGTATCTTTCAAATGTATAACTGGGCCTCACGTATCGATGGCCATTTGTGACAAGAACTTATGTACATTTCAAGCCATCTGTAATTTGCTTTTCCCTTTCCATTGCTTTGTAGATGTGTATATAAGCCACCTGGAACCAATAAAACTTGGTTCTTGGTCAGCGCCGCGTGTTTGTCTTCTACTCTACGTCCTGTCCTTTGCGCTGTTTCTTACATTTTTAAACAATTTTTTCGGTTCGAAGTGGTTAAAACCGGTTTAAACGGGTTCGACCGGGTTCGGAGGAAAAAAAGCAAACGTGTTTTTGTGTTTTACCCTTTTAGTGCTGCGTTTTCGTTTCTCTTTTACATCGGTATAAAAGCTTTTTCATAGTGTAGGTTTCTTTGTGCAAATGTTTTGGCTCGGCCGACTTAACTGTGCAATCCACTGCAAAAGGTTTTCTATGGGAGGTCAGCGAGTACAACACTCATTGATGTGAAATAAAAGCTTCGCAGGGACACTTAAGGCTGCTGATGTCTGGGATAGAATGGGAACGAATTACTTTTTTTTAGGGCCGGAAGTCTATTTTAATTATTTAGTTTAGTTTATTCATATATTCTCATTGTATTGCATTCTTGATAACAAACCCCGCACTTGTTTTCTTGAGGAAACGAAAAAAATCGGCTGATGATTACTACACTCCCTAATGGGAATTTTTCTGCAGCGTGAACTTCAGTCTTCTTGGCGACGGCGCACAGCTGCTGCGTCTCTGGACGTGATTGCGTCATTAGTGAACCCACGACGGCGCGCGCTTTACTCTCGCCTTATCTCGCATCGCGTCGCCGCTGACGAGCATGTCTCGCGCGGCCTTGGCATACCGCCCTCCCCCTCACACGTTCGCCATACTGTCATCCTCCGCTTTCCGGCTTCGTTCTCTCGGTTAGAAGGAGGCCGACGCCGAGGGTCGATGCGGAACTACAAACGCGTTCGCTTAAGAGCTGCGCTCCAAAACAATGGCTCTACGTAGCTGCCGCGGTGCCGCCTTGGGATCCAGTCCCCTCGCCGACCAATGACGAGCCGCACCTCGCCTCAAAATTATGCATCCTCGCCGCAGTATTCTGCTAGGCAGGCAGCCTCCTGGCCAGTGAGGAGCGCCCCGGTGCCTCTGGCAATTGGCAGTCTCCCTGTAGACTACCCGCCCACAAGCAGACCCGTGCGTCCACCATCGGGTTTTGGTACCCTCGAGTGCCACCGTGGTACAGTGTTCTAGAATGAATGTAGCCGGAGTGCGGCTTAGCGCCCCCTTCTCCCCAATGGCCGGCGCGTGTCGGGCCGCCTCTCGTCCCCAAATCACGCATCCTCGCCAGAATATTCTGGCTATCAGGCAGATAGGTAGTTTCCTGGCAAGCGGGCAGCCTCTTCAGCTGGCATGAAACTGTGAGAGAGCCGGCCACCTTTTTTTAGTACCATCAAATTTCTACACACGCACGCACACGTATTTTCGCACAATGATTGAATTGGACAACGTTTCTGATTAACGCTTTGCGTGCGACTCTAAGCGGTGGGTGGACATCCTCGTCCGGTAGTCCACGCTGTGCTACAGCGGCCCGTGCGTGCGTTTCAAGAAATTCATGTTGCGTCAGCTGGCCACTGCGCAGCAAGCCGTTCCCACTCACTGCTCAAGGGTGTGTGGCTGGGGGGAAGCGGGGGTGGGCTGGAAGGGCACATCTAAATCAAATGATTTGTTGCATTTGGAATGCCGGGGCAGCATGGGCAGTAGAGGAGGGGGTGTATGGTAGGGGAAATCCAATGGAGGAAGGCGTGGTTGCGGTATGTCTCGGTCTGGAGTTGTCCCCAAATGTGTGTGTCGGCCACACCTAGAGAGAAATATGAGGGCGGTAGGGCCCCGCGGGAAGCTCGATAGTGATGAAGGATGTCGGAGTAGTTTTGTGGCAGGGGGTTCAGGACCGGAGGGCCACTGAATGGTTCGTATTCTTGAGTATTCATTTAAACTAATTGGTTGCTCTGCTACGCTTCTCATTCGTCTAGTTTTAACGACGTTTTAGCTTTAATGCGGGAGAATTGCCAGTGCGTGAGTGGAAGATTTGAAAAGAAAACGTGAGAGGAAAATGCGAAAGCCGTGGGTTAATCGCTTTTTACTCGAGAAAATAGAAACAAAAAACAGAATGTATCACTCCTTTGTCAAAACGCGAGATATTACTGACTTTAGAGCATTTTAAGATATCCGAATATAATTAACGCTGAACTTAAGCAAGCTAAATTAGCGTATTACGAATCCCTATTTTCACGCCTGCAAGGAAACGCTAGAAAAATTTTCAAGAAGTAAATCATTTAACTGGAAGAATACCAAAAACCATCAGTTTAAAAACTGTAACAATTCAAGGAACGATGTGTGAGGCGGACACGGCAGCTGAACTTAATATTTTATACAAAGTGGGGAATGTACTGTGCCAGCTCCCCCTGTGGACGGCACACTGTCCTTGCCAAATCTAAATGTCGGAAATTCCTTTTTACACTTCCATACAACACCAGAAGAAAAAGCAAATATAATAAACGACCTCAAACCCAATACTGCTGCTGGGTTCGATGACATCCAGGTAGCCCCTTTAAAATACGTTAGTCATATTCTCAGTTGTGTTCTTTCCAATATTGGTAATAAGATTATCGACAGTGAAATATTTCCCGGTGAGCTAAAAATAGCGAGGGTCAGACCAATTCATAAAGGAGGAAATCATTATACTGCGAATAATTATCGGCCAATATCGGTGCTTCCTGTGCTTCCCAAAGTATATGAAAAAAATTATAAATATACGGTTGCAAAGTTTTTTGGTTAAACACCATATTATTTGTGATGCGCAGTATGGGTTTAGGAAAAATTGGTCATCTGAAATGTCATTGCTGGACATCAAAATTGATTGATTGACTGATTGATTGATTGATTGATTGATTGTGGGGTTTAACGCGCCGACGCAACGCAGGCGATGAGGCGCGCCGTAGTGGAGGCTCCGGATTAATTTTGACCACCTGGGGACCTTTATCGTGCGCCGAAATCTCGTACACACGGGCGTTTTTGCTTTTCGCCTCCATCAGAAAAGCGGCCGCCGCGGCCGGGAATCGAACCCGCGACCTCTTGCGCAGCAGCGCAACGCCTTAGCCACTGAGCCACCGCGGCGGGTTGGACATCAAAATTCCGATCATCAAAAAAAATTAAATGCAGGCTGTACAGTATTGGTCTGTTTTTTGATCTACGAAAAGCGTTTCATTCGGTAAACTAACAAATCCTTCTAAGAACACATTAGAGTGTCGGTACTCGTGGTTTTCCCCTTGAATTGTTTCGCAACTACTTAGCAAATCGGTATCAGTATGTGCTAGTAAACGGTACAGCCTCAGCTAAATTTCGAATATTAAATGGTTTTCCGCAGGGTCGATTCTCGGACCAATGCTATTTAATTTATACATAAAATGTCTGCCGGCGATACCTGGTCCACTCAAAATAATAGTGTATGCCGACGACGTCAATATATTTTTTATGGGTATGGCCTTGCAACAATTGGAAACTATGGTTTTTCAATACTTGCATCTTCTATCCCACTGGCTGCGTATCAATAAGTTACAAGACAACATAAGTAAAACCAATTTCGTCGTGTTCACACCAATTAATAAGCCATTGAAATATACTATAGATTTGATTGGCGAAACAACAGACCCAAGCAATCAAAAGCAAAAAAAATTCTAGGTGTATGGTTTGAAAATAATCTGTCACGGGATACCCATGTGTGTAAATTAACCGCTGAACAGAGCAAAACGGTGGACTGTCTATATAAAATTCGAGATATCACACTGTTATGGCTAAAAAAGACACTCTATTATGCTTTATTTTTTTCTAAACTTTCCTAGTGAGCTGTAGTATGGGGCACAACCACTACCCAGAACTATACCGAATTGTTCTTGTTTGAGAAGAAGCTTTTAGGAATATTCCAAAATTACCACGGTTGGCCTCAATACCTAGCTACACATGAACTCTTTCTAAAGCACTCACTTCTCAAGGCAAATCAAACATACTACTTCAAATTACTTCACTACATTAGGGACAACAATTTATACAATTCTTCCAACCCTGTAACTGCCACACACCTTACCTTGCGTAGACGACATGGACCATTGCCTTCAACAAGAACAAGCTACGGCCGGCAACACACGGATTATCAAACCCCACCTTATTGAACAAAGTTCAGAAACCCATTATTTTCCCCAACGGTTGTCAAACACACAGATTAAAAATGTCCTGTAGAGCAGTTAATTCCATATAGCTAAAATTTACGGAAGCATGAAATAAATTGTTGCAGCGAAGTTGTTGATATCTATGCCGAAGGAAGTTTCTGTTTTGGGTGTATTTTGTTGTCCGTTCACTCCTTGCACTGCACGAAAAAACTCGCCAGTGTTGCGGTGCCACATACTGCGTGAAAATTTTGTTCTGTATCCTTTGTTTCGTGCAAAGTATTCGCACATTGAGTGTTCGAGGAGCATGACTGCTAATGTATTCTCTGCAGTTTTTTTTTTTTACTTTTTGTTTTTGTTTTTGTTGTGCACTTGACGGCAAGTTTTCAATATAATATACAGCACCCGCACGCTACCTGCCACCGGGATCAGGGGCCATAGTCAGGCTCCAAGCCTTTAGCCTCTGGTCCCCTTTGTGTACGGAAAGAAGGAAGAAAGAAAGAAAGAAAGAAAGAAAGAAAGAAAAAGAAGGAAAGAAAGGAAGAAAAAAACTGTCCGGCGTCAGCGTCAGCCTCCACCGGTCATGCATGGCAGGTGGCGCTTAGAGGGATTTCCTTCTATCCACATTTTATGTGCTAACAGACTGGCTAGACGGCCATAATGACTCGCTGAATATAGGGAAACACCGGCGATAGCAACTGTGAAACTTCAGCGACATATGACAGCGATTGGGTTCTAGTAAAGATAGAAGCGTAATAAAGTAACAAGCAGCGCTAATGGTCGCTGGTAGTCCAAGGCTACAGAACGGTAGCACAAAGGAGGTGAAGGTATTCGAAAATGCTGATGTCCTTCGCATCAATCCACTTGATCGCTTCTTTATTTCTTTCAGTTGGTTGCTTCCTAGAGTGTCACCTCATATATACTACAATATTATAAATAATATAAATAATATAATATAATAACATAAAATATGCATTAGAAAATCATTCTGAACTTCAGTGCGAGATGTCCATCTCACGCTAGAAACAACATAACAGCACAATGCGTGCATAAAGAAAGACATTTATAGCATTCGCGTTGTCGCCATCTAACCACTTTCCGGCTGTGTTTCGCGCAACTAAACTTCCTGATTGGTCGAGAGGAGAGCGCCGCAATATTTCCAAGTGCCAAGGACCCCGAACATGTCGAGGGTGGTCTGAGCCACTAATCGACCTCAACCGGCCCTCTAATTCTTCTAATCCGAATGAATCAGCACATTACCATAGCTTCCCCAGTCATCTCACTAATCCACCCCAGTCTACCCGTTAAAGCGCGTCAATCGACATTAATCCATGAGCCCCGACTTAATTTTAAGCTTGAGCAGATTTAAAATCATATGGAAATGCTGTCCCTTCTGCTTTAAAAGTGGAATTGAGAAGGCCCCAAACTTTTTTTTTAATTCTCAAGACCTCTTAAAAGCAGTAAACAAGGGACGTAATGTCACACAAAAGAAGCTTCGGTGACGTAGAGGACTGCGGGTGTTTGTGTATCACTGCTGTTTCTATATACCTGCCCTTTCAAACCAGAACAAGTGAAAGATATGGATTTATTGTTGATGATGTTCCTGAAAGTATTCACAAAACGGCGAGGTTGCATCCAAAGCAACAACACATTGAAAACTTTACATGATATTAAACACCATATATATATATAGAAACCATGAAGAATAAGCGATGATATGTCGCCTCGGAATATACGTTCTCATGACTTATTCTGAACGCAAAAGATAATTGGGGGAGGTGGGCAGTATCTAACCCAAACTGGTAGCATGTACGGACATACTTACATTAACTTGAGGGTAAGTATAAGAAGACGAATCTGATGGGTTGTGAAGCTACAGACTATGCATAAAGTTCGCTTGTGCTGTCGGGCGAGAGGTAAAATATCCTTAGGGGCAAGGTGGGGAACCATAGTCGAAAACTAGAAATTAGCTTTGAAGCCGCGGAACCGGTTTGGAATGGTTCCTTCAATTCGTTCTGGTTCGGGTTCAGTTCCAAAATGGCAAAAAAAAGAAAATATGGGTTCGCTTCGGTTGCGGTTCTGGGCGAAAATTCAAGTTCGGTTCTGGTTTTCGGTTCGGTTCCAGTTCCGGTTCGACACCCTGATCAGAATGTTCTCTTTCACGCAGAAGGAACAATGCCCGCCGTCGACAGAGCCGTGCAAGGTGGAAGAGCCCTTCTGTGGCTCGGACGGCCGTACTTACGTGACGCGCTGCGACTTCGAACGGGCCCGGTGCGAGGACGACAGCCATCTTAGCAACTCCGTGGAGGTCAGCCACCCTGGGCCGTGCTCCGAGCCGACGCAATCACCAGCTGCTCCGGAAGAATATTTAGTTCTGGGTAAGTGACTAGTAGAATGCTTTGTTGGGTGAGTTGGTTCGTGGCTTCACAGAATTAAAAAGAGCGCAATAGACAAGGACAGAGAAACACAGTAGAGTGTGGACACTCTACTGTGTTTCTTTGTGCCCACCCATTGCGCTCTTTTTATTTTTTTACTAAGTAACTAGCTGGGCGTGCACAGCTGGGGAAATCTACCCTCTGATTGGATATGCAAATAGCAAACTTTTCACTTAAAAGTCAACTTTATATGAGACAGAAACGCGGAGTTCAAAATTCCCTTCATATTACGTACGCTATTTTCTCCGCCAAGGCTATCCATAAAATGCACAGTTTCAGCTTGTCCTAAGCCATAATGTTGGCATATGGCATTTTCTTTATTCGCTTCCGAGTTCGGGTGCTCTCAGATATGTCGCAGCGTTTACACAGACGAATGGAATGTGTCTCATAGCCGGCATGATGTTGTCACTATTCCAAAAAGACTCTTTTCGGTGCCACTCCAAGCTCCACGTAGCACCAAAAAAAAAATGGTTGCTACGTCGGTTTCCAATGGTCGCACCCGCAGCCCCATAATTCTTGTCCTCCGGCAAATTTCGACAAAATATCTCGATCCGTTGCTAGTGGGCTTCAGCTCACAGTTCACATCCAAAAGGGCGGCTGGCTGATACTCAGAGAGGAAACGGGGAGGAAACTAGCCCTCACTCTGTAATGTGAAGTTCCTTTGTAAGAGCGCGTTGACATCTACTATCAAAAACTCCGGTAAATGCTTCCAACAAATTAATCGGCAAAGAGCAACTACATTTAATTTATTGCATGACAATTTTTGTACCAACTTGATTCTTGTTTAATGGGCGTTTAGGGTATGCAGGTAATCCAAGTGCTATGTCACCACGTTCGAACCGAGAATACCATTCGGCCTTTTGAAGCGTTGTGACAGCTTCCCCATGGCTGCCTTCCCTCAACTTTACTAAAACTCGATAAATGCATGCATGTTGTCTCTACCCATCTGCAATCGCAAAACTGGAAGTATGGGAACAGAGTCTCAACTTCCCGCTCAAGAAACAATGTGCTGATGTGATGACCCCTTTTTAAACGATGCTGCTTGCCCAGTTGATGTGGAGGGCAGGGAGTAGGGCATGTGTCAGTG
Source organism: Haemaphysalis longicornis (assembly GCA_013339765.2). NCBI lineage: Eukaryota > Metazoa > Arthropoda > Arachnida > Ixodida > Ixodidae > Haemaphysalis > Haemaphysalis longicornis. Next base: position 192,217,406 of record CM023449.1, read on the forward strand.
GCAAACGTTGGTAATAACTGCGCTCCCCCGTCTACAAAAATATAGGGGTTTTCTGTGACCTCCGGCTGATATATGAGAATGTACAGCCCTTGTCAATATTTTCAATGCCAAGCCTAAGCCTTCTGAACCGCAAAGAATTCAAAGAATTTAGCTGGAAGCTTCAAATGAAACAAAATTATTTGATGACATTGAGAGAGAATAGCATTTTCTCTAGCTTTCCGGCATAAAAGGCTTCAGCCTCGCTCGGGAAGTAAGCTTGTTGTACTACATTGAATTTTTCGCGGCCTGTGCACTTTCGACCGGCCTAGAAAATTTTGACAAAGACTGTACGTGTATATACTTGTGCATGCTCATTACACGCTACCGCATACACACTTTGAGCAGATTTATTTTGCGAAAAACCTAACTGTTTTGTATCTTGTCTAACCTAAAAAAAGGCGCCGTTAACAACTCACATAAAAGATCGAAAAGAGATTTTTTTTTTTTTTGCTCGGTGTCAATTTTTGTTAGTATCAACCTATATGCGCAAAACATTGAAAGCCTGCTATAGCCTTCTTACAGTAGCGAGGCCCCTTAGGAGCTGGGGCTGCTGGCGTCTCCTGTCGTCGTCGTCGTCGTAATCATCGTTTTATGTAGTCACGGTACTTGAACACCGGCAACACCGGTACTTAAACACTCGTTTACGTCTCGCGCTAGACCGTAACGCGTCCTAGAAAAAACACCGCGACACTCGTTTACGCCTCACGCTGGAGAGCTTCGTCCTTGAAAGACAAGAGACGTTTACAGAAAAGCTGTATACCTCTACCCCCTAACAGTTTCATCTCCATTGGCCAAAACGCCAAGGCGCCAAGAATACACTTATAGCTCCATGCTTCGCCCCTCTTCAGGTTTCACGTTAGTGGAGATGGCCCGGGATTTTTCCAGAAACTGGTTAGGAAATGTACTCACACGCGCGCACACAGGCACGTACGCACGCACAAACACAGGTGTTATCCTTGCCCCACCAAAAGTTGATCCTGCGGCTACGGGCGCTTTTGAGCAAGAGAATCCACCAGCATACCTCAGCCCTCCCTCTGGCTTTGTAATCTAGGTCTCGAGTCGGTGCAGGTGTTTCACGGCGACATCCGGTGTTCCGCAAGGGCTCAGTGTTAGGCCCTCTTTTATCCTTAATCCTGATAACGATAAGATGGCATTTCTAACTAATATGATACCGCGAGTCTTCAAACTGACCTTAATAACATTTCGAAATGGCGCGAAACATAGTGCCTACAATAAACACACCAAACATTTTTACAACCTTTTTGGTCAAAAAGGGTGTAGCATAAGTGGTAAAAGGGTGTTGGGAGCCCATTACACGATTTTTCTTGAATCTCAACACCGTTTTCCTAGCTCTACACCCTTCTTGTGTGAAAAAAGGGTGTTGATCAATTTCAACACCCTTGGTTTTTCTTAGGGTGTTGAAACGGTGTGTAAAATGTGTTCAGCTGTTCATTGAATAAGGCCATGCATACATGTATAATTGCACTGTAAAGAACACGACAGCTCATCCTACCCTCCTCTACTCGTAAGAAATATTCAAAAGCAAATAAAAGACTGTTCGTATGAAATGATCGCTCGTTTCCATATACGATGTGTCCCATACCTCAACTTCAGCTTTGGCCAAGTGAAATATCAATTTGAACATTTAAAATAAAAAAAACTATACTTGTGTGGCAAAAAAGGGTGTTGAACGACGGCAACACGCTTGGCTTTCTGTAGGGTGCTGAAAAAATGTTCAGTTACAAAACAATTACACCCTGAGTAGTATGCGAAGCAGCCATGGGGTCGATTCAAGTGCCCATTAGTTTTCAGTTCGTCGTTTCCCTTAGGTTGAGGTATGTAGTCACCGTTATATTTACCGTTTGGTTTCCATGGCAACTACCAAACTTTTCACTTACCGGAACTACGAAATGGGAAATTGCATTGACCCCATGGCTGCTTCGCATACTACTCAGGGCTCCCCTACGGGAAGATGGTGTAATTTTATAGAAATGGGGTGGCGTGAGTTAGAGTGGAGAGGCATTAAAGAGAGAGAGAGAGACGTATGTGGTATGAGTTTGTCTTTATTTAGGCGTTATCATCATCATGTTCAACGTAGGTGACATCGAGCTGTGTTTGGCGTTCCACTTTGATTATGACCGCCTTATGGTCTGTGAAATGTAAAGTCAAAGACTGTTGTAGTGGATGAACCCTAAAGTTGCTGAAGATGAGGTCGATGCACGTTCCCCGGACGGTTGTGGGCTGCTTGTAATCACGGCCCGCCGAGACTCGCCGACGCACACCGCCGCCGCAGCCGACGATGAAACGTCGAAGGCGCGTGAAGCGTGCTCGTCTCGTGCCGGCCCTGGAAGACACCGGCAACACTGTCGCTCCAGAAGCCCTTAAAGGGGAAGCGTGCTCGTCTTGTGCCGGCCCAGGAAGACACCGGAAGCACTGTCGCTCCAGGAGCCCTTAAAGGGTAAGACACCACCGGTTGTTCAGCAAGCCGAGCATGCGCAGTGGGGGCGTGGACGCCGCACGGCGGAGGGACGACATAGCCCCGACTATGAGATGCTTCGCAACTAAAAAACACCGCAGCTGCGGGTCCACCTAGTTTCTTCCGGTGTCGCTAAGTTTTGCTACGTTTTCTACGCTTGGCGACATTCTTGCTAAGTCAGGATAAGCTCTCAGGGGCGAGGCCAAGTATAACCGGATTTTACAAGGCTGTTCCAGTGTGTCACCCCCACTGACAGCGAATCGGAGAAACAAGCTAGGTCGACCCCGCCCCCCCCCCCCCTATGCTGTTTCTCCAGCCTTGCACCACCATTGAAAGCTGCGCCAATTCTTTTTGCGTTTTAGAATCCAAATAAGGCTAGCACCTTTGAAATGGTGTATTAAAGGTACGTATACGCTTGCGCCCTCTGTGATAACGCTCGGACAGGCTACAAAGCCGGCTTCACTGGTATAATACCTATATGCTGGGGTGCACCCTTTACAGGGGGCGCAGTTCCGTTTTCTCTGTCTTTTTCGCTAACGCCACCGAACCTAGTTGAAGGTTAAAAAGCTTCACTTGCAATAAATTATGCCAATTTATGTTGTGTGAAACATCGTGAGGTACAAAACATACTCCGCTTGTAGAAAATGTTCTGTCCACCCATGTAAACGGGTACGAAATACCTCCAAATTAGGAGGTCTCTCACACTCTTTTTCTTAGTTTCCAACACCCTAATTTATAGCATTACACACTTTTGGGAAAAAAGGGTGTTGAGAGGGCGGGGATTTCTCTAGTATTTGATAAAATGTTATGACCCATTGATCATAATAACTACCTCTCAATTAAAACGTTTTTGCAAATCCGCATGCTGATTTGTATATGCTTACATAAAAATGCATAATTCCGAAATTAGCGCTAAAATATCCTATTTTTGGGACAAGCCCAACGGCTCTATCGGAGGACTTGCCTCTGCTTGCTATAAAAGCATGAACAGCAGATGTATTTCTAAGTAAGTATGTACTCGCTGTCCTCATGCGTACAGTTGGTTTTCTTGCTCAATTCATTTGATGATCAAGTCACTGGTCGGCGACTCTGGCTAGTTTCGGTTTCCGAAATTGTGGCGATCCTAGCGGCAGGGTGCTGCGGCGTGGCCCTTCCCTTTCCCTCAGCGTTTCTTTCTTTCCACGCCGTGCATGCTTCCGCGCCTCCTCACTAAGGTGGATAGAATTCTAGCCACCTTATCCTCACGCATGCGCAACAGCTCACCGGCGCCAATATTTTTTTTCTTTCTCTTGGTGCCCGCGGCGGACCAGTTCGGTGCGTGCGTAAGCGAGCCGGCGTGGGAAGGGTTGCGCGGGTTGCTTAACCGCCAACACGGGCTGAAAGTTTCGCTGCATTATAAAATATATTCGAATGTATTCTAAATATGGGGCCGCGGGGGAAGGAGCGTCACCAGTCCTGCGCAGCTCTGTGGTGCAGCAACACTGGGCGAAACAGATCGGCCAAGTTTCTCACCTTCTCCAAAGATGACAGGTAAGCAAATTAACTTTTTACAAGTAGTAGTAATTGCCAGAAAAAGCTGACTGATCGCCCTCTTCTGTTTTCAAAATACTTCGCCCATGTAACGGAAAGTTAATGAGACATGTCAGTCGTCTTGGAGTGGAAACTAATGTGTAAATATATCTCAGCCTTGCAGGTACACAAGGTTTTAATAAAATTAAACGCGCGTTCGGCGCGGACACTCTTGCTCAGAAGGTGAATTTGAGGCGGCATTGCCGTTTTATGATTGCCTTAGTAACTGCTTGAACGTCGATTCAGGATTCTTATCAATGTATTTTATATTGTTGTTTCGTGCAGTTGGTGTGAGTCTTGGTTGGGGCCCCAAGTCGAGGAAGGTTTGAGACTTCATTGGACGTTTCCTCTGTGGAATCACCTCAATCCTTCCAAAGTCATCACGCTGCACCTGCTCACAAATAAGGCAAGCTCAACTGTACGCGCTTTTTGGCATTGACTTCGTATCTATTACCACGGCGATTGTTTGCGTGGGGCTAGTGTGCCCTGACCAATTCTTCCTGTGCCATTTTGTTCCAAAAACGGATATTTGCGGCAAAACTGCTGCCAAGTGTTGCTTCAGCGTTCCGAAAAATCTGGCGAATACCGCGGTGTTCAATGCCACTCGATTTGCACAGTGATCAGTGGAAGGCCAAGCCGAAATGCATGCGTTGTCTGCAGCCCCCATTGCAAGCGTTTCGCTCATTAAAAACACAAAAAAACAAAGTAGCATTGACGGCTTTGCAAGGTATATATAACTGGTAGCGAAGCTTCCATAGAAGCCCATACGTTCAGAAAATGGCGGCTCTTAAGCTGCTCATGGGGCTTAGCGCCATCTGTGTGAGGAGGGAACACTTCCGGCGGAACAAAAAATAAACAGGATGTGACGCAAGATCCGGTCAGAAAGTGACGTCATTTTGGTAGCATTAGCGGGAACATTTGACTTCAAAATAGCCTTAGCAGGCCTCTGATCGCTGATGGCTCAAGTCATTGCCATCTGACGCAAGTTGGCGAGCCCTTGGCGTGTGTGTTTCAAGTCAACGCCAGCTTATACTCGTGACTAGAGAAACGTACTTTATCATACTGTCGTATGATTAGCCTCGGTGTTTATAAAAACATCTTGCATCTTCTCTGAACCTTAATTCTGTATTCATGCCTTCCACTGCTGTATAAAAGCAATCAGTTGTTTATTTTTATTGCAGTGGGTGGCAAACGTACCCCCCCCCCCCTTGACATTTTTTTTTTCTGCCTTGGGATACACACCACAAAAATGGACACTTTACCACTCTCCCCGGCCCCCCTTTCATATAAAAAAACGTGCCCACTCCTCACCCCGATACCAGTTTCTACCAACGCCACTGCTGGGTTTAATTGCGTCGCACATCCGCAGGTTGCGTGCGTGCGTTAAGATACATCAAGGTTATATAATGCTTGCTCAGTTTGTGGACTTCTGTGCTAAGAGAAGAAATAACGCATAGTCATGCTATAATCAAGAACCATTTGAATTTTATACAGGTTTAAACATAAAACAAATTTTACCCACACTGCACAAAATCAGCACGTATACAATAAGTACAAAATGTTCGTGGGGCACTACATGCATTATGACTTTCCTTACGCGCCGAAAATTTGACTTTACCCGTAACCACATAGCATTATGAGCAATGAAAGCGTCAGCAGCAGAACTACTTCGAACAAGAGAAAAAGAACTAGGCACTGCATCTTGACGCAGAAAACCGGGCCTCAGGAATGCCGATTCACGAAAGTGCAGCGAGCACACCGCAGCTGTCCCGGCAGTCTTATCAAGTAGACAAGTGTTTCTACAGACGTTCACTCAGCATTCACGCCTGCAATTTCCTGGTTGCATTATTAGGCAAGTGTCGCAACAGCTAAGTAAAAGAGGAAAAATGGATCAATGCAAACGAAAGCGATGGCCAGTATGTAAAAGCACATCGCATGAAAGATCTGGCAGCGGCGCAGCACGGAGCAGCATAACACAGTACTGCGATGGAAATAATGCTTGCGGCATTACAAGTGCGGGAAGGCAACGTAGCACTACAAGCACTGTAATGCAATAGAGAAAACACTGAAATAGACAATTAAAGCGACTCGTTTAAATTCGATTGGTACTACGCTGAGAAGTTCCTAGAGTAATTGACACCACTTGCTCCGAGCCAGCCTGAGGTGGAAATCAAGAGATAACTGTTACATAACAAGCTTTAGACCCATTTTTTTTTCGAAAGCACCACCACTTATAACCCTTACCCAGCCCCCGTGCACGTATTAAACAGTACTATAGTTTCGCGTTACTGTGGTGAAATGAGAGGAAAATGGTGCAGTAAAACGCCAGGTGTACGGGAGTTGCTGTTGCAACCTTGCACGACACATCGTTTCCGTAGGTACCGAGGAAAGCGCTCCGCTCCAACCGTTTGGCAGCATCGTCCCGTAGTTTACCGTGCCCGCCGGGCACGGTACTAAACGTGTCCACTGACGATACAACGCCACCTCGCAACTCCACGCACAGCACAAAATTAAGTGCACACCAAATTGACAGGAAAAACGAATCCAAATGCGCACCACCAAAACACGCGAGGGGGCGTTTCCTAGCAGACGAAACTTTAGGAGCGCCTTTCCGAAACACTACAAGGACTGCATCACAGAGCAATGACATGTGCCAATTCCTCAGAGGGCGCTACAAAAAAAGTTTTTGAGAATGAACAGCATTTTCATAAATTCTTTACACATTGTGCCTAAATAAATGTGATTCAGAAATAAATATTGTTCGTAAAATATAATGTTGTTTATTGTTGAACAAAACTTGGTTTTTTTGTTACTAGTGTTTGTTCCCTCCTCACCTAGTCGCGCTTCAATCGCCACTCCCATAAGCCCCCATGCTGATTGTCGCTGGCAATAGGTTCTGAACCGCTTTTTGCCCGAGCCTTCGCTACCATTTATATTTACCTTGGGCTTTGCTCTTCAATCTAACGTGCGCGCCCGCGCCTTGTCATCGATCGCGAGTGGCCTTGCTGTTCCACAGTTCTAAGTTAGAATTGTCATGTCTTATCGCACAGGATGAGATAAGAGGCGCGGCCCAGACACGAGCTAGACAGTAGCTTGTGACAACCTAGCCGATATTTGCAAGTAATGAGCACGGTACATTCGGCTTACAACACAGGAATGCTTTTTTTCTGCGCGTCTTCTCCCCCCCCCCCTCCCCGGTAATGAGACTTCACGGGTCATTAAAAGAAAAGACAGTGCGTTCAATTTATGCTGCGATTGTGGTCTGTGCTAAACGCGTGGTTGCGCATTATTTTTCTACGCAGATATAATCCAGCAATAAGTGGTCAATAGTGCGGTTATTGTGTTGCAACAGTTTTTTCTCGCTTAATTTTGTTGGTGTGAACATGATTTCTCGGCAGTGTATGCAGTTTATGGCCGGGTTAACGCTTTATTTCAGAGTTTTCGTTAACTGGCCAAAAAGGCAGGCCTTGAAGCATACCTGTGCGTGCTTTCTTTTAATTTATAGGTTCCCGATTACTGTGTCTCTGAACTGAAACGAAGTTCTTGAATGTCTAAGAATATTGCTGTCTCGAGGCGAGCCCAAGGAATAAGTATACATTGAGTGGGACCTGTCAAGTTCTTTTCTTCTCCCGCCGAGGGGTGCGGGAAAAGAAATCTGTATAGTGGACTAAAACGTTCGACGTTCTGCTTGGGTAATCCATTATTGTGTACCTAAATGTGTATCTCGCACGTTTTTTTTTCCTATTGTGCAATATTGTATGCCTAAATTACCATGTCATAATTTCGCTTAGAGTCCAATAGTGTGCTCATAACGTGTATGTGCAATATATGAGTGTAGTGCATGTTTTTTCATGACTTAGAATCAAAGATGTCCTCATATGAATTTTGAATAAAAGAAAACCGAAAAGACATGTAACGCTTCAATTATTATCGCCACAAAGAGAACAATTCGACACCAGAAAACGCACTATTACCTACTGTTTCTTTGTTCAATTATTAAACCCGTTACTGCACACACATACCAAACGACGGGCGGCGGCCAGTCCGAGGCATCACCGCCGCTCGTCCAACTTTCGCGCCTGGTGCCATGAGCAGCGGCCGGCGCGAAAGTTGGACGAGCGTCGGTTGCTGCGGCCGGCGCCTTGCGGCCGGATCAGCGCCATTCGGATCCTGCTGGAGCTGTCTATTTATAAATAACGTATCTTATGCAGCAAAATCCCTGTGTGCATGAAGCACAAATTGTTAAAAATAACTAATCGACATTGACAGCAGCGTGAGTGGTAGCACGCATGATTACTGATATCATACTCGGCCTGGTGGCTTCAGTGAAGAGACTGTGGTCAATAGCCCTGTACAGAAGAATATATATCAAAGTCCTCGAGTACTTCAGTTGCTCTACAATCCAAATATTACTTAGCCCTTGGTTGGTATACATTTTCGATATTGTTTCCCTAAATTGTTATGACCAGCAGTGTAAATTATGCAGAATTCACGACCGAGTGTAAAACGTGTACGTTTGAGCTGGTGCTTTCTTATCAATGTATCACCCTTGCAAGAACGATTCACACCTTCCATTGCTGTTAGCAAAATGTCAATGTTTTTCTTAGTGGCACTCTTCCTAATAAAGAATAATGCAATGAAGTTAATGTTAACGAAATTCAATGTAATAGTGCTTATGAAAGTACCAAAATGTAGCAGCTCATGCAGCTGTAATATTTCGCAAGAGTAGGACAGTTTGTAAATGTAGTCATGGGTAATTGGCTGCCTTTCTTGTAATCCTTACCTGCAGCATCGAATCGTGTTTTGAGCTGTGTATATAGGGAAAGAGCACCCAACTCAATTGTATACCCTTCTGTGTGCTGTAGAATGAGCTTTCAATGAGGGTGTTTGCTTTCCGGACCGTGTATAATTGCCACATGCGCGTGAAAGCGTCCATCCGCGCGCGCGCACTTCCAGCACCGAGTCGAGTGCTTATTTAGGAACACGATCAGAGGTCAGCGTCAACTTGCAGGTGCGCAAGAAGAGCGCGGAGAGATCTGGGGCTCAGGTACAAAAGCTTAGCTTCTACCACATGTGCGTCAGCTTCCCCAGCGCCGCAGGCCAGCCCCGCCCACGGAGCGAAACCATGGGCCGCCTGCCAAGCAGTCGAAACGAGGGGAGGGGAAAAAAAGAAGAAATCCACCTCGCATGAAGTCGCGCACATATAGGTAGAGACGTTACGGCGCTGCGTTCAAGGAGGTTAAAAAATAGCAATTTTTTAAATCTCTTTGGCTGCGCCCCTGCTTAGGGGGTGTGGTTGGCCTGGGCCCCTACGGGATATGGTTTGGGAATACGCTGCCGGGCCCGGCTGCCACGGAAAAAGTGACGTCAGCAGCGTCCGCGATGTCACCAAGCTCCTTTCCCCCTTTCCATTCGTTGCCATGACGATAAATGCAATGTTTTTCAGACGCCACGTACCACTAGGTTAGGATTTGGCGCTGTTGGCGCGAATTACGCGGGACCACGGTGGATGCTACAGAGGCCGCCCCGTGGTCAAGTGTGACTTGTGCATGTAGAATGTGTGTGTATGTGATGCTGCGCTCTCGGCCCATCCACACCGTGACGCGTAGCTCCGCTGCACAGACCCTTATTTTATGGTGTTGAGCAACCTTACACACTTTGTTAGGGTGTTCACACGAACACACTTTTCATCTTTACACTCTTTTTTAGCCAAAACACCCTTTAAAGGTGTTCGACATGGGACAAGATTCTTACATCCGTTTCGGCCAAAAAGGGCGTAAAAACGTTTAGTGTGAATGTTAACAAATATAATTTCAGGAGAGCTTCGCGAGAAAATAGCCCCACCAAACCACTCAGTTATTATCTCAGTGGCTCACCTTTAACCTAATTGACTACGCATAAATACCTTCGAGTTCATATTGTCACGAAGACAAGGACGATGCAGTTGTGTTGAATGAGAAACACGTTTATTGGAGCGAACTTGTGCTCCCCTAACAACTCAAAAGAATACAGAGGCGGCGAAGCAGCGGTCAACAAAGTGACTTGCACAGGCGAGTGTCGTCGAATCGAATGCCCCGGCGTCCGCACTGCAGGCCTTTTATTTTTCGGCGCGCGTGGTTCTCGAAACGTCGATTCGCATCGAGAACATAGTAGATCCAGGAAGATCATTCTGGGCCGTTCACGTTAGATCGGAACGCTCTCCCCATCACAACAGATAACGCATGCGGCACAGAAAGAAAGAATGGAACACGCGCTTCCCTTGGCGCAGAGATAACGCAGACCGGCGCAGCCGGGCGGTAAAAGCAAAACACAAATAAGCAAACCCAATGTATGGTTCGCGGCAATATTACCCATCATTTCTCCTTGGAAAGTCACGTTATAAACATATGCAACACTGCCAGTATTACCCCCTGTATTTTTAGGTGTGAAGCACCTTTGGACTTCGCAATGCCTGTTGGTGTCCACGCGCACAGCGTTGTAAGCGAAATCCGCGCGCCAACTATCGAGAGCGGCGCATACTGTTGTACCATCCACGCACCATCTGGGGAGAGCGCCGCAAACTGAAGTAGCAAAGAGCGCGAATTTCAAAAGGTACAACAAGAAAAACAAAGCAAAACCTATAAACTGTCTACGATATTTCGCGGAAAACGAGCAGTGGCAATTACAGTTGAAACGACAGTGACTACTGTCACGTCAGCCGAATTCCGGCCAATTAAATCACACATCTCCACCCCGTGAAAGAGGCCAAGGGTGCGAAGTACTGGGACGCGAATTGCCTTTCGTGTGGCGCTTGTCATTTACAGTGCATTTACTGCCCCTCAAAATCATTTAAAACTCAGAGTTCATCAGCCCGCACGGACGATGACGCTCATCACACAGGCAATACACCACTTGCGCCCCAGTGCTTCGCACCCTGGGCATCGTTCACGGCGTAAAGATGTGTGATTCTTTTTTAGATGCAAAGCATATCTTGCTCTCGGCTCCGTCGTCCGTCGTCCGTCCATCCACCGGCCCAGGAAGACAACGGCAACTCTGCCGCTCCAGGAGCTCTTTAAGGGGAAGCGTGCTCGTCTCGTGCCGGCCAAGGAAGACACCAGCAACACTGTCGTTCCAGCATCTCATGGTCGGGGCTATGTCCCTCCCTTGTTGTGGCGCCGTCCACACCCCCACTGCGCATGCTCGACTCATCTCGGGCCGGCCCAGGAAGACACCGGTAACACTGTCGCTCCAGGAGCCATTAAAGGGAAATACACCACCGGGCGTTCAGCAAGCCGAGCATGCGCAGTGGGGGTGCGGACGGCGCAACAACAAAAAGGGAGGGACATAGCCCCGTCGCATCTAACAAAATTGCACCATCTTCACGTGCGGGAACCCTGAGTAGTATGCGAAACAGCCAGGGCTCAACCCAATTTCTCATTTCGTAGTTCCGGTTAGTAAAAGTGTGGTAGTTACCATGGAAACCAAACTGTAAATATTACGGTAGCTACGTACCTCAACCTAATGGAAAAGACGAACTCAAACTAATGGGCACTTGAATGTAGCCCATGGCTGCTTTGCATACTAGTCAGGGTTCCCCTAAGGGAAGATGGTGTAATTTTTTTTGTCAAACGTTTTGCACCGGCTATATGTCATGTAGCGGGTGTTATATAATATATAGCATCGGCCGCTAAGATATAGATAACAACGGTTGCCAAAATATATATGCCGGTGCTTGTTATATGTTATACATATAATGGTGCCGGTTAAATGTTATCATAGTGTTAAATATAGACACTCATGCGACTGAAAATTCGAATATGCCTCACTGTCTTGGACCCTAGCTGGTACAAACAGCTTACTCCAACACTGCATTAACTACAAAACCGTGTTGCTAGATTAACACTATCGAACTGTGCGCATCTGTCCAGTGTGACAGAAATAAAAAAAAGCATTTAAATCTTGTTTCAAGCTTGTGTACGTACAAAATTTAGTACAATAACGAAATTCTTAAACAACCACTGTTTGCTGACCACACTTAAGTGTTTTCTCCAGTTGACCACAACCTCAAGGTTGGTGTATCACCCTGCAGATCTGAACAGTATCACGACTCTGTCGTTCGAAAACAAGTGTACACGGGAACAGCCTTCCCGTCTGCATCACTGGGGCCTGCCACCTTCAAGTGGGCAGTTTATGATCAGGTTCATTCATTGCAATTTTTTTATTTTTTAGTCCCTCTGCATGTTGCTGCTGTTTTTTTCTTGATTACCCCACCACCCTTAGTTACGTCTGAACCTTGGGCGTTGAGTGTAAGAAAATGTAATGGAATAAAACGCCTTAATTGCGCTGAGCGTATATAAATGAAATAAAATTTATCGGTGGACTCTAGAGAAGGAGGACAATCGTGCTTTGTCGCTGCTCATGTGGTCCAGGTGGCCCAGGCAGCGCAGGCAGTCCCGGCGGCCCAGGCCAACCCGGTGGGCCAGGCGGCCCAGGGGGCCGGGCAGCCCAGGCGGCGCAGGCGGTCCAGGTGGCGCAGGCGTACCAGGAGGACCAGGTGGTGCAGGCGGCGCAGGTGGCACAGGCGGCCCGGGAATCGGACCAGCCGGCGCAGGTGGTCCAGGCGGCGCTGGTGGTCCAGGCGGCGCAGGCGTACCAGGAGGCGCAGGTGGTGCAGGCGGCAACGGTGGCACGGGGAGCCCGGGAATCGGCCCAGGCAGCAGGGGTGGCACAGGAGGCCCAGGCGGAACGGGCGGACCAGGAGGCGCACCAGGGGGTTCAGGTGGCCCAGGTGGTGCAGGAGGCTTGGGTGGCAAAGGTGGACCAGGCGGCCAAGACGGCCCCCGTGGCCCTGATGGCCAACGCGGCCCAGATGGCTAAGGCAGCGTCGACGCAAGGATTGCAAACCAGAATACTGCTGAATGACAGCTATATATTTTTTATGTATTTACCAACTTGATTAAATATGTAGACCCATGATATATTGATAAACAGTGTGTTATTACTACAGTTACTCATAAATATACATGCCTTTAAGTGTGTCGGGCTTTTTTGTATGGCTGGTTTGTTGCAGAAGAAGCTGACTTTAAACAACATGCTATAAAAATTTACCCGGATCAGAGAAATTTACGGAGCAGCAGCTACAGTGTAGCACAGCTTGTGAATCGCACACGGTACACGACATTTTTCTTCGATCAGCGGATCGGCTAGGGTAGAGCGTGATTTCGCAATGAATGCGGGCATGGATTCGAAAATTTTTCGGCGCCTAACATAATAATCCCAAAGCGCATATGTTCCCGTTTACAGTTTGGATGTTTGACAGGTAAATCGTAAAATTTATTTGGGGCAGCTCTGTTGCTGCCACTGCCACTGCAAAGTGTGCAGCGGATGTGAAGGCAGCGCGCCGTTGACGTCACAGATGTCCGAGGCCCCGAAGGCCACGCCCCCGTTGGAAGGTAGACGAAACAGAATAGCGCAGCCGGGTGCGGTATTGCGACGTGCTGTAGGAATAATCCAGGTGCACAATTTCCACGCTATGCTGTCGGCACATGACAAAGGTCATCATTGGCCAGGTGTCTCCCAACAATGGGAAACCCAATTGAAAAAAAAAACTAAAGCGTCCCACTTCGCACCTGCCCGTGACACTGCGACTGATCATTTAAAAGATCTTCGAGCCTACCAGACTGTATGGCCAAGGCGAGCCAAGACAACAACGCAAATTTGCGCATATCTGACTTTTCGGGACTTCCGCCTTTAAAAGTTCATACTCATTAACGGTGGCGTGTATTACACCACGAGCCCCCACTCGGCCTAGCGAGACCCTCATCCCCGGGACCACAAGCAATAGAAGCTGGTGCCGGTCCCCAGGGCCCGTTGCAAAGAGAGTCAACGTCACGGCGCTCCACCTAACAAAGGCGGCCGAGAAACTGCTCGGGAAAAGGAATCGTTCCGCCCAAAGCCGTGGCTAGCTCTTTGGGGTGAATACCTACGATACATGACATCCCCACAGAGGGAACCGGTCGCATTAATCCGTATAGATACGAGATCAAGCAGTAGCTTGAATACTCTGCGTTGTGGAATGAGGTTACTCGAATTCAAGCATCTCATTTAGCACCCGAGTGTGTTTTGCGTCAAAATCAACCTTAAAATCAAACACAGCACAAAAAGCCTATGTTCTCATGCTCGAAGCAAAGAAACCCGCCGCGGTGGCTCAGTAGCTAAGGCGTTGCGGGTCGCGGGTTCGATTCCCGGCCGCGCCGGCCGCTTTTCTGATGGAGGCGAAAAGCAAAAACGCCCGTGTGCACGAGATTTCGGCGCACGTTAAAGATCCCCAGGCGGTCAAAATTAATCCGGAGCCCTCCACTACGGCGCGCCTCATCGCCTGCGTTGCGTCGGCGCGTTAAACCCTACAATCAATCAAATCGAAGCAAAGAAAACCTCGCGCTCTCGAGCTCCGCCGGCATCCACAAAACGAGGAGCCCGTCCGGCCGGCGACCCGAATGCGGGCTCTCACCGGAACGTACACTGCACGCAACTAGCGCGCCTGGCGCGGCCAGCCGATTGCACAAGCAAAGCTCGCTACGGTATGGCAGCAAATGAACAATCAAACGCTGCCCCACATTGGTCGCCAGAAATGTGGGCATATCCTATGCTTAGTCCTTGACATTAGCATTAAGGAACAGAATAGAATAACAGAATAACACGCCGTCGTTATTCTCACTGCTCTTGTACAGCACCGAACTTGCTTTGCCGAGAGACACTGCCCACAACGCGTTCGAGAGCGAGCCACGACTCTCGCTGCGCGTGTACGTTTTCAGTGACTTCACAGGGAAGCGACACCTTTCATAGTACAGGGGGTTTATTAAGCGGACAACCACGATACTACACAAATGCTACACTGCACTATGCACCTAGCCCCTGGGGCATACACCCGCCAGCATGTGCCCAGCCCGTAGTCGGGCAGCTGTTAGCGCCCGCCGGCGCTGGCGGCCGCAACGCTCGCTGGCATAGGGGAAGGGGTCTCTCTGTGGCCCCTACACATTTCAAGCCACTGGACTCGACCGGGCGGCATCGGCGCTCGTCCGCTGACCTTAGACGGCGCAAGCCGTCACATCGCGGACGCGGGGGCAACCCACCAAGCAGTGTAATACGCCCGCGGAGACTCTCGGACATCCTAGATAAACGCACTGACGGTAATCGAGGCATGCGACAATCGACACGGTGGGTGCCGTGATCCACGGAAGTGGGAAACAACGGCCAATGCAAGAAACGGCCAAAAGTGGCCGAAAGGCATTTACGTACCGTGCGATCGCTGCGCGTCCCAAGGGCGGTCTCCGGGCAGTCTCCTGCGCGCATCCCCCGTCGCCTCGTAGGGAGAGGAGGGAGAGGAGGGACTCGCGCGAGGATACTAACGGCCGAGAAAGCGCGGCGAACGAACCGACGGATAATAACTCACTCATCCCACACACAAAATGAACACACACACAAAATGCAGATGGCACGCCAAGAGATGCCGCTTACGCGTGCAAAATGCCGAAAAGCTCCCTAACTCCCCCCCTCGTCTACGCAAGGACGAGCCGGATCACGGCGGCGACAAGAGACTAGAGGCTGAGGGAAACCAATACAGACTCGCCCAAGCAAGGGTGCCATCACCCCCTCTAACCCAACGTTACTGCTCTAACCCGCGTCGCTCTGCCGCGGAGAAGCCCAAAACAAAATACAAACTAAACCACCCTCAGAATTTCCAAGAACCGAAGGAGGGGACAGAGGCAGCCTTGCAACAGCCCGGAGTTCCCCCCTCTACGGCCAACGGAACAGCCATGCCTCGTCCTTTTTTTTCGTTTTAAAAACTAAACTTTTTTTACACTATTCTGCACAGGATGTTTGTGACTATAGACAAATAAATGCACAATTCCTAAAACAAAGTTACGAACAGCCATACGAAGAGCTTCACGCATGTTAACAACGCCCTAACATTAAAAAAAAACTGAGCAAAGAATTCACAATAAGAAACATGCGTTCTCTCACTCACATAGCGGGCTGGAGAAAGGGTCAACTGGCTCGGGATCTCGGGAGGATTGTTCAGAGGCTGGTGTGCGCGTGCGGGGTCATCAATCGGCTATGACCGTTATCAGACCAGGCGACTCCACAAAGGTGATGTCGGCAGAAACGGTACAATGTAACCACCCAGAACGGTCAGACGTACCGAATGTGCTCGGGCCACGCCACGGACAAGCCTGGTGGCGATATTACGTTTCGTCTACTTTCCAACGGGGCGTGGCCTTCGGGGCCGCTGACATCTCTGACGTCGACGGCGCGTTGCCGTCACATCCGCTGCACGCTTTGCAGTGGCAACTGAAGCAACGGAGCAGCTCCAAATAAATTTTACGATCTACCTGTAAAACTTCTAAACTGTAAACAGGAACATATGCGCTTTTCAAATGATTACGTTAGGCGCCGAACAATTTTCAAATCCACGCCCGCATCCATTGCGAAGTCACGCTCTAGCCTAGCCGATCCGTTGAGCGAAGAAAAATGTCGCGCACTGTGTGCGATTAACAAGCTGTGCTGCACTGTCGCTGCTTCGCCGTAAAGTTTCCCTGAGCTGTGCTACCACAATACCCCTCGCTGGGTTGGGTGGGTGGTGGTGACTGTGATGAAAGTGCGCCGTGTGCTTCATAAGCCGTTGTATTGTGAGGTTCTGAGAAACCGTGCGAGATTTCCAGCCCAACTTTCCGAACCTGCGATCTTCCATTTCATCGTCAGAGGATTTACTGCGTGACTTGGTGTGTTCGTTTTTTTATTTTTATTTACGCTATACGGTGTACTCGACGCCTGAGCGAACATGTTTCGTATGCCCAAACGCATCGCCGCTTACCTTTTGGTTCTCTTACCAACCAAGGCGGAGTGGCACTGTGTTCGTTTATCCGCTCTGCAAGCATCAAACAAAGCTGATCATCTCAGGCTAATCAAGCGTGCAAGGTTCCCAGTGGTTAAATACGTTCATAATGCCTTTAACAATGCCTTTAAGACGAAAAATAGCGTGTAGTACTACCTAAATTAAAAGATAATGCCGACGCCGGCGCCGATCTTTTTCGTATTCTAGCAAACGCACTTGTTTAATTCAAATATATTGCACAATTTTCCAGTTTTGACTATGCTTTTGTTTCCTTTTTAAATTGCGTAAAGTTTCTAATAACAATGCATTAGTAGCTTTTTCGAAACTGCGCTTGCGCTAACATGCGCGCTACGAGGCTTTCGGCTGCGGTTGCATGCCTGTGGTGGGAGCCGCTGTGTAGTTCCAGTTTCTCTTGCTTCAAGCATGTAAGTTGACTGCTGGTAAGCTGTCTGCTTTCTGTTCGGGAATTGGAATGAAATGTGCCAGCTCTGCCAAGCAACTGTTGGTGGGTGAGGTTCTTACCGGCAGTTGTGGAAAGCCAAATATCGTGCTGTGCTTCGTGACACCTGAAAACGTGGTGCGCAGCATTGTTATCTTTTGTGAACGCTTCTTTTTTCTTTTGTGGGATAGAGGTATTCAGTGGGCAGGTGCCGTGCGTGACGTTGACTGTTCTAGATGACGAACAGCTGTATTGCTTTCATTGCCGATGTGCTTCAAGCTGTACCCAAAAGGTCGACACGTCAACAGTGGACCTGTATTATCTAATATTATTACGCTTCCTGTATCTGGGCCAGCCCACTAAGTTTCTCTGTATTTGTCTCATGCGTTAGCAAACAAATCCTAATTGAGGTATTTAAATCCAGCCCTGTAAAACCGGCTTCACTAAGCACAACGCATTGCTAGAAACACCTCTAATAAGGGGAAATATAAGCAGTGTGACAACAAAATGTGGGGTTCTAAAGCCTTTTTTATATACCCAATTAGTGAATTACGTCACGCTTTTCTATTCTTATCGAGTCTGAAGGTACGCGTATATCATAATTACGCATTTTAATTTGTCTGATTATGTGTTTACTTAGAATGTATTAGGTACTGCACTTTTTTCCATCAAGGGCAGATTTTGCGGGCAGACTTGCCAAAGAATGTAACACTGTTACACTTCTCGTCATTGAATTTTTTTAGTGAAAAGAAATACTGAAATGGCCCCTTAAATACTGCTCGTCCAATACAGTTTTCACAATTTTCACAACAGTTCTTACAGTGTCCACCTTGTGCCCCTAGCAGACAGTCAAAGACTTGTAGAGGCATGCACAAAAAATTTTGATACATATCAAATAATTGGGTACCACTGCATAGTTACATGTTTTCTGAGCATGCCTAGACTGGAGCTATTAAAAATTACTGCTTTGGTGTATAAGGGTGTGCATTTTGTGAAGCAACCAGTTTTGCAAAAAGAACTTTATTTTATGTTAGCTGAAAGGGATTAGCTTTGCCTCTGATAGCCCTTAGACTGCAATTCTCTGAATACTTGAAATCTACCAATTGTACACCCGCCCAATTTTCACCGGAGCGTCGACCGTTTGGTCGATCAGCGCCTCGTGATGGAGTGATACGGCAAACTCGGCGAGAGTAGCCACATGCGCACTAAGCAAAAGCCGCTGCTGCCGTCGTCTGCTAGGCTGTTCGAAGAGCAGACGGCCGCCCCCCCCTTTTTGTCATTTGCTTATCACACTGCCTGCCATACTCGAAAGTTTTCCAGACCGGGCCCGTAGCGCGAACTGAAAACAGAGTAATCAGCGTTGGCGAACTAACCTTGCGCTGAACAAACTTTGCGTTTGGCAATGCTGATTACTCTGGTTTCAGTTGGCGCCACGTGCCCGGTCTTGAAGAAAAATTTGGAGTATGGCAGGCAGTGTGATAAGCGAATAACAAAAAATGGGGTGGCCGTCTTCTCTTGGAACAGCCTAGCCAACGGCGGCAGCAGCGGCCTTTGCTTATAGTGCGCATGCGGCTACTCTTGCCGAGTTTGCCGTGTCACTCCTTCACGAGGCGCTGATCGACCGAACGGTCTACGCTCCGGTAATATTGGTAAAAAATTGGGCGGATGTACATTGTTGGCAGCTGTTTGTCTTGTGTTACTCTGCAATGGTACATTTCAGGCACCTGTTTGTTTTGTGTCACTCATTGATTTTGTTTGTTTAGCTGGGCTTGTCCTGCCACCAATGATTTCTAATATGTTAGGTCGTTCAGTTTCCATTTTTAATGTTTGTTTGCACTGCCTCTGATGTGTAAGGTGCCAAATGTGGCTATAAAAACACAGATTTCCTGCTCACATTATTCTCACCATATCATACATAGCTTGTTCTTAGCGTATAAACCTATGACTCCAAGCTATTGCCTTCAAACCTACCGCAAAAACATTAGTTATACAGGGGTGTAAGCTCAGACCAAGTTATGAATGTATGTGGTACTGAGGATTCTTTCAGGCATGCCGGTTGTTGCATTTTAAGTTGTCGGATACATAGAGATAACCCAGATGAAGAGAAGGATGGGCCAAGGGGGCAGCCTTGGTCTGAACAAGGAAGTCGAGGATCATCAGAAGCCATGGACATTCTTAGCTATCTAATGTAAATACTGCTATTCTTTACCATTAGTGGACTTGGCCACTTTTAATCATATTATGGTGCCTGGACTGCCGAGAAGGAAGAAGTCGGGGATACTAAACCAAACTATCGTGTCCAATCGGTAAGAGCAACGTTGGGGACCACAATGTGGAGGAGGCATTGTTATAATCCGGAAAGAAGAATGCACTAGCTGAAAGTAAAGAACAGCTCATCAACAACAAAACACAAGGTTTTTAAATGAAGCCAAGACGGTGTTGGATACTCCTGATGTGGAAACTTCAGGCTCACTCATAGAGTGGCTGCAGCCCAACAACGATGAGTTGAGCAAGCTGAATGCCGAGGTTAAAAACGTTTACCTCACGACGAGTTCGACACAATTATGAGGTATGATGATGCCACCAAAGGCATGCTGGGTGAGCTAAAGGCTAAGAAGAGATCGCTATGGAATGATCAACGTCTGCCAGGATCTACAGCCCCAGCACCTTCTGTAGTGGATTCCAGAGTGATGAGTGTCATCTCCATCGAAACTCCATGTAGCTCCCAACGCTGCAGCTCCAAACATTCAGTGGGGAGTTGTGCCAGTGGCTCAGCTTTTGGATGCAGTTTGAAGGAGCCATGAAGACAAATACAAGTTTATTTTATTCGAAAGATTTCGTGTTTGATAGTGCCCCAGCGCTTGTGCGGATGTGAACGATGCTTTATTCAATGAGTAACTATGTAAGTTAAAATTTTGATTTTCCCGCTAAATTGTGTGTTTTCGTGGTCTGCAATGACATCACAAGAGTCGACCTCTCTGCAGCTGATTGGGAAGCCTTGTTTACCGCTTAGTGAACCTAGATGGCACCATCATACAGTTGCAAGCCATTTTCTTCCTTTGGTTTGTTTTTGACCACATTTAAACCGGGCGCGTTTTTGTTCAGGGAGAAAAGAATCGTTTCGTGAAACATAATGCTCGCTCGACAGAGATGGTCGCGTAAGACACCATTGCTTGCGTCAATCGGCCAGGGTCGTCAAGCCTCGCAGTCCTGTGCAGCTAAACCAAGCATAGTGAGCACAGTACCAACAGCAGTACGCATCGGTACTTCGATATTTACGTGTGCTTTCGTAACTTCCACTTTTTGTCCGCCCACTCTTACTGCTTTAAAAAGAATGTGCCCTATATTTAAGCGCAAATAGCTCGTTCAGCAAGCTTATCAGCTCTGCCTAATTGGCGTTTGCTTTTGCCGGCCTCCTAGAATCGAAGAGCTGGCTAGTATCATAGGTTCTGTTGCGGAAAATGAGCTTGTGGCTCGCATGGCCATTCCCTTTTTTTCCTAATTATATAGCTTATTTGAGCTAAGTTTACGTTAAATGTGGTGTCAGTATGATTCTAACGAGGCAATATTTTGAATGAACCAAACTTGTGTTTTCTCTTCATGGCTCCTTTAAGGCAGCCGTCCATGAAAATACCAGCCTGAACAATGGACAGAAGTTTCATTACCTTTGGTCGCTGCTGGATGGGTCAGCTGCTGCATCTAATGCCAGGCTGTAACCGGCGTTACCCAGACGCCGTGGAAATTCTATTGCGATGCTTTGGGTTGTACAGAAACATCTGGTGCAGCTTCCAGAGTGACGCATTGTACAGAAACATCTGGTGCAGCTTTGATTGCTCCCTTAACTCATGTCATCGAATAATGTTGGCGGGCTCCACCGACTAGTGGACCCCGTGATGTGTCACGTGCCTGGTCAAGCAGTCCTGAAGGTTTGTTCACACACGTATTCTACGATGACGACAAGCGTGCTTCTGACATTTTAAGCAAACACTAGGTCGCAGTGGGTGGCTAAGGCGTTGTGCAGCTGAGCCCAAGGACGTGGGTTCGATTCCTGGCCGCGGCGGCCGCTTTTCTGATGGAGGCAAAAAGCAAAAATGCCCGTGTGTTCGAGATTTCCGTGTACGTTAAAGATCCCCAGGTGGCAAAAATTAATCCAGAGCCTTCCACTGCAGTGCGCCTAATTGCCTGTGTAGCGTTGGCTCGTTAAACCCCAAAATCAGGTTGCAGTGGGTCTGTCGTATGCAGCAACAGTGTTGTTTTCGAGTAAAGTTGCATAGATTACATAAAGCATCACTGTAGTTTGGTTCCGTCAGACGCAAAGTTTTTTTTACTTGACCTTTCATTGTGAACGTAACTTTCATATACATTTACGTATTTATATATTTGTTTACAACACTGCTAGGCATTGCAGGTTGCAGCAGGGTTAAAAGGTGTATACACAGTGTCCACATCAACAACAAATCTAGCTGTCCTTCAAAGTTTTCAGAGGATTTGCTTCTTGTGAACACCTCGGGAGAGAGAATTTCAATCCACTATTGTGCAAGAAACAAAATTTTTAATAATACGCAGTGCATATGACTGAAGGACAAATGGATTCAATTTCGGGTTTTGTCAAATGGGAGTAATTCTTTACTGTAGATTATACCAGATATCTTTTTAAAGTTAATTGCAGGTTACATCAGACGTAACTTGAAGCATATGGATAAGGTTACATAAGACATAATTTTAACTTTTCACTTTGGGTTACGTCAAGCA
This sequence comes from Haemaphysalis longicornis, assembly GCA_013339765.2. Taxonomy (NCBI): domain Eukaryota; kingdom Metazoa; phylum Arthropoda; class Arachnida; order Ixodida; family Ixodidae; genus Haemaphysalis; species Haemaphysalis longicornis. The sequence goes on from CM023449.1 coordinate 192,239,555, forward strand.
CAGCCGGCTAAAGTTTTTGTATAGCATGTGTTTTAAACTCAGCTTCTTCTGCAACGAACCAGCCATACAAAAAAGCCCGACCCACTAAAGGGCATGTATACTTATGAGGAACTTTAGCAATAACCACTGTTTATCAATATGGCATGGGTCTACATATTTAATTGAGTTGGTCAACACATGGAAAATATATAGCTGTCATCAGCAATATTCCGGTTTGCCTTGACAGGATGCATTGCCGATGGTCAGAAATTAAGGCTAGCATTCTAATTATGTGACACTCAGTTCTTAGCTAGGCTGAATGACAGCTTTCTTTACTTCTACTTTTTTATAGTTTATTAGTTTCAGTGCCTGTCAACATCCTCAAAGCCTAGAGGACAGCACCACTTCTTGTACACAAGTATGACTTAAAGCATTTAAAAGTGGTTTATCTAATTTTTTTTACAATAAAGAACGGAAGTCAAAAAGGTAACAAAAAAGACTCCCACTCCCAAAGACATGCTATCGCATTACAATACATAATGGGAATAATGTAGAAAAACTGAAAGATGTCATGCACAAATATCAAAATGTATGCATTCACTTGTGTCAATGGGGCATGTGGAAGAATATTTACGTGAGCAGTGTGCATAGCAACACTAAAAGGAATAGTATAAAACCAATGCAGGCTGTCGGTGATGAGATATGGCAGAACGGCGGCTTACTTAAAGAACCAGAAAGAAAACTAATGTTGGCTGAATATGCAATGAAATGAAGAATGTTGGGAGTAACACTTAAGGCCAGGAAAACAGCTGCTTTGGATTGGGAAACAAACTCGCGTGTGGGATAGTATAGTTGTTACCTAAGAAAAAGTAGACTTGGGCTGACCATGTAATAAGATGAAATGACAACCAGTATTACCAAGGTAACTCGATGGAAAGACGAAGTAAAAAATCTGGGGGTAAAGAATGGAATCGGGTTGCTCAGGACAGGAGCTATTGGAGGTCAATGGGAGAGGCCTTCCCCCCGCAGTGGACTTAAATAGGCTACTGGTAATTGATGCTGAGTATGTGTGTAATTGTGTTTTCCCAGAGGGGATGTACTAGAAAAGCAGCGTCAAGAACTGGCCACAGTCACAAATACAGAGCCAAACATGACGTAAAAATATCGAGTCATGCACAACCTTCCCGTTGCAAGGCAAAAGGTAGATTTGATGCTGCAAAAAATTGCAACCAATGCATTTGAACAGTTAAAAATAACCTACACTACACTCTTTCAATGGCATTACTTTTGGACAGGTGCTCCTAATTTGAGTTACACTTTGTTGCAACTGCAGTTTAGAATATCGCTGCTTCATATTTATGGGGCATGAAAAAATTCTTGTAAACTGTGTACTTCAAAGCACCTTCATTGTATATGCAGCGAGAAGAATGTTCACAGCATTTACGTTTGTAAATGCATTAACGTTGTTCACAGAGCTTACGTTTGCAAACTCCATTGGCATTACATTTCACCGAGCGTCAAAAAAGAAAAGCACTGCACTTTCACTCCATAAATATACAGATGCACTAAAAAAACGTTTGGTCACCCAAACAATAACCCCACTGCACCAGCTCTGTGATCACTAAGCGTTGCACAACTACAAATTACGAGAAAGAACTGTATGGAACCTCTTGTACACGCTCTAATGGCTACGAAATCAAAAAGAAATGACGAAAATTATGCGCAAAAATTGCTCGTATTCAAGCGCATTCTTTGGATATAAACAGAACAATGTTACAGTGCTGGTTAGTAAGACCAGTGGAGTTTAAAAATTTTACATGCAACGTAAAAAACAATGAAACAAAAGTTTTCTTCTGAACACAGAACCTTTTGCTAGAAACTAAGAAATAGTTCAAATTTGCCCAAAGGTGCACTCGCCTTTCTAGTACTACTTGAAAGATTTCAGAGGGTAGCACTTGAATGCATTTTTTACCACTCGCGCTAACGAAGTCGGGTTACACATTCAACCCGTCGAGACCGTGCAATTGTCTCGCCATAATCGCTGCCAGTGCGCAAGCTGAGTGAGTACAGCAGGCATAAACAAATTCACAATAACATAATGGCGAAACTGCAGACTTTGTTAATCTGGACATGGCATTGTTCAACCATTGGAAATCTAGTATGCTTGCTTAGCCTGAGCTGAAAATCCTGGTTTGTTTCTTTCAGCGCGCATACAAGAACATATAGTGCCGCTCCGCCTTGATCACTACAAAATCCAAGATAAACAGCGATGCGTTTGGACATACGAAACAGGTTCACTCATCTTAATGCATAAATAAAAAAAACAGACACATCACGGCACGTAGAAAATTTCCTGGCAATAATACGGGCAATCGCAGGCTTCAAAAAGTTTGGCTGGGGATCTCGCACCGTCCTTCAGCATCGGGCAATGGTAAGTCTTCTGAAGCACAACGCGCAATTTTAAATGCAGAGCATTTCTTAGGCTCGCCTCTTGCTGCGTCGGACGGTGTCAACAGCTCCGCGTCCGCAGCAGGTGCGCCTCTCCTCCTTCACACCTCTCTCTCAACAGCAGCTGGCGTGCGCATGCGTCGTAGTCAGCCCGTTCGCTCCGTCGCGGTCTCGGCGTAACAGGTGCGTGATAGCAGCGCGGTGGGGCGTGGAAGGGGCGCGCTGCTTGCGCATGCGCGCTCTCCCCCCCGTACTGCTCTCCCTCTACTGCGCGCGCTGCAAATATAAAGCGTCTAGCGGTCGCTCGTGCTTCAGTCACTGCGTTGCTCCTTCCTTCCTTGGTTGACGCTCGCCCCCACGTTTACTCGTGTCTGCTACTCCAGCATCACGGAAGGAGCGATGGAAGCAACACTGCCTTCAACCAGTACTGAGGCCCCAATGCTCCGCATTTACTCGTGCTCCCCTCGCGGGAAGGCGAGGGAATTTTTTTAAAGTCACCACCACCCACCCAACCCAGCGGGCGGTTCTGGGGTTGCACACACAGAACCGGGAGGATTTGTTGCACAGCTGGCACGCACCACGGCAGCTGTCAGCAGCTGGCACACAGCATTTCGGATCGTATATAGCGTGACTGCGCAATGAATGCTGGCGTGGATTCAAAAATGTTTCGGAGCTAAACAAAATCATCGCAAAAGCACATATATTACCGATGAACAGTTTAGAAGCTGTACAGGTGAATTATAAAATGTATTTGGGACAGCTCCGCTGCTGCTACTGCCACTAAAAAGCGTGCAGCGGATGTGATGGCTGCGCGGCCTCGACATCAAATACGTCAGAGGCCCGGAAGGCCACGCCCCCATGGGAAAGTAGACGAAACGGGATAGCGCGTTTCGTTTTACTTTTCCAAGAGCAGACTGTTCCAAGAGCAGACGGCCACCCCATTTTTTGTTATTTGCTTATCACACTGCCTGCCATACTCGAAATTTTTATCCAAGACCGGGCACGTGGCGCCAACTGAAACCAGAGTGATCAGCGTTGCCAAACACAAAGTTCGTTCAGGCGCAAGGTTAGTTCGGCAACGCTGATTACTCTGTTTTCAGTTGGCGCTACGTGCCCGGTCTCGAAAACTTTCGAGTATGGCAGGCAGTGTGATAAGCAAATAACAAAAATTGGGGGCGGCCGTCTGCTCTTCGAACAGCCTAGCAGACAACGACAGCAGCGGCCTTTGCTTAGTGCGCATGCGGCTACTCTCGCCGAGTTTGCCGTATCACTCCATCGCGAGGCGCTGATCGACCAAATGGTCGACGCTCCGGTGAAAATGGGTGGGTGTACAATTGGTTAGATTTCAAGTATTCAGAGAATTGCAGTCTAAGGGCTATCAGGCACAAAGCTAATCACTTTCAGCTAACATAAAATAAAGTTCTTTTTGCAAAACTGGTTGCTTCACAAAATACCCACCCTTATACACCAAAGAGGTAATTTGTAATAGCTCCAGTCTAGGCATGCTCAGAAAACATGTAACTATGCAGTGGTACCCAATTGTTTGATATGCATCAAAATTTTTTGTGCATGCCTGCACGAGTCTTTGACTGTCTCCTAGGGGCACATGGTGGACACTGTACGAACTGTTGTGAAAATTGTGAAAACGGTACCGGACAAGCAGCATTTACGGGGACAATTCAGTATTTCTTTTCACAAAAAAAAGTTCAATAACGAGAAGTGCAACAGTGTTACATTCTTTGTCAAGTCTGCCCGCAAAGTCTGCCCTTAATGAAAAAAGTGCAGTACCTAATACATGCTAAGTAAACACATAATCAGACAAATTAACATGCGTAATTATGATAGACTCGTACCTTCAGACTCGATAAGAATATAAAAGCGTGACGTAATTCACTAATTGGGTTTTTAAAAAAAGGCTTTAGAACCCCACATTTTGTTGCCACACTGCTTATATTTCCCCTTGTTAGATGTGTTTCTAGCAATGCGTTTGTGCTTAGTGAAGCCGGTTTTACAGGGCTGGATTTAAATAGCTCAATTGGGATTTGTTTGCTAAGGCATGAGACAAATACAGAGAAACTTCGAGGGCTGGCCCAGATACAGGAAGCACCAAATATTATTAGACAATACAGGTCCATTGTTTACATGTGGACCTTTCGGGTACAGCTTGAAGCACATCGCCAATAAAAGCTATACAGCTGTTCGTCATCTAGAACCATAGAGTTCCTTAGTAAGTATACTAGAGAGGAAACTGCGCCTGGGAATCCATGTCGGTGTGGGGGGGGGGTTATGGGAAGACATCTGTATTGGCTTGGCACGGTTATTGGATTCTTAAGCGTCAGGGTGGGTTTGTTTTCCTCACTGTTTTTCGAGTTCTATGGGCTGTGTCGTGTCATGGACGTGGCTAACGCGGCAGCCGAATTATTTTGTTGTGTAGTAGCCATGTGCCATGGTGTGTTTGGTTGAAGAGCGGGATGTGCGTGATCTTAGGGTTTCTTACAATGTGCAAAGAAACTGTATAATCGTACCGAAAATTGATCATGGAGGAGTGAAAGAAACGTGTGGCTGAATCTTTTCCTGCCGCTCGCCTACTAATATCTCGCCGGGCACCAGCGGACGCCAGAAAACCATACGAGGTAAACGGTCTTCCTTGATAGTTTATACTTTTCTTTTGTTTATTCGATGCCAATGTAGGTGCTAAGAGCCGTTCTCCTAGCTGTGATCAGTCCAGGGAAAATCAGTCGAAACTTTTACGTGTCTGGGATTGTCGGTTGCCGTAACTGTTGTTGTGCATTTATGCGTAGTACAACTCTTTGCGAGTTATCAGTGTTAGCGCTCGCCATTTTCTTGGTTCTCCGAAGATCGCGGCAACTGTAAACGGTAGCTCCATTTGTATCTATGGCCCACGTGATCAGTTGGAGTGTACGAGCGTTCTTTAGGATTGCTAGTTGTATGTGCTTACTTGTCGGTTGCGCTCTACGTATAAACATATCTAGCCGTACTCTCTTGCGGCCCTTGCAGCTACGCTAGTTGTATGTGTTTACTTGTCGGTTGTGCTCGACGGATAAACATAGCTAGCCGTACTATCTTGCGGCCCTTGCGGCTACTTTAGACGTTGTTGTGTAGTCACGATCAAGGTGATCGCCGGAGCATCGATCGACGGGACTTCTAAGATGCATAGCGGATGATTTCAGAATTTTTGAAATAAAGATAGCGCTGCCTTCTTCCCCTCGTAGTCTGTTGCATGATACAACCACTCTACAGCCCGTACTATAGCGCTGCTGCTTGTTTTTTCGCCACTCCAGTGAAAAACCTTCAAATCGAACCCGACTGCACATTGATTTGTCCTGAAGTGAACACTATTTTGCTTCGAAACAAATTAAAACGTTCCTCTGTTTGCAGTGCATTCGTCAATTTACCAGTCCGCAAGCAGTCCAAGGACTACCTTCGGGAAGGATGTCCCTTGGGGATACACGAAAAAGCCAAGAGTGTGATCGCGATTCTAGCAGTCCGCGGTCGGTACGAGACTGATAACCGATGAGGCCCACTATGAAGGCCTATCGACACGTAAGTGTACATATCCACAGCTGTGCTCGATGTTTACTAAACTCTCGCGTCACTACTCACACTTCTCAGTACCAGATCTTACAGTGGTGGCTTTAGTGAGGCTTGCACACAGGGCGGTTGCACGTGCTGTTGCTCCAGTGCCTGCACTTTAGGTGTCTTTAATGTCATCTGGTATATCCAAACAATTTCTTGAAAGCAGCTTCTTATATCATTTTCCCCGTAAAGTAAAATATGAAGGCAGTCGATGCACTTCCCGCTATCCAAAACAAGTTCGTACTGGTGAATTGCCTAAATGAATAGCTGTTGAGCCAATTGTCGGCATAGTTTCAGTGATTATTTGTAGGCTAAAAAAGTCGAGCCCTTTTTACCCGATCACGTGGGTCACCAGCTAGCTGAGCTGTATAGCACCTGGGGTGGTACGTGTATCTTCAATGCGCCGCACTCTTGAACCTGACCTTGGCACGCATCCACCTACGCGTCAACACAACCACTGCACGTTCTTGCTTCACGCATCACGGACGTACGAGTTACCGTCAAATCATTCTACTACCACAGTCTGTTGCACACCACACCATCGAATGCACAGTGTCGGTCCAGAAAGTCCCCCTAAAATTTCCGTGTTCCTGGCACTGCAGCTGTGGCACGGCACTGCACAGTAAGGAATTCTTGCACGTCCTGTGGTCTTGAACCCTGCCGTGTCAGCCCTTTCAGGAAGGCACGCATCAACGCAACCACTGCACGTTCGTGCTTCACGCATCACGGACGTACCGGTTACCCTCAAATCGTTCTCCCACCACAGTCTGGCGCACACCACACCATCGAATGCACAGTGTCGGTCCAGAAAGTCCCCCTAAAATTTCCGTGTTCCTGGCACTGCAGCTGTGGCACGGCACTGCACAGTAAGGAATCCTTGCACGTCCTGTGGTCTTGAACCCTGCCGTGTCAGCCCTTTCAGGAAGGCACGCATCAACGCAACCACTGCACGTTCGTGCTTCACGCATCACGGACGTACCGGTTACCCTCAAATCGTTCTCCCACCACAGTCTGGCGCACACCACACCATCAAATGCACAGTGCCGGTCCAGAAAGTCCCCCTAAAATTTCCGTGTTCCTGGCACTGCAGCTGTGGCACGGCACTGCACAGTAAGGAATCCTTGCACGTCCTGTGGTCTTGAACCCTGCCGTGTCAGCCCTTTCAGGAAGGCACGCATCAACACAACCACTGCACGTTCTTGCTTCACGCATCACGGACGTACGAGTTACCGTCAAATCGTTCTACTACCACAGTCTGTTGCACACCACACCATCGAATGCACAGTGTCGGTCCAGAAAGTCCCCCTAAAATTTCCGTGTTCCTGGCACTGCAGCTGTGGGACGGCACTGCACAGTTAGGAATCCTTGCACGTCCTGTGGTCTGGAACCCTGCCTTGTCAGCGCTTCACTTATCAACACAACCACTGCACGTTCTTGCTTCACGCATCACAGACGTAGCCGTTACCGTCAAATCATTCTCCCACCACAGTCTGGCGCACACCACACCATCGAATGCAAAATGTCGGTCCAGAAAGTCCCCCTAAAATTTCCGTGTTTCTGGCACTGCAGCTGTGGCACGGCACAGTACAGTAAGGAATCCTTGCACGTCCTGTGGTCTTGAACCCTGCCGTATCAGCCCTTTCAGGAAGGCACGCATCAAAAAAACCACTGCACGTTCTTGCTTCACGCATCACAGACGTAGCCATTACCATCAAATCATTTTCCCACCACAGTCTGGCGCACACCACACCATCGAATGCACAGTGCCGGTCCAGAAAGTCCCCCAAATGTCCGTGTTCCTGGTGGTGGAGCTGTGGGACGGCAGTGCACAGTAAGGAATTCTTGCACGTCCTGTGGTCTTGAACCCTGCCTTGTCAGTTCTTTTTGGAAGGCACTTATAAACACAACCACTGCGCGTTCTTGCTTCACGCATCACGGACGTAGTCGTTACCGTCAAATAATTCTCCCACCCCAGTCTGGCGCACACCACACCATCCAATGCACAGTGTTGGTCGGGAAAGTCCCCCTAAAATTTCCGTGTTCACTGCGCTGCAGCTGTGGAACGGCACTGCACAGTAAGAAATCCTTGATCGTCCTGTGGTCTTGAACCCTGCCGTGTCAGCCCGTTCAGGAAGGCACGCATCAACACAACCACTGCACGTTCTTGCTTCACGCATCACGGACGTACGAGTTACCGTCAAATCGTTCTACTACCACAGTCTGTCGCACACCACACCATCGAACTAAGTGTCGGTCCAGAAAGTCCCCCTAAAATCACTGCAATGTTTTCTCAGTAAGTATGACTGATCATCTGTGTGATGAGTAATATCGACAGCCGCTGCTGCAGTAAAACACAAAAGGCTTGCAGGTAGTCGCGTGTCATAGTGGCTGCATTTATCTGTTATTCATGGATAACTATACTACAACACAAGAAAGCTAGTGGACTTGCTAACAGAAAATAAAGTGGGGGTGTTTTAACCAGTGCATTTGGCCTGTCAGTTCCAGACATTTAAATCAAGAAATTAAGCAAAAAAAAGATTATTTTTTGTGGCGCTAGGAGCAATCACTGGTGGGTAAACAGCTCCCGCTTTGTAATAATGTGCCTAACGTATGTGCCCCTACTTTGCTCAGAGATCTGCCGTTCAATTGCCCGGATGCGGAGTACCATGTATTTTCGGATCACCACTTTTGTCAGGTTGATGACGTGATGAGGCTCATCGTGGTATTTCTCGAGCTGCTGGAGCATGGTAGGGTTCCGCTGGAGGAGCTCCTGAAAAGCCCGAAGCGTGAGCCGATTCACTTGCTCCCCAGGGGTAGGTGGGCTTTGGCGCAGGACGTGCTCAGCTGCGTGAAGGGCTGCGTGCACAAAGTGGGAAGGCTCTATAAGCCCACCGTTGTCCTTGAGTAAGGTCAGTACACTTGTGATGCTGGTGGACACAAGGAGTCCTGCGCATTCGGCGCAGTGCAGGGGCTTGGTCACGCTTCGCACTACGAAGCCGCCGATGTACTTAACTATTTCGCTTGCAAATGTAGTCACAGCGAAGTAGTCATGGTCCAGCGCAGCTGGTACCACTGCTGCTTCTGGGTCCGCAGCCTCATCACTGTCTCCGTCGCAGGTGCTGTTGCTGTTTCCTTGGTTCCTGGCCAACATGATGCCTTCCTGCTGTGGGGTCACATTGGCGTTTTGAGAGCCGCCCACAGCTGCATGAACCAGGGTACTTCGGTATGCGTGGCGGAACTCTGAAGCTGAGGGGTTGTTGTTCCAGCCGCCCCATTGCCGGACGCAGCTGAAATACATTTCCAGTGGGTCCTGGTCCAGGTTGGCTGTACATATGTACCTGGGTGCACAGAAGTTATGATTGCAGGTATTTCACCACTTTTCATGGTTATTTCTACTTGACTTGTCTAAGTAACTTGAAACTAGCACAACTGGTATTCATTGCGGTTTTGCTGAACGTGACTCATTCAGGGCTGTATGTGCCTTAGCCTCGTTCGGAATTATTTTATCTATTGTAAATTTGTCCCTTCCTTCACTGTAACCTAGCACATGGCCTTACACTTGCATTATAGCGATGTAATTAGCGTGCATTGCGGTACTGAGGTGTATAATCTGCCCCAATTCACAATAGTGCAGTTGCTGTGCTGTAAATGTGTTGAACCAGCCAAGCACTTTTTACCTACACCTGCACACTCTTGTCTCATTTCAAACAACCGGTACGATTTATACTGAACACCTCTTGCATATGAAGGAAAAATTGCGAATCGAAGAGAAACGTTGTGGTGTCTCTGGGGGCCACGAGACGAGTGCTGAATTTAATTGATTTGTTACAATTTAAGCTCTCTTATCTGCATCTATCATTTTCACACCTGACTATTCAATTCCCACATGACCAGTTGTACTGAATTCCCCCCATTGCAGTAAAATTGAATCTCGCTTAAGCACGCGACTTATGCACGTGACTTTGCGTCAAAATAGTACTGCCATGAAGTATTCTCACATCAGCATCCCTTGAGTACAATTTCTGTGCATGCAAAGATTAGTGGCGTGCATGGCGTACTTTTCATGAATGATACCTAGAGAGGGTTTTATATAATGTGTTCTTTTTGTCCAGGAAAGGGCAATGGCTTGCTAACATCCTGCCACTAAGAAGACCTCAAAAATGGCTGAGAACTAGCCTCTTTCTTATATGATTTCACTTTGTTTGGCGAGCTGTCACCTAAGCTGATTAACCAGTTAAACCAGTTAAAAGCAAGATTTCATTTATAACAGCTGTGGACTCATTTTAGTTTTTCCCACTTGTGTAGCATTGTCAAACTATCTGTATAATGGCTTCTTTTCAGAGCAACAATAGTTATCAATACCTCTCCTGCTGTACACATAACAAGGTTGTGCATTTCCACAGGCAGGGCCACAGCCAGAATTCTTTTCCGCGATGGGGAGTCGGGGTTGCTGGGTGATTGGAAGGGAGGATTTTTCCTAAAAGGAACACTAAGTCTTGCTTTCGTGCGGCCTGGGAAAATTTCGGAGGGGGTTCGAACCCCGAAACCCTGGTCTGGTTACGCCACTATTCACAAGTACAGTCTTGGCATGGTTAACACAAACCACCTATTGCACCCCAACTTTGCGCTTAAATTTTGAATTAGCCTGTTCTGTGCAGGCTTTGTGATGTGACATTTGGCTGCATTCCATAAGCTCCCCGTTATTCTCACCTGCACAGGTTGGAGCCAAACAACGTTACTGCCAGCTGGGAGACGCTTTTGAGCGTGAATGCCAGGGAGATGACCGACATTCGTCGGCCGTCTTGCACCACTGGCTTTCCCGTCACCAGCTGCAGCTTCATCAGCCCCTGGCCCACGGACTCCCTGGCTGCATTCTGCCACTGTAATGTGGCTGGTCGCTGTGGGGCTTTGTAGCCAGAGGGCAACAGGGCAGCGGGAATTAAACAGGTCGAAGGCCCTTGAAAAGCACTAACTGTTAAGCGTAGCCTATGGGCGTCGTATGAATTTGTTTCACTTCTTGGGACTAGGTAACTGCCCGCCACTGGCGAGTGCCTATGCAATCTTGTGAGCTATCTTGCACACGGCATACGTGTTTCATGCCTTGTGCAAGTATTTTGCATGCTGACACGCCAGCGGGGTTGCATGCTGGCAGGGGACTGCCAGCATGCTTCCCCTCTTACAGGGCCCAGCTGTCCCAACCAAGCTGACAAGTGTTGTAGAACCATTTCGTGACCTTTTTGCTTGATGATTTGGACTGCTTTTATTCTAGGGACACAACTTTGTCCCAACATCAATGTAGATTCAAGCAAACTGTGAGGTTATTACTGCGACTTCCAAGTCATTTGTAGATCCATACCGGTTTAAAGCAGGAAGTGCGAAAGTTTGAGGGATTCACAATTACATGGCCGTCAATGTTGGCATTTTTTGTGTACTCCACATGAGCGACGGCTACAACTTTGAGGCATTTAACACTCATCGGTAGGACATAAGAGGGTGTCATGTTTGAACAAAGTTACAATCGCATACGTGTGAAGTACAAGAGACTTAGAGAACATGGGCACGTGCGAGCATCGTGTCAGTTTATTTTTTGGGACTTCGCTTTGGTCGATTTTCTTAGCACATGTAGCGCAGCAAACAAAGCAATTTTTTGTAGAAAATGCTGGGCATGGGGTAAAACAGTCCTTTTTTGTTTGTCCCTTTCCTTGGTGATGAAAGAAATCTTGGAGTCTCTAAATATATCCTGCTTATTGCCTGTATCTACACTGCTGATTGAATTAGTACCTCTTTCTTTTATTAAAGTGTCATTTTAGATTCTTATGTTTTGAATGCTACACTGAAGTTGATTTTAAGCTGTGTCTTTGTGTTTAAAGTACAGTGTAACGCTTTTTAGATACTAAGAAGACATTTGGTGTGATGTTCATTAGTTTGTGGGTCATATACAATCGCCACAAAAAAGTTTTTATTGCATAGCAAAAGGTAGTGTAGTAAATGATCTGATTGGATAGTAAGCGACCTGGATGCTGGTCCTTTTCGCTCTGTTTAAGACACTTTGTGGGTGAAATAATGCATTTGTGTCCATGCTAACTAATCAGTTACTCATCTGCATTTATTAAGATTTGTTTGTCACATGATGATGACACCATTTTGCTTTAATCACTTCTTCACACCATGAGAGCACCTAATAACAGCTTTTTATGTATGGTCTCAGGCCTGTCATAGTCTCTTTGATCAGTATACATGGCACCTTCGCAAGGGCAGGAAGGCAGCTTCTTTACTACAACAGTTCTCAAATGGCGGTCCGCGAAGCCTCCCTCAAAACTTTTCCCCCCACCATTCTTTTCTCGATTTGGCCAGCACTAGCTTGCAGTGCAAAAGGTGGCCTCGCCGCATTACATGTACAAATATTTCTCCACATAGCACATTTTTTGCCACCTGCTTTTTCCGCAACACGCCAACAATGAGGAGGAAAAAGAACAGACCCAGAAAAGGCAGCATTAAGGTGTTTAGAAGACTTTTAGATTCAAGAGCAAATTGTTGAACATTATAACGCACATCAACAATAACGTCAAGCAGAAAAGGCGGGCTTTGGATATGTGTGTGTGGGTGACGTGAGCTGCAAGTGCAAATTGTTTGACATTATGGCCCCGATCAACGTATGCTCCATTGTGGGGTCCCCAACCACTTTCGGAAGCCCAAAACGCGTCCTCGGGCAGTCATGGCTGAGAACCACTGTGGTAGAAGATCCTGTGGTAGAACCTGTCTGCAATGCCCATCTACATTGTGTTTGCACTACCCACCTAGTGGTGCCAAAGCTGCTTTTGAGAAAACTGAGGGTGACCTTTTGTTTACTACTGTTTAAGAGGCAATGCACAAGAGACAATGCAATGCGCATTAATAGCCTGGTTGGAAGCTGATAGCCTCAGACGGTGTTCTTTGTATTAAGTGCAAATTAACCATATTTTTCAGCTCTTCCAACATAGGGTTAACTATACTGATTCGAGTGCAGGGCATTACATGAAAGTTTGAAAGGTCACGTTATTCATGCACTTTAAGGGGCAATTTTAAAAAACACTGTTAAAAAACACTGTTAAAACGCCAAACAGCACTGGCAATAAGGACTGCAACTTTGATATGTGTCCTTACGGAATCCCTCGTCCCGTACGTCTCTGTTCTACAAAAATGCATTACGAGGGTTCTGGCTTCAGCAGTCTGAAATGCCTTTGGCTATCCCCGACTTCCGACCACGTCTTACGTGCGGCCGCTGGGAAAAGACGCTCTACGTCTTCCCGCGGTGGTCGAGGGGCGGCGTTAGTTGACCGGGCTCTGAGTAGTCGTAAATACAAAAGCCCGCGGTATAGTCGAGAGGGGAGTCGCCGCGGAACTAGCTCAATGGTAGAGCACCGCACGCGTTATGCGGAGGTTGTGGGTTCGATTCCCGCTTCCGGAAAAAACGGCGCATTTTTTCTCGACTTGAATTTTCAATTATTTACTCCTGCATAAAAAAAAGGCAATCATATTTCATTCGGCACTATAAAAAAAAAACACTGTTAAAACGCCAAACAGCACTGGCAATAAGGACTGCAACTTTGATATGTGTCCTTACGGAATCCCTCGTCCCGTACGTCTCTGTTCTACAAAAATGCATTACGAGGGTTCTGGCTTCAGCAGTCTGAAATGCCTTTGGCTATCCCCGACTTCCGACCACGTCTTACGTGCGGCCGCTGGGAAAAGACGCTCTACGTCTTCCCGCGGTGGTCGAGGGGCGGCGTTAGTTGACCGGGCTCTGAGTAGTCGTAAATACAAAAGCCCGCGGTATAGTCGAGAGGGGAGTCGCCGCGGAACTAGCTCAATGGTAGAGCACCGCACGCGTTATGCGGAGGTTGTGGGTTCGATTCCCGCTTCCGGAAAAAACGGCGCATTTTTTCTCGACTTGAATTTTCAATTATGTACTCCTGCATAAAAAAAAGGCAATCATATTTCATTCGGCACTATAAAAAAAACACTGTTAAAACGCCAAACAGCACTGGCAATAAGAACTGCAACTTTGATATGTGTCCTTACGGAACCCCTCGTCCCGTACCTCTATATATATATATATATATATATATATATATATATATATATATATATATATATATATATATATATATATATATATAGCGTGCTGCGTTGGAGCCGAAAGACGAACGTCGATATATATATATATATATATATATATATATATATATATATATATATATATATATATATATATATATATATATGTGTGTGTGTGTGTGTGTGTGTGTGTGTAACGCAGGAGACATGGCGTCCGTCGAACCAACACCTTTATTAACAACTTCTTCTTCCTCGTCCACCACTATCGCACCGCACCGTCTCTTGGTGGTTAATCTCCCATTCCGGTCAACTGCCCTGCACCATCCATCTGCGGGACGTCACATATATATATTATTTGTTTATTTATTGCAGCCGTTGCTTTGTCTTTCTTTCACCTGTTCAGGCTGAAATTGTGCGTGACACCTTGCTGACGTTGCCTCATGGCAGAATCTTAGTTGGACCTAATTATTCTAATATTTAAAGCTCCATTCATGCCCATTTGTTTAACATTGTTCAACGCATACGTTTTTTATTACTGTGTTTCTGCTATTGTATTCACGATTTGTACAAAGTGGTTATTGCTGCACAGAAGAAACATTTTTTCATATGTTATTCTCTGTGGTGCCTTCTACAACACTTGTGGGGCCGAGCGGTGGTTCTCAGGCATCGATGCGGGACGGGGACTCCTTGTGGGCTTATGCAAGCGATGGGACCCCTTGCAGGAGAATCAGGGGGGGGGGGGATACCTAAGGCAATTAACACAACTGAAGCGTGAAACAGGTTCCTTTAATTAACAACACTGCCTCATCACTTTGTGTCAGCCAGTTCATCGATACGCGGCACAGCCGCACACAAAGCAAAATCTCTGCGCTACCATTGCACCTGTTTCGGTATTTGTGTTTCAAAAACACCAGCCCGGCCCGAAAAAGCGTGCTCACAACAGGCGTTCAGAAAACATCGAGGCACGTTTCGAAGCCATTCCACTCATACAAAAATAAGGATATTTTGTGCATTTACAGCCCAACTTAATCACGGTAAGCAAAGGCAAGTTTTGCCTTCATTACTTTGGTTTCCTGGAACTCTATCAACGCATTTTTCACTCCGGCACGATCTCGTGCGTACCTATTCACATCAGCTTGAAAGGAGGCCACAAGCTAGGTGTCTGGTCCTAATTGTGGGATGTAGCCCCTGATGTGGAACCTGAGCGTGCTCAGATGGAGCATGATTTTCACTCTGTCCTTCGCAGACACTACTCTGGAGACTACCATATCACTGAGCGGCCTAAAAGGAAAATAGGCGTCCCTACTCACCCAGCACAATTAACTTCAAAGCTTTTTTACGAGAGCCCCTCACCGGTTGTGAGTAAGAGTATAATGGGTTCACCTAAGTGCACTAGTTGTGCGGTGCGTACAATGTAAATGTGCCATGGCCTGAGGCTGGGCGCCAAAGACCGGGAGAAAAATGTTTGCTCGTGGGTTTATGCAATCCCATTTGAGAACCACGGCCCCGTAGTGGTGACTTGAGAATACGAATACACGATAGCAAAAGTACTGGGCTCACGGTAAAAGACCAGGTCATGAAACAGCAAAAAACAAATTATCCCCAAATAACTGAAACATAACAGGTCATAGAACTGCAAGAAGCAAGTTCATCCGAATAGCGGAAACATGGCTGAAATAAAATACAAAACGTCACGGGCTCGCAGTGGAAGCCCAGGTCATAGGACTGCAAGAAGTGAGTACAAATACCCAAAACATGGCAGAAATAAAATACAAAACGTCACGGGCTCGCAGTGGGAGCCCAGGTCAAGTAACAGTGGAAAAGCCATGAAGGAAAAAAATAAAAAGTCCGAGCATCCTACAAGGCCTGCGCAAGCCTGTCCCGCAAGGAGCTGGCCATTGCCGACGTGTCGCCATCGTCGCCACAGTGGGTTGGCGACACATCTGTGCTGCTGTCGGTGCCCGCGAGCTCTTCAGGAGTGTCGCAGCACCTCATCGCCATGTTGTGCAGCACACAGGTGGCAACAACAATCTCCACCGCGTGGAGGTTGTTGTTGCCACCTGTGCAAAATCCGAGCGAGAACCACGCAGAAACGTGCAAACCGCGCTGCAGATTGTGTGGGGGTGCTCACCCGACAGGGGCGGCAAGCTGCAGCAACCGCTTCCAGACGCCATACTTGGTGCGGCGGCGGCAGTGGAGCCGCCAGCAGACGAAAGATGCCTCGTCAGCAAGGAAAGAAATTTCTAGAAGCGAAGGGGAATTCCCGCCGCTCCTGCAGCAGCGAGGTCGCAGCGGCAGCAAGAAGCGGGAGCAACGACCCGGCAACAGGTCGGCAAGCCCGCGACAGGAGCCAATCGGCGACCAGGAAAACGCGCGGGAAGAGCGGCGATAGGCCGTCGAGAACCACGTCACAGTCGTGCGAGCACGTGATGTGGGCGGAGATCGCCGGCGCACCGAAAGGAAGGAGGCGTTCGAGGTCACCGCGGCAGCGGAGAGGGATGTTGCAACCTCGTGACGAAAGAGTCGACAGACTGCAAGAGCAGGTAGCCGCGCTGAAAGCGGAAAACGCGAGCCTCAGCCAAAAGCTCGAGCGGGCGATAAAGTTACTAGAAATTCTGGAAGAGAACAGGAGCCACGTGGCGGAGCGATTACAAGATCCGAGGAGCGTCGGCCGGAGAAGCCGGCGAGGCCGGCGCAAAAGGAAGAAGACGCGGAGCCTCCGACGAAGATGAAGGCGCTGCAGAAGCGCGAAGGTCGGAGCGACGCGGTCGAAACGGAAACCGAGATGGACGAAGATCAGGACCCGCCTTGCGGGGAAGAAGGAATACAAGGGGCGCAGAAGCAGAGGCTCGTGAGCTTGGAGCTGCGCCTAAGGAGGTGCGCCGCACGCATCAGCAGGCTGGAAAAGCGGATGGACGCTTTCGAGGCGAACGTGAATGCGAGACTCGATAAGATACAGGAGTACCTTCACAGGATGCTGATGGATGGAGACGAGGTCACACCGGGGCAGTACGTACAAGCGAACCAACCAACACCGAACCATGGCCAGTAAATCACGAACGAAAGCGAGCCTGAGAGTGTGGCACTGGAACGCGAACGGGTTCCAGTGTCCGCGGGCGGTGTTGCAGCAGTACATCAAGAGTTTGGAGAGAGCCCCCGGACGTGGTCCTCGTCCAGGAAACCCACGCCGAGAACGCGCCGTCCCTTCCCGGGCTACGGGCGCACGCCAGCCCTCCCAGCGCCAGAGAAAGAGGCAAGGGAGAGAGGACGCAGGGCGTGTGCACGTTCGTCCCGGAAGGGGATAACGTTCGTCAAGCACGACGACATCCTCGGGCGCAAGCGCCATCGAGTACTGCGGGACCGAAGTAGTGAGCGGGAAAAAGAAAAGGAGTCCGGTGTACTTTCTTCAACGTATACAGCAACCCGGGCCACAGGCAGCAGAAGTTCAAGACGGCCATGCATAAGATGCTGAAGCTCGCTGGCAGAGACACGGTGGCGATGTGCGGCGATTTTAACGCCGCACACAAGGAGCTCGGGTACAGCCGCACGACTGCGAAGGGTAAGGCCCTGCTCGAGGCGGCGGAGGAGGCCGGCTTCGTCCTGTATTCGGACGAAGCGGCGCCCACACGCATCGGCACGTCGATAACCCACGACACCAGCCCGGACCTGTCCTTCGTCCGCAAGAGGAAGGAGGCCAGAGGCGGGGTGGCATGGAAGAAAACGGGGCAGAACCTCGGGAGCGACCACTTCATAATCGAGCTGGACCTGCCGGCGTCGGCAGACGAGGTCGGCAGGGGCAAGCGCAAACACAAGCTCACGAACTGGGATCGCTTCCGAGAGGAGAGCGAGGAGCTCGGCGAGGAAATCGCAGACATCGAGAGCTGGTCGGACGCCCTGAAGCGCAAGATCAAGGGAGCGACCACGGAGCTGGAGACCGACGAAGAAGTACAGAAAATGGACAGCCGCCTGGCGCACCTGATAGAGGCCAGACAGGCCCTGCAGAGGCGCTGGCGTAAGAACAGAAACAACAGGAATCTCAGGAAGAAGGCCGCCGAGATCGGCAGGGAGATAGAGCGATACAGTCGCCAGCTGTGCACCCAGCAGTGGCACGCCATCTGCAGAGAGGCGGAACGGGCAGCTCCACCAGAGCCGCACATGGAACTACTGAGGCACTTGCTGGACGATACCAACAGCAATAGTTACCAGCAGCACCGACTCGCCCAGATCATGCACTGCGCGACGAAGAAGTTGGGGAGGAAGAGACGTGTAAACGGCTCAACGATAAATATCTCCCTAGCACTCCCAGCGAGAGCCACGGCTACTACAGAGGCCCGAGCAACCCGGACCTGGACCCGCGACATTGAGGAGTGGGAGGTCCGCGCGGCGCTGCAGAACCTCAACTGCAAGTCCGCGGCGGGCCCCGACGGAATCACCAACAAAGCCCTGCGAAACCTGGGCGACGGGCCGACAGAAGCGCTGACGGGGTATTTCAACCGATGCTGGCGCGAGGGAAGATTGCCGAGGCAGTGGAAGGCGGCCAAGACAATACTGATACCCAAGCCGGGTAAGCCGCCCGGTATCGAGAACATGCGGCCGATTTCCCTCACGTCGTGCGTCGGGAAAGTCCTGGAGCACGTGTTGAACAACAGATGGCAGCGGTATCTGGAGGAGAAGGGCCTCTACCCGGACTCGATGCTAGGGTTCCGAGAGAGGCTCAGCACGCAGGACGCAATGATACAACTGCAGCACGAGATACTAGAGCGTCCGACAACGTCGCAGGACAACAGAGCCGTGCTGGGCCTGGACCTGCAGAGTGCTTTCGATAAAGTCAGGCACTCGGCCATATTGGCGCAGGTTTCGGAACTGGGTCTGGGCAAGAGGTCCCACGACTACATCCGCGACTTTTCTGTCGCACCGGACGGTGGAACTACAAGCGGGGGACCTGGAGCTGCCGAGAGAGAGCTGGCAGCGTGGGTACCCCCCAGGGAGCGGTGATCTCGCCGGTGCTGTTCAACCTGGTGATGATCGGGGGTGGCCAAACGCCTCTCGGGGATCCCGCAGGTTCGACACACGATATATGCAGACGACATTACGCTGTGGGTCCCGGGGGGAACGACGGCCACATCGAGAGTTCGCTGCAGGAGGCGATAGCGGCGATCGAACAGCAGCTGGCGGGCACCGGACTAAAGTGCTCCCCGCAAAAGTCCGAGTTGCTGGTGATTCCACCGCCGGGCAGGTACCGCAAGAGAGCCGAGGAAGAGGCGAGTAAGATCAAGTTGTTCACGTGCGATGGGACGGAGATCCCCAGAGTCAGCAAGCTGCGAGTGCTCGGGATGCTGCTGGAGGCGAACGGCGGCAACGGAGCCACGGTGGAGAGAGTAATCACAAAGATGGGGATGGCCAACAAACTGATCAAGCGGGTGGCCAACAGACACAGCGGCATGAAGGAGAAGAGCCTGTTGCGGTTGGTGCGGTCCTTCGCCACGAGCCACGTTGCCTACGTGGGCGCCTTTCACCCGTGGAAGCGCAACGAGAGGGACCGCATCAACGCGGCGATCCGCAAGACGTACAAGGCGGCGCTGGGGCTCCTGAACAGCGCCAGCACGCAGAAGCTGCTGGAGCTGGGCGTCCACAACACGCTAGAGGAGATCGGGGAGTCCCAGCGAGCGTCTCAGCTGGAAAGACTGCAGACCACGCGGACCGGAAGAAAGATCCTGAAAAGCTTGGGCCTGGGTCCGGGCAGAAGACTACAGGAGAAGAACGGCCTGCCGGAGGAGGTGCGGAGAAGAGTGCGGGTGCTGCCGCTGCCGCGGAACGTACACCCCGACAGCAACCGAGAACGGCGGGCGGCCAGGGCCAAGGCGCTGGCCGAGATCTACAACGACGACGCCGGGGCCACTTACGTGGACGCGGCGAGGTGCCCGGGCCGCCCGACCACGTACGTGACCGTAGTGGTGTCGGCCAGGACCGGAGAGACGCGCAGCGCCTGCAGCGCGAGGGTCTCGACCGCCGCGCAGGCGGAAGAGGTCGCGATCGCGCTGGCGCTGGCGGATCCGGAATGTACCACGATCTTGAGTGACTCTAGGACAGCCATATCGGGATATGCGAAGAACGCGGTGTGCGCGCAGGCCGCGAAGATAGCTGGTGGTGCCCGTGCGGGGGGCACCTGCGAGCAGGTCACTTACGTCCGGTGGTTCCCGGCGCACTCGGGGACCGCGACGGGAGCGTACCCGAACCGCAACGAGACTGCGGACGCCGTCGCGCGTGAACTTTCCGGTCGCGCGGCGCCACCCCGCGTCTCACGAACGGACGGTGAAGAGCCAACGGAGCAAGAACCTCTACTCAACGGTGGAGAAATCCTGCAGTGGTACAGGCTCGGCAGGAGGGAGCGGCCGCCGCCGCACCCGAGGCTCACCCGAGCCGAAGCCGTCCTGTATAGACAATTGCAGACCGACTCAGTACTGACTCCGGTGTTGGCGCGATACGTGTGCCCCGAGGTATATATACGTGGACGCAAAGTGTAGTGAGTGCGCGTGTGCGAACGCGACGGTGGCCCACTTGCTGTGGGGTTGTGCGGAACACAGTGCGCGGGGGTATGACGAGAGTCTGCCCCAGGAAGCCACGGACTCGGTGAACTCTCACGAGTACGAAACACAGCGAAGGACAATCCAGCGGCTCGAGGCGGCTTTCGGCCGGCAGAAGCGCAGGGAGGCGCAGGCGAGGGGAACGGGGGGTGACCCCCGGAGACCTTTGTGGCGCCACCCGCGCGGAAGCCCGGGCCGAGGCATCGTCGCGAGGACGACAGTATAGTCGGGGTGGGGGTGCCCTGCGTCGCACTTGAACCCACCTCCGCAGGATATTTATTTCTCAATAAAGTCATTTTCTCTCTCTCTCTCTCCACCGCGTGCTGCACGCTGGCCACATCGATGCAATGAAGGCGCTGGAACCGACCCTTCAGGATGCCGAAGGCACCTTCCACGGCCCCCCCGTTGCTTGCTGTAAACGGCTTTGAACACTTGCATCGATGGCTGAAAGGCGGGCGTCTGCCGGTAAGGCGGCAGCAACCATGGAAGCAGCGGGTACGCCGAGTCGCCCAAGATGTATCCCCCTGCAAGTGAATTTGAATGCGATGTAATAGGAGCTTTCGCGGAAGCAACTAAGCATGTGCGTAGCGCAACTGCAGGCATCTGCCAAGTTAGCTGTCTTGGTCGAGAAACTTGATCTACTGACTCAGTTTGGTCGATTAATCCCCGAGAATCGAAGACAAATTATTCGTCTGCTCACCGCCAGAGGTATACATGCAATATGTACGTTTCTGGCATCCTACGCTTCATTGCAGTAAGTGCGCGAATTTCTGTGTATGCTGATCAACCTACCTGACGTTTCTCTCTCGCCAGCTGGCTAAACATTAATTTTTCTCACCTTCGCATTTTGATGCTGCCTCTGGAAAGAAAAAGCTCTCCTGCAGCACTCTGGCGTCGTGGGCGCTGCCGGGAAAGCCGGCGAACATGTCGATGAACACCATGTCCCATTGCAGATCCCCTGGAGTACGATAGAGTGAAACTTCTGGCGATTATAGTAACTCTCTTCGGACTCCGAGGGTCTAGATATGCGGACATGGCACCCATCAATCGCGCCGATCACGTCCGGCAGCCCTCCGTTTGCAGGACGAGCGAGGGCGTCAAACGCCCGCTTGTTCCGCTCCCGTTCGGCTAGGTCAGGCCAGCAGATTTCGCGTCCGCTGATCGAGAGCAGAAATCTGATGACTCGGTAGACCGCAGCATGTACAGACGATTCGCTGACATCAAATTTGTCAGCGATCATGTACATGGTACACTGGGTCCCGATGTAGAAAGGGCGATTGAGTACCGTCTTCTCGGCAGGCATTTTGGGGCGTCCACGGAGTCCCTTCGGGTAGAAAGCCGAGCTTTCAAACTCGGCGACCAGGGCTGCCACAGTATGCCGCGACAGGCGAAACAGTCGCTTGAATTCAAAGTCCACGTACGTCGGCACAACGTCCTCCACGTAGAGGGGTACGCGGTGCAGTTCTACCCGCTCGATCATCGCGAGGACAACGCAAACAATGAAGACGTCGACCTCGCAGTCGTCCTCATTTTCAAGAAGACGACGGTCCGCACAAAACGCGTCGACGAGAGCAGAGAGCGCACTTCTTGCGGCGTCCGACATTTTTGCCGCCGAAACTGTACACTATACTGTAGCAGACGACCGAAAAAAGGTTGCTCCGCAGCGCTCGTCGCGGCTGGGATTTCTCGGTCCCGGCTTCCGGTGTATCCCAAGGCGCTTGAGCAACGTTATCATGACGCAACTTTCTGCCCGAGAGTGCGCTTCTGGCAGCCCGCGGGCTGCCAGAACGCCCGTAAATCGAGCAGGCCCAGTGTAGCACAGCTTGTTAATCGCACACCATGGAGGACAACCTTCTCTTTCCTCCATGTCGCACATAGAGGGAAAAAAAAGTTAGGAGACGGCATGATGTCACGCAGCTAGCCTTCGCAAGCCCAGCTCCGTTGAAGCTGCTCCCTCCGCCGTTTCTCTTTCTGAAGCCGCCGAAGTCGGCCCAGCACGTGACCTCCATGGTCGGATGGGCCGGCGGCGGCGGCGGTCTCCGACTCCGGCGCATCTCTCGTGTTTGGTTGGCGGTAGCTTTTCCCCGTCCTTCCTGCATTTGTCTGCTCGGTGATCTCATGCCCGCGTGTGGGCAGGAGTGCCGCGTATGTGTGAAAGACAAAAGCCGTGGGGAAAAAAACAACATATGGCAGGCTTCGCGACAACGGACAGCAGAGTAGTTTCGAGCAGACGAAATTGAAGAGCTCGCGGCGGCCGCGCCATGGGGTCACGTGGTGCAGTGACGCCTGAGCCGACTTCGATTTTACTTTTTATGTATAGGCTTCACGTTTCTCCGGTAGCGCCGTCTCCTACCTTTTAAATGCAGAGCATTTCAGTAACTCACGATGTCACCCGCGTTGACGTCCGTAGTCGTAGTCCGCACCCTTCCCCCTACACTATATAAAAAAAATACTATCCGCCGCCTGGTTTCGACCCCTCGACCCTGCGGGCGGACCGCAATGTACATGGTGCTCTTCCCACTGCGCCACAAAGCCGACACAGAATGGCAGGCTACGAACGCGTCTTATATCCTTGACTCATTCAAACTACGTCAAGAAGCTGCTGATACAACGCATTCACTACCACCAAGTCCCCAAACACTAAACGTTAACGCAATACACCCACCCCCTATGCGACGCATTTACTCGAGTCCCCCTCGCGGGGAGATGGGCCCAATTTTTTCTTCCTCCATGATGTCGCACATAGTGCGCGACATTTTCCTATAGTGAACTATTGATTGATTGTGGGGTTTAACGCGCCGACGCAACGCAGGCGATGAGGCGCGCCGTATATGCATTACGCAAATATGAGACAACAAATCAATACAGAAGTGATATTTGCAGTGTTCCTTTATAAAAATTCAAACATCTTCACTTTTGCGAAATTAAATACTTCATCAACTGCAGAAAAAATTCCCTCGCACTTCCCCGAGGGGGAGAGTGTGTAAGTGCGAATGCACGGTTGTTGATTGCGCGATTACGGTGGATATCGAGATCTTGGAGTGGAGAGGAGGCGCCCAACACCCGCAGTCACTGAGCGGAGAGAGGAGGAGGAGAGTAGCGCCTGCCGTTACGGCGAGGGCTACACGAGCGCCCTCACGCGTCGGAATGCGGAGCGCCCGCTACGCGAGCGAGAGCTCTCCCGCCCGAAGTGGAGAGGAGGCGCCCAACACCCGCAGTCACTGAGCGGAGAGAGGAGGAGGAGAGTAGCGCGCGCCCATCTCCCCCCGTTGCTAGGGAAGACGAGGAGGAAGACGAGGAGCGCGCGCACCCGCAGCTGTTGCTATGCGGACAACGGCGGCGGACGATTCAGGCTTGCTTAAGAAGTGCATTCGCACTTAAAAAAGAATTCACTCCGCCGTCGCCTGCTGTCGCCCGCGCCACTCTAGCTTCGGGCGCCATTTTAAGAAACCAACCGGCAACAGTTACGCAAAGTTCCACTAGATAGTTTCCACGTTCTGCTTGCAACGCACGTGGAGTAGGGAAACGCGGTTCTATAAACGTTGAAGTAGGGTGCCTCGATTAACGCGCGTCTTCGCCGTACGGCAGCGTTCGCATCGAGACACCCGGTTTGGAGCAGTGGAACGCGGGAAATTTTAAATGATTTAAGCAAAGCATTTGGCGTCTTTACCTTGGGAGCAGCGCGACGCAACAGGAACAACATGAGAGGTGAGCGGTTATAGCGAAGGGAGGCATTTACTTCGCAAAAGCCGATAAAGACTATCGTCTTTTAACGCCATTTGCAACGAAAGGAGCAGATACGCGGTCAATTTTTTATGCAAAGCATCTCTTAGTTGACCCTCCGTCGTCCGGCCTCTGCACCTCTCCTCCTCTCCACAACAGCTGTGATAACGCCGCTCTCTCTCTCCTCCTCCTCTCCACACCACCTGTGCGCTTAGCGCGCGCTGCTCCTCCTCTCCCCTCTGCACACCAGCTGTCCAATCACGCGCATGCGCGCTGCTCCTCCTCTCCACTCCCTCTGCTCTGCAAATAAACCCGTCCGCGTTCCGTTCAGTTGCTTCTTCGGTACTGCGCCGTCCGATGACTGCAAATGGACGCCAACGATTCCGCCAGTGAACTGGCTGGCACACCTTCAACTAGCGCCAGCCAGCACACTGTCAGAACCACGAGCACCTCCGAAGACAAGGCTACATAGAGGAGAGCTCGCGACGCCGAACGTAAACGGTAGCGTCGAGCAGCGGGTTCCTCGCTTCGAGAACGAGAAGCCGCTTTGAAATGCCAGCGGCGAGTAGCTGATCCAGATGGAGTTCGGCAACGTGACAACGCTTCGAAACGCCAGCGTCGAACAGCGGATTCCTCGCTTCGAGAACGATAATCCGCAAAACGTTCCCCACTACTCGATAAATAAAGAAGACATTTAATACGCTACTACACGTGTCTTTACTCTAACAACCAATTAACACGCTACTACTCCACGGCTTCGCATCAACTCGGGTTCCCACGTGGGAAGATGGTGTAATTTTTTTAATGATCGAAACGCTTGCAATGGCTGCTCTAGACAACGCATGTATTTCGGCTTGGCCTTCCACTACCCCCTGTCAATATAGACGCGCATTGACGCGTCAGATTTTTCGGAGCACTGAAGCAACGCTTGGCAGTAGTTTCGCCGCAAATACACGTTTTGGAGCAAGACGGCGGAGGAAAAAATGCTTCGGGTGCAGCACCCCCACGCCACCAATCGCTGTGGCAGTAGGTACGCCGTGAAAGGCAAGAAGCGCGTACAGGTGAGCTTGCCTTCTTTGTGAGCAGGTGCATCGTGCTGACATTGGATGGATTGAGGAGAGTCACCGGAGGAAACGTCCAATGAAGTCGCAAACCGTCCTCGACTTGGGGCCCAAACCAAGACACATACCTGCTGCACGAAACAACAAAAAATACCTTGATATGTATACTCGACGTTCAAGCAGTTACTAAGGCAATCAAAAAACGGCAATACCACCACAAATTGATCTTACGAGCAAGAGTGTGCGCGCCAAAGACGCGTTCACTTCAATGAAAACTTTGCGTACCTGCAGAGCTGGGATATATTTATACATTAGTTTCCACTCCAAGTCGACTGACATGTACGTCTGATTAACTTCACGTTACATGCGCGAAGTATTTTGAAAACAAAAGAGTGCAATCGGTCGGCTTTTGCAGAATTCACTATAACTTGTACAAAGCTAATTTGCTTACCTGTCGTCTTTGGAGAAGGCTAGAAACTTGGCCGAACTGTTTCGCCCTGTGTTGCTGCACCACAGAGCTGCGCAGGACTGGTAACACTCCTTCCTCCGCGGCACCATATTTAGAATACATTCGAATATATTTTATAATACAGCGAAACTTTAGCCCCATGGAGGCGTTTAGGCAACCCGCGCAACCCTTCACACGCCGGCTCGCTCACGCACGCACGCACCGAACTGGCCCGCCGTGCGTGCCGACAGAAAGAAAAAAATTCCCCCCCGCACCTCCCCGAGGGGGATTGTGAGGATGCAGAAATGCATTGGGTGCACCGATGAGTGTGATGCGATTAATGGCGAAGAGAAAGGCGAGAGTGTGAGCGTAATCATTTATTTTTTTCTTTTCCCACACCCGTCATTTCCGCTTCCTTATAGAGAAGCGTCTTCGAGACCGCGTTGAGCGCAACCGCCAACTGCAGAGGATCGTTCACGTCAAAGTCGTCGGGAATCGTTTCGAACTCACCGTCAGCATCATCGACGTCGTCTTCCTGCGGTTCCTCTCGTTCGCCGCCGTCATCGAAGTGATCGAGCCGACTCCAATCGACCCGAAAGTTGATGGCGCGATACAGCGGGGTGTGTTCCAGGTGCTTGAGCCAAGCCAGGATGTTGCCGCGCTTCACCAACCCGCGCTTGTACGTTGCCGGACTCATCAGCCTCCGCTTGATGTGAACGTCGAACGCAACGTCCTCGGGTACCATGCGAGGAAGGCACCGCACAACCTTCGATACGTCGATGGGCACGTTCACCGCCTGTCCCTTGATTCCAAACTGCCCGTTGCCTCGAGTCAGCCGCCTGATGCTCATGAAGGGTAGTCGAGGCGCGATGAGCCGCTCTTCGACCGGGTTCAGATCGGGAAGATGCGCCGGCCGAGGAGGATAACGGTAGCCAAAACTCACGCAGCCCTCCTCTTCGCAGCTTTGTCTTCTTCTCCTTCTTCTTCTTCAGCGGTTCCCCTGCGGGAAGATGACGATGGTGGTTGAACGCGAAGCTATCTCGTGATGGATTGTTTGGTTGGCCAATCCCTAGGGGCATCATGCCACAATCATCATCAGACGCGCTGCGCACGCCGGCCAAGGGACGCACGACAACCCCCGACTATAATGCATTTCTGCATAAAAAAAATATTGGCGCCGGTCAGCTTTTGCGCATGCGTGAGGAGGCGTGGCAGCGTTGAAGGTGTGGAAAGAAAGAAACAAACAAACCAACAAACACACCGTGACGCCTGAACGGCAAGCGCAGCGTATTAAGTTCCCGAACTGTCCAGGCTATATTTGTAGGGAAGCTACGAAGAGGGAAGAGCCTGACTCCAAGCCTGGCGCGCATGGAGCATGCTGCCGTGCAGAAAGCCATCGCTGAATCCAACGAGGCGATTGGCAGAGCTCGCGAAGAGAATAAAGTAAATGCCTTAAGCGAACTAGCCAGCCACTTGAGGAACTAGGAGAAGAATTTCTGGCACATAATCAAGAAAAATTAGAGGATTTTTTTTAATTCACATCGTCGAAGATGAAGCGCCCTGGCTAAAGTACTCTGTTAGCGTCAAAGGAGACTTGAGCGTGACGGTACATGCAATGAAAGCGGCCATAAAAAGCTAGGCGCAGATGTGTGCGTTTCTGAAACTGCGAGTAGTAAACGGGATATCGTGCAACTCCTCGAAAGCATCGAGAAGTGGGACGGGGGCCTGAAGTCCAACTCAGTCGCAGAAATTTGCGACGCTGTTTGTTTACTGCTAGGTCAGTTGTCGACGTCCCAAGAAGACAGCGGCGACTGCATTCGTTTTCTGAAACAGCAGGTCACTTTACACCTAGCAAGAAAACAGCGCACACGCTACTCTGCTGATTTCATGGTGTTTTGCTGCCTTCTCTTCACAATATCGCCCCATGCGTACGCTTACATACGCAGCCATGGAAGCATCACCTTGCCACATGCTATGACAATCAGGTCAGTGTGCTCGTCATGTGTTATGAGCCCTCTACAAAAACATCCCAGTGAAACACACCTTAGTTACATAACGAGGAGAATTTCTGACATAAAAGGTGACCAGCGCTTTGCGACTGTAATGATAGACGAAATCCACATAAAACCATACTTTGATTAAAAAGGGGGTAATATTACCCGCGATGTTGGCCAACGAAGAACAATCTGACTTCGACGCCTGTGAAAATGGTCACACGAGTGAAACAGAGCTAAAACACATTGTGCTGTGCAGCACGAGCGCTTTGCTAAAGAACTTCTGTGGAAAACTGGGGCTGTATTCTCGAGTTTTGTCCCTTTTGCGTCCCTTTCAAAAGTGTCTCTTTTGGAGAGCCCTGAGTGGCTAAAAGCAAACAACCGGAAGTGACGTAACGCAAGCGCGGCAAACCTACTGCCAACCTTCCTCCATGCTGCCAACGTCCACTTCTTAACCGGAAGTACGTCACGATAAAAGGGACGCAAAAGGGACGTTTCCAAAAGGGACAGTTACGAGAATACCGCCCCAGAACGACAAACTTGTCGATTCTGCCGGTAAGTAAAAACAAAAAGGAAAGCGGCAACTCACCAGAACAAATAGGTGTATTGCACCAAATCTGGCGCAGACACAGAACGAAACTAGATTGTGTAAATAAATATTTTGCTCCTATAAGTTTCTTTGCGTCAAATTTCCTTTAGGTACACACATGCTCGTTCTTACAGGAAAAAAAATTGGCCGCGTATCTGCTCCTTTCGTTGCAAATGACGTCAAAAGACGATAGTCTTTATCGGCTTTTGCGAAGTAAATGCCTCCCTTCGCTTTACCGCTCACCTCTCATGTTGTTCGTCTTGCGTCGCGCACCTCCCATGGTAAAGACGCCAAATGTTTGCTTAAATCATTTTAAATTTCCCGCGTTCCACTGCTCCAAACCGGGTGTCTCGATGCGAACGCTGCCGTACGGCGAAGACGCGTGTTAATCGAGGCACCCTACTTCAACGTTTATAGAACCGCGTTTCCCTACTCCACGTGCGTTGCAAGCAGAACGTGGAAACTATTTAGTGGAACCTTGCGTAACTGTTGCCGGTTGATTTCTTAAAATGGCGCCAGAAGGTATAGTGGCGCGGGCGACAGCAGGCGACGGCGGAGTGTATTCTTTTTCTGCAGTTGATGAAGTATTTAATTTCGCAAAAGTCAAGCATGTTTGAATGTTTTATAAAGGAACACTGCAAATTACTTCTGTATTGATTTGTTGTTTCATATTTGCATAATGTCTTGTTCTTCTTCAACAATGTTGACAAGTATGAACATTACACCGGACCAAGACGGGTAGATTTAGCTGTTACTATGTAAGACTACTGTGCAGGCATTGTTTTGCTTTGGCCGGGTGGCTGAATCGAGTCACAGACAGACAGACGGACAGACAGACAGAACAAAATTTCTGGGTTTAAGTAGCCCAAGAAAGACTATCGTCTTTAAAAAAGTTCCCGCGTGGCACACCTGCGCCAGATTCGACCTTGAACAGCTTTCCGATGTTTTTGCCAAGCGCCCTATCGTGTGACGTCACGGAAAGAGAGCTAAGGCCTTCTCCCTTTTCCAGTCAGTGTTGACTTGCGGCGGGACCCTCCTCTCCACCGCGACATGGCCTCGAGCGAGTCGCTTTGACGCTGGCGCCAGATTCGCCTTTGTGGTACCTGCCTGTAGAGACATGGCCCTGCTCGCCGCGTTTGCCGTCGTGCTCACCCTCGCTACAACGGCTGCGAACCCGACGCTGGCTTCCCAGGTGAGACGTAGGCAGGGGTGTAGCCAGGGGGGGCACAACGGCACCCCCCCCCCCGAAATGTTTCGTGCCAGACTGGGGTGCGATTCAAGTAGCCTGAAGAACAGCCTGAAGTCGCCTGCAGGCGAGGAATTAACCTGCAGTTTTAAAGGAGCCATGAAGAGAAAATACAACTTCGTTTAATTTGAAAGAACTAGGATTCAGTATCTCACTCAGCTCCATTACAGCCACAAAAGATGTTTTTAACGATAAAAAAGCAATAAGCATTTAAAAAGTTTCAAATTTTGCGCCACAGTGACGTGTTATGAGCAAGAATGACGTCATACGGGCCAACAATAAAATATAATTTTCAGTGCGTTAACTGCACGTTAGCATTCAAGTGATACGGTCAAATGGAACTAGATGCCCCGTTACAGACGTCCAGTCATGTGCCGTCGCGACAGGTCAGTTAGGCGGCCCCCAATCGCACAGACAAGGTTCCGTGACGTCATAGAAAAGTTGCGGGAAATTGGCTAGGGGGTCGCCACTGCTTCACACGTTTTCTTTAATATCTACGTTATTTGTTCTAAGATTGCGATGATATTGGTATCATTTTTATCGGGTCTAAGCAGTCTTTCTTATAAATCCAACTTGTATTTTGTCTTCATGGCTCCTTTAAGGACATTCTTGTTCATATAAAGCTAATAACAAGGGCTACGTCAACGTCTGATCCCTGTGCCCGCTCCAAATGCTGTACATGTCCACATATACAGCCCGGCTGCATTTCGCGCCGGATACACCGAGCTGCGCCGGGAACCTGCCGCGAGCCTATCGAGGCAGTCCCGCTGTTTCGCTGGCGGAACAGCCGCAAAAGCCTCATATAGGCATACATGTGGTCTGGGCTTTAGCGTGTCATTCCTTGTCTTTACACTGGTACAAATTGTAATAACATGACATAGCGTATCACTGTATGATTGTTCAGTCAACTATCAATCCTTGATATGTTTATTTTTCTACCGACATCGCATTTCATTGACTATTGCAGTTCTATAATTTATGAAAAAGCATTGCTCTGCCCATCTTGTATTTCCTCCACATCAACAAAACTGTACTATTCTCTTTATTGCGGAGCTTTTTCTTTCTGGCACTATTCCACAGTTTCCTTGACCTCCCTCTTGGTTAGAATCAGCATCAGGTATTTGCTTAACCGGACTTTTACGGAAGCCATGTCTGTTTGATTTAACGGCTAGAAATAGAATGAAACTTAACAAACGTGCAACAAGCTCAACATTCAATAGCAGTGCAATAAGGGTTTTCGTTAAGCGTAAGTTTACTATTCACGTTACCAGCGCAAAAAATAACAAAAAGGTAATTACTTAAGGACGAGGACGTTCGTTTGCTAGCTTCACCGCCATAGTATACGAAGGTGCCGCACGTACTATAATGAGCAATATGAAATGGAGCACAGGAACGCGTAGAAAACACCCTTACACCCAGCTATGAGTGATACGCAGCGGCCGCCGTCGGAAACGAAGTGGAAAGGGGGACGCTGTTCCAACAACTGTCCCCATTCCTGCCGTGCGTCTCGACGATACCATATTATCGGCGAAATGGCGTAGGCTGCTGCTTTGTAGGTACGTCCAGCGCGGTGGGAGTGCCAACAGTTAGTGGAAGAGCGCCCTCATTTCCCCCTTTGTTTTTAACAGCGCCATCCGCGTATCGCTCCGAGTCTGTTTCGACGCTGTTGGCCACGCGTTCCAGTGCTCCCTTTCATATTGCTAATAATAGTACAGTCCAGTTTGATTCGAAGGTTATCGCGGGAAAGCTACTCCTTCAATGAAGCAGACAGAACAACAGCTTTAGCAAATCTTCCGCGCCAGTTTCGTTATCGTCGGCGTAGATAAAAGGCAACCAAGTCTGTGCTTGATAACAACGAATGTAGAGCTTGAAACCCAAAGGCGGTCAAGTCGGTCGTGCGGGCCATTGTTGCAGCATGGAACAGCCAACAAGGGAGAGAAGAGTGCGAAATCATGATTTTCATGGTTCCGAAACGAAACCGTAGGCGGCCTACGGTTTCGTTCCGGAACCGTGAAAATCAAGATTTTGCACTCTGGCCACACTTACCCAAGCGTGCCACCGGCCTACAAGGCCGGTGACATGCTTGGCCGCTCGATGCTGGCGCGATAACGTTCAAATCGTGCTCGACTGTACTTCATAGCTGATAAGAAAACGTATTAGTCCCTTTCCTAGAAGAAAATCTAAAACACGAATCTTGATTGTAAACACCCAGTGTTGGCCTCCACTTCCGCCTGACGAACTTCGGGGACCGCCCGACAGTCACGAGCACACTCATGACACGCTCACGAGCGCGTGCCCGCATAATCGCCTGCTGTATGGACGAACGAATCACCCGTGGCCTACCCATAGACCGGCGAACGGGAATTTTGGTCATCATCAGCATCATCATCATCATCATATAACGTCAATAAGGTGTCGTTCAGCATATACAGATCGCATGTTGAAGTCCGTTATTTCAAGCTTCGTTTGAAAAGAACGGTCGAAAAGCCTTGCCTACATATTTCCCCTCCCACCTTTTGGTCAACCGCCCCCCCCCCCCCCCCCAAAAAAAAAAATCCTGGCTACACCCCTGGACGTAGGGGGCGACACCTGACCTCTTGGTGCACGCAAGCGTAAGTGCCTGCACGCGCTCAGCAAAACAGCGCGCACAAATCGCCGTGCGGCCGGGGCACGGAGCATCCCGGCGTGCCGTCGCCATTTACTCTTGGTGCAGGTTTCGGACTTGTCGAACAGGCGGGGAGTAATGGGACGCCGTAGGTTCGTGAGTGCTGAGTGGCAAGTAATGCAAAGCTCCCTTTCCCCTCAGCAAAATACAAGTTTGGTTCATTAGAGAGGCTGCTTTGTCCTGATTACAGTGGTACCAATTATATCGCAAGCTTAAAAAATAGTGACAGTTTTTTAAAAAAAGCATGAAAAGCATTGGTGACTCCCTGGCCACTTTGTGGCAACTTTTTTATGACATCACAGAATCTTCTTTGTGCGATTGGTGGCCGCCGCACTGAAACATCCGGCGTTCGTTAAAACGGCTTCCATAAAACGGCTTTCGATAAAACTGCGTTCGATAAACTCTCCGGACCCCCTCATGGAACTTCGTAGCGGGGCAAAGGGAGGTGAGGATATGACAATGGCCGGAATCGGTTGCCGGAAGATTACCTACCGTGTCAATAACGAGGCGTCTAAATGGCTCGGAGATTATGGGCACCAGTTTCATAGGAGCCCGTGCCTTATCGCCCTGCTTACCCAGCCGTTGGCAAGTGTCACACGTTCGAACAAACTCCTCATCATCGCGGAAGCACTCTGGCAAGTAGTATTCCTGTAGTAGCCGGTACTTAGTTTTTTTACACCTAAGTGCCCGGACCACGGGCTGCCATGAACCAGGTGCAAGAGGTTCTTGCAATAAGCCCCTGGCACAACCAACTGATCAAACTGCACTCCCTTCCTATCCCTGTACCTACGGTACAGTATACCACCCCTTTCCTGATAAAGAACATTTTTCTTTGCAACTCCTTCGCTTCCGCCCAACTTAATGTTCTGAAGTGTTGCGTCACGTTTTTGTTCAGCTATCAGGGTAGCTCTGTTTATTCCTAACAACTCTTGCAGACTCTCGGAAGTGGGTCGGACAAACACCTCACCTAAGAAGTCGGAAAATTCATCCTCGTCTCCAGGTTGTTCCTCGAGCTTAGAGCCTTGCGATGTCACCCAACTGCCATGGCCGGAAGGGCGCCTTTACGCTTAGAGTGCTGCTCTCACCCATGCACTGACTGCTGGGTGCCACCTCGTTTGAACTGGGCGCTATCGTCGCAACCCCCGAGCTTTTGAGCGGGTCAGCGCTTGGACGACTGCCCCAAAGTTCAAACCCTTTTGTCGCAACCATTCTCTGTTCTCTTCCACGCAGCAGGAAGAATGCCCGCCGTCGACAGAGCCGTGCAAGGTGGAAGAGCCCTTCTGTGGCTCGGACGGCCGTACTTACTTGACGCGCTGCGACTTCGAACGGGCCCGGTGCGAGGGCGACAGCCATCTTAGCAACTCCGTGGAGGTCAGCCACCCTGGGCCGTGCTACGAGGTGGCGCAATCACCAGCTTCTCCGGAAGAATATTTAGTTCTGGGTAAGTGACTAGTAGAAGGCTTTGTTGGGTTAAATTAAAAAGAGCGCAATGGACAAGGACAGAGAAACACAGTAGAGTATGGACACTCTACTGTGTTTCTTTGTGCCCACCCATTGCGCTCTTTTTTTTACTTTTTGTTTGGCGCTCTTTGCCCCAGCTTGCCTTGCGCCAAAAAACTTCAACCATCATCACCATATTTTTTTTTTTACTAAGTAAATAGCTGGACGTGCACTGCTGGGGAAATCTGCCCTCTGATTGGATATGCAAATAGCAAACTTTTCACCTAAAATCAACTTTATATGAGACAGAAACGCGGAGTTCAAAATGTCCCTTCATATTACGTACGCTATTTTCTCCGCCAAGGCTATCCATAAAATGCACAGTTTCAGCTTGTCCTAAGCCATAATGTTGGCATATAGCATTTTCTTTATTCGCTTCCGAGTTCGGGTGCTCTCAGATATGTCGCAGCGTTTACGCAGACGAATGGCATGCGTCTCATAGCCAACATGATGTTGTCACTATTCCAAAAAGACTCTTTTCGGTGCCACTCCAAGTTCTACGTAGCACCAAAAATAAGTTGTGGGTACTTTGTTTTTCGATGTTCTCTTGTTGTTAGTACATGTTTTTTTTTCGCCTAAAATCGTAAGCGTTATGTTTTACCAATAAACTTTCACCCACGAGCAGTGCTGCCAACTGGCACAGCGCCTCCACTCGTGTCATATTTAACCGCATGCAAGAAATCCCCGTCTGTATATAAAACTGCTGGTTGCAGCTCTTCTTCGCGCCATGAGGGAGTGACTTTAATGATGTCGGTAAATTTCAGATTTTCTTGGTGATCCTGCATAGCACCACCCCTTTATTTCAAGACTAATATGCAGATTCGAAGCATGCAATAAATAATTTTGAGCAATACATTCCATGGTATTGCAGCGAAAAACGCTACCAACTCTTTACATGCCTCCTTGCTCGTTCTCCTCCGTACGATTGTGCCTTATTTATGAGCTTCATTTATTTCGTCTCAAGCAGGCGACAACAGGTGACCGGCAAGGTCGATTTCTTCTTTCACATTTTTTTCTAACTTTGTGGACTTCTCGTGTGTGTTACGATGTGGGGATGTGCTAAGGCGGCTATAGCCCACCCTAGTGGACAATCGATTAAGAAATCGCCCATCTGTTTGCGCAAAACATCCGGATGGCATATTTTTGCACAAAGATGGTGATGGTGATAATAAAAATTTGCGGTGTGTTTTTAGACGTAAGAGATGATAACGCATCCCTCATTATCGTTTGTACATGTTGCGTAATTGTTGCTAAGCAAGAATGGCTAGGACGAGGTAAATGCGCCGAATGTCTGGCGCTTTACGTTTGCATTTATTGATCTCGATCGTAGATGTGGCGACGACGTTTCTCGCTTCCGACGGCGCGTTTCGACGAGCGGCGTGCGGCACCACCGCTCACCACCCGTTTCAATTTGGCGCCGCGGCGTCCGGGAAGCAGACGACGCGCCTCCGTTGCTATAGCGACGGGGCGCATGCGCAGAGAGCAGTGGAAGCGCGATCAAGTGCGAAACATCCCCCTCGCGAGGGGCGCGATCAAATGCAGAGCATTTCCGGGGGCGCACGACGTTAAGTAGTTTGCGTTACGTTAATGTTGTTGCACTTGTGGCAACTGCTGACGAGAGAGCGCTCGTCAGCAGTAATTTGAATGAGTCAACGATATAAGGCGCGTTCGTAAGCTTCCATTCTGTGTCGGCCTTGTGGCGCAGTGGGTAGAGCACCATGTACATTGCGTTCCGCCCGCAGGGTCCAGGGATCGAAACCGGGCGCCGGATAGAATTTTCTTTTATATAGTAGGGACAACGACGGTGCGGACTACGGACGTCAGTGCGGGTGACATCATGAGTTACTGAAATTCTCTGCATTTAAAAAAAAAAGGTTGCTACGTGGTTTCCAATGGTCGCACCCGCAGCCCCATAATTCTTGACCTCAGGCGAATTTCGACAAAATATCTCGATCCGTTGCTAGTGGGCTTCAGCTCACAGTTCACATCCAATAGGGCGGCTGGCTGAGCCTCAGAGAGAAAACGGGGAGGAAACTAGCCCTCACTCTGTAATGTGAAGTTCTGTTGTAAGAGCGCGTTGACATCTACTGTCAAAAACTCCGGTAAATGCTTCCAACGAATTAATCGGCAAAGAGCAACTACATTTAATTTATTGCGTGACAAATTTTGTACCAACTTGATTATCTCCTTGTTTAAAGGGCGTTTAGGGTATGCGGTATCCGAGTGTTATGTCACCACGTTCGAACCGAGAATACCATTCGGCCTATTGAAGCGTTGTGACAGCTTCCCTGCAGCTGCCTTCCCTCAACTTCACTAAAACTCGATAAATGCATGCATGTTGTCTCTACCCATCTGCAATCGCAAAACTGAGAAGTATGGTAACAGAGTCTCAACTTCCCATTCAAGAAACAATGTGCTGATATGATGACCCCTTTTGAAACGATGCTGCTTGCCCAGTTGATGTGGAGGGCAGGGAGTAGGGCATGTGTCAGTGGCAAATGTTGATAATAACTGCGCTCCCCCGTCTACAAAAAATATGGGGTTTTTTGTGACCTCCGGCTGATATATGAGAATGTACATCCTTTGTCACAATTTTCAATGCCAAGCCTAAGCCTTCTGAACCACAAAGAATTCGAAGAATTTAGCTGGAAGCTTGAAATGTAACAAAATATTTGATGACATTAAGAGGGAATGGTATTTTCCGGCATAAAAGGCTTCAGCCTCGCTCGGGAACTAAGCTTGTACTACATTGGATTTTTCGCGGCCTGTGCACTTTCGGCAGACCTAGAAAATTTTGACAAAGACTGTACGTGTATATACTGGTGCATGCTGTGTACACGCTCACGCATACACACTTTAAGCAGATTTATTTTTGCGAAAACCTAACTGCTTTGTATCTTCTCTAACCTAAAAAAGGCGCCGTTAACAACACACATAAAAGATCGAAAAGAGATGTTTTTTTTGCTCGGTATCAATTTTTGTTAGTATCAACCTATATGCGCAAAACATTGAAAGCCTGCTATAGCCTTCTTACAGGGGCGAAGACCCTTAGGAGCTGGGGCTGCTGGCGTCTCCTGTCGTCGTCGTCGTCGTAATCGTCGTTTCATGTAGTCCCGGTACTTAAACACTGGAAACACTCGTTTACGCCTCGCGCTAGACCATTACGCGTACTAAAAAAACACCGCGACACTCGTTTACGCCTCACGCTGGAGAGCTTCGTCCTTCAAAGACAAGAGACTTTTACAGCAAAGCTGTATACCTCTTTCCGTAACAGTTTCATCTCCGTTGGCCAAAACGCCAAGGCGCCAAGAATACACTTACAGCTCCATGCTTCGCCCCTCTTCAGGTTTCACGTTAGTGGAGATGACCCGGGATTTTAAATGCAGAGCATTTCAGTAACTGACGATGTCACCCGCGTTGGCGTCCGTAGTCCGCACCGCACCCCTCCCTACTATATAAAAAAACAAACACTATCCGGCGCCAGGTTTCGATCATTCGACCCTCCGGGCAGAACGCAATGTACAAGGTACTCTAACCACTGCGCCACAAAGCCGACACAAAATGCTAGGCTATGAACGCGCCTTATATCGTTGACTCGTTCAAATTACTGCTGACGAGCGCTCTCTCGTCAGCAGTTGCCACAAGTGCAACAACATTAACGTAACGCAAACTATTTAACATCGTGCGCCCCCGGAAATGCTCTGCATTTGATCGTGCCCCTCGCGAGGGGGATGTTTCAATGCGTCTTCCTACTGGCCAGTACACTCGTCGCCATCTGTCGGATGTTGTGCGAACACTTTGCGGCTGATGGCGCGCGATTTGAAACGACATTTGCATATGATCAAACTTTTTCCAGAAACTGGTTAGGAAATGTACTCACACGCGCGCACACAGGCACGTACGCAGGCACAAACACAGGTGTTCCCTGGCCCCCACCAAAGTTGATCCTGCGGCTACGGGCGCTTTCCAGTAAGAGAATCTACCAGCATACCTCAGCCCTCCCTCTGGCTTTGTAATCTAGGTCTCAGCGGTGCAGGTGTTTCACGGTGACATCCGGTGTTCCGCAAGGGTCAGTGTTAGGCCCTATTTTGTCCTTAATCCTGATACTGATAAGATTATATTTCGAACTAATATGATACCTAGAGTCTTCAAACTGACCTTAATAACATTTCGAAATGACGCGAAACATAGTGCCTACAATAAACACACCAAACTGTTTTACACCCTTTTTGGCCAAACAGGGTGTAGATTAAGTGGGAAAAGGGTGTTGGGAGCCCATTACACGATTTTTCTTGAATCTCAACACCCTTTTCCTAGCTCTACACCCTTTTTGTGTGAAAAAAGGGGTGTTGATCAATTTCAACACCCTTGGTTTTTCTTAGGGTGTTGAACCAGTGTGTAAAATGTGTTCAGCTGTTCATTGAATAAGGCCATGCATACATGTATAATTGCACTGTAAAGAACAAGACATCTCCTCATACCCTCCTCTACTCGTAAGAAATATTCAAAAGCAAATAAAAAACTGTTCGTCTGAAATGATCGCTCGTTTCCATATACGATGTGTCCCATACCCCAAGTTCAGCTTTGGCACGTGAAATATCAATTTGAACATTTAAAATAAAAAAAACTATACTTGTGTGGCAAAAAGGGTGTTGAACGACGGCAACACGCTTGGCTTTCTGTAGGGTGCTGAAAAAATGTTCAGTTGCAAAACAATTACACCATCTTCCCGGAGGGGAACCCTGAGTAGTATACGAAGCTGCCATGGGGTCGATTCAAGTGCCCATTAGTTTTCAGTTCGTCGTTTACGTTAGGTTGAGGTACGTAGTCACCGTTATATTTACCGTTTGGTTTCCATGGTAACTACCAAACTTTTCACTTACCGGAACTACGAAATGGGAAATTGCATTGACCCCATGGCTGCTTCGCATACTACTCAGGGTTCCCCTACGGGAAGATGGTGTACTTTTATAGGAGCGGGGTGGGGTGTGTTAGAGTGGCCAGGAATTAAAGAGAGAGAGAGAGAGACGTATGTGGTATGAGTTAGTCTTTATTTAGGCGTTATCATCATCACTGTTCAACGTAGGTGACATCGAGCTGTGGTAGGCGTTCCGCTTTAATTATGACCACCTTATGGTCTCTGAAATGTAAAGTCAAGGACTGTTGTAGTGGATGAACTCTAAAGTTGCTGAAGATGAGGTCGATGCACGTTCCCCGGATGGTTGTGGGCTGCTTGTAATCACGGCCCGCCGAGACTCGCCGACGCACGCCGACGCCGCCGCCGACGGTGAAACGTCGAAGGCGCGTGAAGCGTGCTCGTCTCGTGCCGGCCCAGGAAGACACCGGCAACACTGTCGCTCCAGGAGCCCTTAAAGGGGAAGCGTGCTCATCTCGTGCCAGCCCAGGAAGACACCGGCAACACTGTCGCTCCAGGAGCCCTTAAAGGGTAAGACACCACCGGGCGTTCAGCAAGCCGAGCATGCGCAGTGGGGGCGTGGACGCCGCACGGCGGAGGGAGGACATAGCCCCGACTATGAGATGCTTCGCATCTAAAAAACAGCGCAGCTGCGGGTCCACCTAGTTTCTTCCGGTGTCGCTAAGTTTTGCTACGTTTTCTACGCTTTGCGACGTTCTTGCTAAGTCAGGATAAGCTCTCAGGGGTGAGGCCAAGTGTAACCGTATTTTACAAGGCTGTTCCAGTGTGTCACCCCCACTGACAGCGGATCGGAGAAACAAGCTAGGTCGACCCCCACCCCCCTATGCTGTTTCTCCAGCCTTGCACCACCATTGAAAGCTGCGCCAATTCTTTTTGCGTTTTAGAATCCAAAAAAGACTAGCACCTTTGAAATGGTGTATTAAAGGTACGTATACGCTTGCGCCTTCTGTGATAACGCTCGGACAGGCTACAAAGCCGGCTTCACTGGTATAATACCTATATGCTGGGGTGCACCCTTTACAGGGGGCGCAGTTCGTTTTCTCTGTCTTTTTTGCTAACGCCACCGAACCTAGTTCAATGTCAAAAAGCTTCACTTGTAATAAATTATGCCAATTTATGTTGTGTGAAACATCGTGAGGTACAAAACATACTCCGCTTGTAGAAAATGTTCTGTCCACCCGTGTAAACGGGTACGGAATACCTCCAAATTTGGAGGTCTTTTACACCCTTTTTCTTAGTTTCCAACACCCTAATTTATTACTTTAGACACTTCTGGGAAAAAAGGGTGTTGAGATGGCGGGGATTTGTCTAGTATTTGATAAAATTTTATGATCCATTGAGCATAATAACTACCCCTCGATTAAAACGTTTTTGCAAATCCGCATGCTGATTTGTATATGGTTACATTAAAATGCATAATTCCGAAATTAGCGCTAAATTATCTTATTTTTGCGACAAGCCCAACGGCTCTATTGGAGGACTTGCCTCTGCTTGCTATAAAAGCATGAACAGCAGATGTATTTCTAAGTAAGTATGTACTCGCTGTCCTCATGCGTACAGTTGGTTTTCTTGCTCAATTCATTTGATGATCAAGTCACTGGTCGGCGACTCTGGCTAGTTTCGGTTTCCGAAATTGTGGCGATCCTAGCGGCAGGGTGCTGCGGCGTGGCCCTTCCCTTTTCCCTCAGCGTTTCTTTCTTTCCACGCCGTGCATTCTTTCGCGCCTCCTCACTAAGGTGGCTAGAATTCTAGCCACCGTATCCTCATGCATGCGCAACAGCTCACCGGCGCCAATATTTTTTTTATTTCTCTTGGTGCCCGTGGCGGACCAGTTCGGTGCGTGCGTAAGCGAGCCGGCGTGGGAATGGTTGCGCGGGTTGCCTAAACGCCTCCACGGGCTGAAAGGTTCACTGCATTATAAAATATATTCGAATGTATTCTAAATATGGGGCCGCGGGGGAAGGAGTGTCACCAGTGCTGCGCAGCTCTGTGGTGCAGCAACACTGGGCGAAACAGTTCGGCCAAGTTTCTCGTCTTCTCCAAAGATGACAGGTAAGCAACTTAACTTTTTACAAGTTGTAGTGATTGCCAAAAAAAGCCGACCAATCGCACTCTTCTGTTTTCAAAATAGTTCGTGCATGTAACGAAAAGTTAATGAGACATGTCAGTCGTCTTAGAGTGGAAACTAATGTGTAAATATATCCCAGCCTTGCAGGTACACAAAGTTTTAATAGAAGTAAACGCGCGTTCGGCGCGCACACTCTTGCTCAAAAGGTGAATTTGAGGCGGCATTGCCGTTTTATGATTGCCTTAGTCGATTCAGGATTCTTATCAATGTATTTTTTATTGTTTCGTGCAGTGGGTGTGAGTATTGGTTGGGGCCCCAAGTCGAGGAAGGTTTGAGACTTCATTGGACGTTTCCTCTGGTGAATCGCCTCAATCCTTACAAAGTCATCACGCTGCACCTGCTCACAAATAAGGCAAGCTCAACTGTACGCGCTTCTTGTCATTGACTTCGTATCTATTACGACGGCGATTGTTGGCGTTGGGGCGGTGTGATCTGACAAATTCTTCCTGTGCCATTTTGCTCCAAAAACGGATATTTGCGGCAAAAC
This sequence comes from Haemaphysalis longicornis, assembly GCA_013339765.2. Lineage (NCBI taxonomy): Eukaryota > Metazoa > Arthropoda > Arachnida > Ixodida > Ixodidae > Haemaphysalis > Haemaphysalis longicornis. Next base: position 192,281,037 of record CM023449.1, read on the forward strand.
TGCTGCCAAGCGTTGCTTCAGTGCTCCGAAAAACCTGGCGTATTACCGCGGTGTTGAAGGCCACTCGATTTGCACAGGGATCAGTGGAAGGCCAAGCCGAAATACACGCGTTGTCTGCAGCCCCCATTACAAGCGCTTCGCTCATTAAAAACAAAAACAAAAAAAACAAAGTAGCATTGCTGGCTTTGCTCTTCAATCTAAGGTGCGCGCCCGCGCCTTGTCATCTTATCACGAGTGGCCTTGCTGTTCTATAGTTCTAAGTTAGAATCGTCATGCCTTATCGGACAGGATGAGATAAGAGGCGCGGCCCAGACACGAGCCAGAAAGTAGCTTGCGACAACCTAGCCGATATCTGCAAGTAATGAGCACGGTACATTCGGCTTACAATATACAGGAAGGCTTTTTTTCTGCGCGTCTTCTCGCCCCCCCCCCCCGGTAATGACACTGTTCACGGGCCATTAAAAGAAAAGACGGTGCGTTCGATTTGTGCTGCGATTGTGTTCTGTGCTATACAACGTGGCTACGCATTATTTTTGTACGCAGATATAATCCAGCAATAAGTGGTCAATAGTGCGGTTATTGTGTTGCAACAGTTTTTTCTCGCTTAATTTTGTTGTTGTGAACATGATTTCTCGGCAGTGTATGCAGGTTAATGGCCGAGTTAACGCTTTATTTCAGAGTTTGCGTTAACTGGCCAAAAAGGCAGGCCTTGAAGCATACCTGTGCGTGCTTTCTTTTAATTTATAAGTTCCCGATTACTGTGTCTCTGAACTGAAACGAAGTTCTTGAATGTCTAAGAATATTGCTGTCTCGAGGCGAGCCCAAGGAATAATTATACATTGAGTGGGACCTGTCAAGTTCTTTTCTTCTTCCGCCGAAGTGTGCGGGAAAAGAAATCTGTATAGTGGCTAAAACTTTCGACGTTCTGCTTGCGTAATCCATTATTCTGTACCTAAATGTGTATCTCGCACGTTTTTTTTCCAATTGTGCAATATTGTATGCCTAAATTAGCATGTCATAATTTTGCTTAGAGTCCAATAGTGTGTTCATAACATGTATGTGCAATACATGAGTGTAGTGCATGTTTTTTCATGACTTAGAATCAAAGATGTCCTCATATGAATTTTGAATAAAAGAAACTCGAAAAGACATGTAACGCTTCAATTATTATCGCCACAAAGAGAACAATTCGACACCAGAAAACGCACTATATGTTTTCTTTGTTCAATTATTAAACGCGTTACTGCACACACATACCAAACGACGGGCGGCGGCCATTCCGAGGCATCACCGCCGCTCGTCCAACTTTCGCGCCTGGTGCCATGAGCAGCGGCCGGCGCGAAAGTTGGGCGAGCGTCGGTTGCTGCGGCCGGCGCCTCGCGGCCCGGCCCGGCTGCCGCGGGAAAATGACGTCAGCAGCGTCCGCGATGTCACCAACCTCCTTTCCCCCATTTCCACTCGTTGCCATGACGATAAATGCAACGTTTTTCAGACGCCACGTACCACTACGTGAGGATTTGGCGCTGTTGGCGCGAATTACGCGGGACCACGGTGGATGCTACAGAGGCCGCCCCGTGGTCAAGTGTGACTTGTGCATGTAGAATGTGTGTGTATGTGATGCTGCGCTCTCGGCCCATCCACACCGTGACGCGTAGCTCCGCTGCACACTCTCTTATTTTATGGTGTTGAGCAACCTTACACCCTTTGTTAGGGTGTTCACACGAACACCCTTTTTCATCTTTACACCCTTTTTTAGCCAAAACACCCTTTAAGGGTTCGACATGGGACACGATTCTTACACCCTTTTTGGCCAAAAAGGGTGTAAGAACGATTAGTGTGAATGTTAACAAATATAACTTCAGAGAGCTTCGCGAGCAAATAGCCCCACCAAACCACTCAGTTATTATCTCAGTGGCTCACCTTTAACCTAAGTGACTATGCATAAATATCTTCAAGTTCATATTACCCATAATTTCTTCTGGGAAAGTCACGTTATAAACATATGCAACACTGCCAATCTTACCCCTGGATTTTTAGGTGCGAAGCACCTTTGGACTTCGCAATGCCCGTTGCTGTCCACGCGCACAGCATTGTAAGCGAAATCCGCGCGCCATCTATCGAGAGCGGCGGATACTGTAGTACCATCCGAGCACCATCTGGGGAGAGCGCCGCAAACTGAAGTAGCAAAGAGCGCGAATTACAAAAGGTACAAAACGCAAAAACAAAGCAAAAACCATAAACTGTCAACGATATTTCGCGGAAAACGAGCAGTGGCAATTACAGTTGAAACGACAGTGACTACTGTCACGTCAGCCGAATTCGGGCCAATAAAATCACACATCTCCACCCTGTGAACGAGGCCAAGGGTGCGAAGTACTGGGACGCGAATTGTCTTTCGTGTGGCGCTTGTCATTTACAGTGCATTTACTGCACCTCAAAATCATTTAAAACTCAGAGTGCATCAGCACGCACGGACGATGACGCTCATCACACAGGCAATACACAACTTGCATCCCAGTGCTTCGCACCCTGGGCATCGTTCACGGCGTAAAGATGTGCGTTTTTTTTTTAGATGCAAAGCATATCTTGCTCTCGGCTCCGTCGTCCGTCGTCCGTCCATCCACCGGCCCAGGAAGACACCGGCAACTCTGCCGCTCCAGGAGCCCTTTAAGGGGAAGCGTGCTCGTCTCGTGCCGGCCAAGGAAGACACCGGCAACACTGTCGCTCCAGCATCTCATGGTCGGGGCTATGTCCCTCCCTTGTTGTGGCGCCGTCTACACCCCCACTGCGCATGCTCGACTCATCTCGGGCCGGCCCAGGAAGACACCGGTAACACTGTCGCTCCAAGAGCCATTAAAGGGTAAGACACCACCGGACGTTCAGCAAGCCGAGCATGCGCAGTGGGGGTGTGGACGGCGCAACAACGAAAAGGGAGGGACATAGCCCCGTCGCATCTAATAAAATTACACCATCTTCCTGTATTGGAACCCTGAGTAGTATGCGAAACAGCCATGGGCTCAACGCAATTTCCCATTTCGTAGATCCGGTTAGTGAAAAGTGTGGTAGTTACCATGGAAACCAAACTGTAAATATAACGGTAGCTACATACCTCAACCTAACGGAAACGACGATCTGAAAAATAATGGGCACTTGAATCGACCCCATGGCTGCTTTGCATACTACTCAGGGTTCCCCTAAGGGAATATGGTGTAATGTTTTTGTCGCAACTTGTTGCACCGGCTATATGTCATGTAGCGGGTGTTATATAATATATAGCACCGGCGCTAAGATATAGATAACAACGGTGCCAACATATATATGCCGGTGCCGGTTATATGTTATACATATAATGGTGCCGGCTATAAGTTATCATAGTGTTAAATATAGACACTCATGCGACTGAAATTCGAATATGCCTCATCTGTCTGGGACCCTAGCTGGTACAAACCAGCTTACTCCAACACTGCAGTAACAACAAAACCGTGTTGCTAGATCTGTGGGAAAACCGCGCTTCGGCTTTTAGTGGCGCCGAAGAAAAGAGACACAAAACCTGGCATCCATCGCAGCAAGCGTCGTCGTGTTCTTTTTTCGAAGACAAAGCAAAAGCACAGCTCGCGCTGCGGGCTGCACGTACAGCCTCTTCATCCTCGTCTTCCTTGCGCGGCTCTTTTTAACCACGTGACAGTTCATCGCGAAGTTCACATACAATTTACAACATCCTCCGCGCCCGACAAAGCTCACTCGCCCAACTCCAATGGGCACAACAGCTACTTGCCTCGTCATTTCTCTACCTCCTGGTAAACGACTTTGCATGCCCAAACATGATTATCGATCGATAAGTGCACCGTGGTTATCTACAGTTTACAATATGCTCCGCGCCCGACAAAGTTCCTAGTTTCCTTCCCCAACTGCAACGGCACAACAGCTGTACCAGCACACACTTTGATTTAGAAATGAAACTTCCAACACATTGTCTGCCCAATAACCAAAACCTGTTCAAGCAGTTGCGCAGGAGTGCCGTTGATATCACTATGGGCATGGTCCGGGGCATGCTGTCGATGATGAGCTTCCGGCAATGATGATTGGGGGGTTGCAGGATCGGGTAGACTGCCTCTTTTGAAGCCACCACGTTGTCAGAACGTGTATTGAATCTCAGTATTCCATGATTTTCCAAAAAAGGTTGCAGGTCATGAATGCGGGTCCCCTGGGAAAAGTCACGTACAAAATCCGACGACTCTCTGGAAATACCGTTGCCTGGCGGTGACGCTTCTTCGGCACCAGCTTGCCATTCAGGCCCATGTCGCCACATGTCAATCATAAACAGGCTCTGTGCAGACATGCCTTTGCTGGCTAGGTCGTCCGGACTGATCGTTTCGGAGGAATTCACCTGAGGACTTGGGTCTTGGAGGTCCGGAACTCTTTGCAGTGGCGGGAAAATCTCGCCGCTAAAGTGGGAATTCGTTCGAAGAACGCACACTTGGCTGCTCGCTTTGTTGCGTGTACCTCCACCGCTAGGTAAAGGGCCTTGCAGAGTCCAGCCCATCTTTGTGCTAGTTGCGATCAATGCAGGGTTGCCTTCGTCCCACTTAGTTTCTCTGGTACTCGACATCAACTTCCAGAGTTGATCTGAGCCAATGAGAACACTCACGCCTGGCTCATGATTAATGCCGGGATATACGACTTCGTCCACCAGATGTTTTCCATCGGCAGCCATGGCTTGTAGAAACGGGATATCACTAGGTGTCTCAGCCATCTCTTCGCATATGAAGGGCACGACGATAGCTTGAATGTCGACAGTCAGGCTGGCGTGCTGACTGCGGAGCCCAAACTTTACTATTTTGTACCGACGGTTCGGGCCGCTGGTTCTACCAAAGGCACTGATGGCAACTTCGGTTTCGGCGACAGCAGGAAGCTTCAGCTTAGAAACAACACTCTCTCTCACGAACGTTTTCTGGCTCCCATTTTCAAGTACTCCACGTATGTAACAACAACGTTCCGGCGTCGTCATCCATGCTCGAAACGTTTGGAGTAGCACGTCATTTATTAGACGAGGAGCTGAAGAGCCTCGGGTGGCTACCCGCATCGTAGCATTGGACCTTTGAGCACTGTTGGATGACGATGTCTTCGCATAACGAGTGTTGCACATAGCTGAGGCGTGTCGCCGTTTGCATGTCTGACATTGCACTCTTCGTCGGCAATCACGGACTTGATGACCTCTAGCCGGGCACCGGAAGCAACGACCGTCGGACGCCAGTTGGTTGCTCTTCTCTGCCAGGGTAATGTCGCTCGTGCAGTCCTCAGTCTTGTGCTGCGTGGCGGAGCAGAAAAGGCAAGACGAGGGAAGAGGGTTCGTCTTGTTCTGAAGACACGCCGCGGCAGGAGTCGGAGTCTGCTTCTTTGGGGACCGGTTGAAGACTGGGGTATCGCGTTCAGATGACTTCCGCCAATCGTTGAGGAGGGAAGTCTTTTCTCGGCACTCGACCTCGATTCGGAGAAACTTGAGTAGCCTGTCGAGTTCATCAGACGAAGTCTGGGTAGTTCCTCTGGCATTCTCCGTGCTTTCTTTTTTGTAGTATTCTACCACAATGTCGGCTGGGATAACTTTGAGCAGCACGTCGTTCAGCATAGCTGTGTACGAAGCCTCTGTGATGCCCAAGCTATGCAGGCCCCTCCGGTTCAGCTCCACCGTGTCCAAAAGCTTCCGCAAAGCAGGCACGTTGCTGGCTGAGCTAACAGGTTTGAGCATTCGCAGATTCTCCAGGTATTTGTGCTCGATTATTTTGACGTTCCCAAACCGGCGCTTGAGAATTTCGAGCGCATCATCATAGCAGGAGTCGGTCACCTGAATTCCAGCAACGGCTTGCGCAGCAGATTCATCCAGTAGGGAGATCAAGTAATGGAAGCGATCAGCGTTGGTCAGCTTCGTGTTCTCGTGCACTGCATGCCGAAACATGTCCCAAAAGGACTGCCATTTGGTAACTGCGCTGTCAAATCGAAGAAGCTCCAACTTCGGAAGCCTCGCTCCGAACTCACGCTTTGGGAGTTGGTGTCCGCTAAGTGCTGTCTCTGAAGACGCAGTGGCCCCGGCGGAAGGTGGAAACGAAGACGGGGGCGTTGCAGCGATCTGCAGTATTTCAATGTGGTGCTCGAGCAACGCCAACGTGCTGTTCGCGGCGTCGTCGTACTGCATGACCACGGCCTAGTTGTCCGCCGCTGGGTCGTCGGTCAGGTTTCTTTCAACTTCGTTGTTCAGGTCTCGAACATCCAAGTTGCTGGCATGCAGGCGTGCCGTGTAGGATTCGAAGTCCCGAAAGGTCGAACTGATTCGACTGCAGGACCTGGTTGACTTCATTGATGATCCTTGAGTTCACGGCTCGTCGTGAGGCCCGCTTGTGCTTCGCTCGCCGAGACCCGTTCTGAAGCGTGCTTTAATCGAACATGATCACGATGATGATAATGGGCACGAGGGAGGCGAGGCGTCTTCTTTTTCAACATCCTCCCCCGCGCGAAGATGGCTAAAAGTATCACGGCCTGCTAGAGTCCATGGCCGATAAGCAGTCCAGTTGAAAGGTGCCAATAATTCAAGTCCGTTGAAGGAAGAAGGGTCAGGGAGCTCGCCGCTTCTGCTTCCACCGATGAAATCGACGCTTGTTAGCCAGCCGAAGCTTGGAACTCTGGCCTCGATGAGCAGCTGCTGAACCTTGTGTGTAGCTGAGAGCCCTTGAACCGACGAGTTCACCAGGATCCAATACCCTTTTTTCGCCGGTAGGCTTTTCCGTTCTTCATAGACGTTTGCATTATTTGTAATGCCTTTAGTAGCCTCGAGGAGTTTGGAATCGAAGGCATTGTTTCCTTTTCACTTGGCTTTCGCTTAACTCTCTCTTTCGTCCTCGGTCTGTTAGCGACTCGGTGCATCCTCTGCATCTTGCCACAACGCATCCACTGGTGCTGCTTGCGTCTGACATGTGCCACATTGCGAAGCAAACCACTCCTAAATTTATTCTCTATCGGTGTGGTTGTTCCTTTTATGCCTTTATGGTGACATTTCAGAGGTTTGATGCGATCTTTTACTCTAGGGAACATGTGCGGATGATCAAGAAAAATAGCAGCTTTTTTCTCTGGCCCTTCAGATAGTCCGCTGCTGTCGGCTCCTTGTGATTTCTCGTGGTCGGATACTTCAACTGCCGGATTTGTCATTCTTGGTGTCTTGTAGCCAGCGGTGGAATCGTCAACGGTGTTTTCCGCTTGCTCTATGCTCTCTTCAGCCAGGAGAAACCCACTCTGCTCTGAGCAGTCATTGTCCGCCAGATGGCACGAAGCATCCGCGGCACGATACCCAAGGCAGCCGTTCTTCATTGGCAATATATCTTGCAAATTGAATGCTGAATTGTACTGGAATCTGTGATTTGGGAGGCCAACATTGCTCTTTCCATTCGGTGTTTCCATATTTTTCGTATCTATATCTTCACCCGTTCGGTGCTGTCGGAGGCCTGACGAAATTCGGGCTTTGACGTACGCTATGCGACCTAGTGGGTTAGTTTTGGGATGGGTGATCTTCATTTCCAGTTGGACTTTCGCCGATATTACCCTGCCTTCAAAATCAAAGGCGTCAAACATCTCCGTTTCGAGCTTTTCAATGTCGACGGTATTTTCTATTTCCCGGTTAATATTTCCCAGGCCATCGTTTTGGTCAGTCAAAGTTTCCAACAGGTGAGTCAACTCACGTCGGTGGATGCTCCAGGCGAAGAAAGTCTTCTACCTTGCCGATCACATCTGCCAGTTTCTCCCGGACGATCCGCCGCCTTTCGTATAGGGCCTCAATGATGCAGTCCAGCGTCACAGACGTCGTTGATGATGGGATCGGACTCACGGGCAAAAGGCCAGCGCGAGAATTCTGGCAGGTACGCAGCGGCGAAGGCGCATCTCATGTGTTTCAGCAAATGTGCAGCACGAATGGGTCCGGTTGGTTTCTTCTTCTTTAGCTCGCCCAACCTTTCTCAACGGGTTCGCTGGTATGGTGGCTTCATTTTTTTCCCCAGAGGGGAGAAGGCGGTCGCAAGTAAGCCAAAATCCGCTCGGTGTGGCTCACCTCTGGAGGTCCCTTGTTCCCTGTTCTCCCGGCGGTTCGTCGCAAGCTCGGAGAACGTCGAGCAACGGGTTTCGGCAACAAAAATGTGGGAAAAGGGACAAGCCTCCGAGACCTGTTCTGAAGCGTGCTTCAATCGAACATGATCACGATGATGATGATGGGCACGAGGGAGGCGAGGCGTCTTCTTTTTCAACAAGATCAACACTATCGAACTGTGCGCATCTGTTCAGTGTGACAGAAATAAAAAAAGCATTTAAATCTTGTTTCAAGCTTAAGTACGTACAAAATTTAGTACAAAAACGAAATTCTTAAACAACCACTGTTTGCTGACTACACTTAAGTGTTTTCTCCAGTTGACCGCAACCTCAAAGTTGGTGTATCGCCCTGCAGAACTGAACAGTATCACGACTCTGTCGTTCGTTAAACCAGTGTGCACGGTACAGCCTTCCCGCTTCCATAGTCTGCATCACTTGGGCCTGCCACCTTCAACTGGGTAGTTTATGAGTAGGTTCATTCATAGCTATTTTTTTCTTTTTTAGTCCCTCTTTATGTTGCTGCTGTATGCGAATGGCGGGGGGTACGCTGATATTTTCGGTCGTGTCCAAGCATTCAGGAAGGTCTGAAGGCTGGGCGACGGCGAGGTCAGCGGAGGATAGGAAAGAGCAAGCCTCCTGCGCAGCTTCGTGGGCTGCCTGATTCCCCGGTGCCGCCAAATCATGGCCAGGAGTCCAGTCTGTGCGGACTTGAATGCCATGCAGTTGTAGGGTCATTGTTTGCCGAATAATTTGGTTTACGGAAGGGTGCGTTGAAAATGGTCGTCGAAGTTCTTGAAATGCTTCGTAGCAATCGGTTAATATTCTGATCTTTGTTGGTATAGGTTGATGGTGGTCGTACATCAAGTAGTCAAGGGCATACAAACACGAAAAGAAACTCCGACTCAAGCAACTTACGCCGAAGGATCACGTTTCCAACAGGCCTTCCCTTACAAGAACCCAAGAAATATTTATTAACAAATTCTATACAGATGCATCATTTTCACCGGAAACAATTCACAAATGGTACTACCCCCACATCAACCCAAAATGTCCGTACTGTCAGCAAGCCGTCACGGCTGATTTGCACCACCTAGTCTGGATATGCCCCAAACTCTCTCGATACCGGAATTTCACTTCCCCAAACCCAGATCCCTCAACCCGTATCGATCCCCTCACATTAGATGAACACACCCTTAACCTTATAATACGGTTCGCCACTAAGAGCGGTCTAGCGCGAGTTATATAGCGATGGCCTACACCAATGAATGGACCATTCAATGCTGAACAATTGTCCTGTGGAAAACTGATGCCGCCTCCCAAAGACCACGAACTCATACGAGCCCCCTTCAACCATAAATCCTCCCCTCCCAACTCCTCCCCAAGGCCTCCGGCCTTCTCTTTTTGAATAAAAGATTTAACAACAACATGTTGCTGCTGTTTTTTTCTTGATTACCCCACCACCCTTTGTTACGTCTGAACCTTGGGCGTTGAGTGTAAGAAAATGTAATGGAATAAAACGCCTGAATGGCGCTGAGCGTGTATAAATGAAATAAAATTTATCGGTAGACTCTAGAGAAGGAGAGCAATCGTGCTTTGTCGCTGCGCATGTGGTCCAGGTGGCCCAGGCAGCGCAGGCAGTCCCGGCGGCCCAGGCCAACCCGGTGGGCCAGGCGGCCCAGGGGGCCCGGGCAGCCCAGGCGGCGCAGGTGGTCCAGGTGGCGCAGGCGTACCAGGAGGACCAGGTGGTGCAGGCGGCGCAGGTGGCACAGGCGGCCCGGGAATTGGACCAGGGGGATCGGCCGGCCCAGGCGGCGCAGGTGGTCCAGGCGGCGCAGGCGCACCAGGAGCCGCAGGGGGTGCAGGCGGCGCAGGTGGCACAGGCAGCCCGGGAATCGGCCCAGGCGGCAGGGGTGGCCCAGGAGGCGGAGGCGGCGCGGGCGGACCAGGAGGCGCACCAGGGGGTTCAGGTGGCTCAGGTGGTGCAGGAGGCTTGGGTGGCAAAGGTGGACCAGGCGGCGCAGACGGCCCCCGTGGCCCTGATGGCCAACGCGGCCCAGATGGCTAAGGCAGCGTCGACGCAAGGATTGCAAACCAGAATACTGCTGAATGACAGCTATATATTTTTTATGTATTTACCAACTTGATTAAATATGTAGACCCATGATATATTGATAAACAGTGTGTTATTACTACAGTTACTCATAAATATACATGCCTTTAAGTGTGTCGGGCTTTTTTGTATGGCTGGTTTGTTGCAGAAGAAGCTGACTTTAAACAACATGCTATAAAAATTTACCCGGATCAGAGAAATTAACGGAGCAGCAGCTACAGTGTAGCACAGCTTGTGAATCGCACACGGTACACGACATTTTTCTTCGATCAGCGGATCGGCTAGGGTAGGGAGAGAGAGAGAGAGAGAGAGAGAGAGACAACTTTATTACGCAATATTGCGAGAGTGGTTCCTCAGTCCAGGAGCCCATGTGCTGTCCAGGCTGCCGTAGCCCTGGTCACAAGCAAGAGCTGGTCCTCAGGTCGACAGCTGGACAGCAGTATCTCCCACTGCTCAGGGGAAGGGGACGGGTTCAGGGGCGGAATGTCCGAGTTTTTTGTGCAGTCGAATAATATGTGTGTCAGAGTTCCTGGTTCGTGGCAGAATTTACACTTATCAGAGTACTGTGAAGGAAAGAGCAAAATTGTTGCCCGTCAGTGCAGAGTGGGCGGGAGTCCACACAATGTCCACCCGATGGGCAGGCGGATGTACATTCAAAAGTCGGCATGTGGCGGGGGCCACCCGTCCATCGCATTCATTGGCCTACCCGCTGCCCTAGAGCAAATACCCAACCTTCGACACGCCCTTTATGCGGATGATATCACCCTGTGGACGGGCCCCGATTCCCTTGGGGGAATTCAAGAAACTCTCCGACGGGCTGCGGACACAGTGAACGCGTATGCCCAAGCCAATGGCCTCCGCTGTTGTCCTCAAAAGTCCGAATTAATTATAGTTCGTAAGCACAGCCTCAACTCTGACCCTGACAAAATCTTGATTACCCTCGACGGACACACTATACAACCGGCTAAAGCCCTGAAGATCCTGGGTCTTACTATCCAAGCCAACACTAGAAACGACCAAACACTTCACAACCTAAGTAAAGCCACTGATCATGTAATATATATGATTCGTCGCATCACCAACCGGCACCAAGGCATGAAAGAAAAAGATGCTCTTCGGCTCGTTCAGGCGTTTGTCATCTCCCGCCTCACTTACGTCGCGCCATATATTGCCCCAACACGAACCGACACCGACAAACTCGATCGCCTCATTCGTAAAGCAACAAAACAAGCTTTGGGTCTCCCGATGAGCACGTCTACGGCCAAACTGCTTAGCATGGGGCTCCACAATACCATAGAGGAGCTCATCGAAGGACACCTTTCCAGTCAACGCCTTCGACTTGCACAAACCAAAGCAGGCCGCGCGGTCCTTCGAAATATTATAGGTTATGCCCTGACCAGACGCACCTGGTCACCGTCCCCAACACTTGGCGCCAGTCCATTTTTGTGCGCCCCATTCCCAGAAATAGGCTAGGGTAGAGCGTGATTTCGCATGGATGCGGGCGTGGATTCGAAAATTTTTCGGCGCCTAACATAATAATCCCAAAGCGCATATGTTCCCGTTTACAGTTTGGATGTTTGACGGGTAAATCGTAAAATTTATTTGGGGCAGCTCTCTTGCTGCCACTGTCCCTGCAAAGCGTGCAGCGGATGTGAAGGCATCGCGCCGTCGACGTCACAGATGTCCGAGGCCCCGAAGGCCACGCCCCCGTAGGAAAGTAGCCGAAACGGAATAGCGCAGCCGGGTGCGGTATTGCGACGTGCCCTAGGAATAATCCAGGTGCACAATTTCGACGCTATGCTGGCGGCACATGACTAAGGTCATAATAGGCCAGGTGTCTCCCAACAGTGGGAGACTCAATTGGAAAAAAAACTAAAGCGTCCCACTTCGCACCTGCCCGTGACACTGCGACTGATCATTTAAAAGATCTTCGAGCCTACCAGACTGTATGGCCAAGGCGAGCCAAGACAACAACGCAAACATGCGCATATCTGACTTTTCGGGACTTCCGCCTTTAACTGTTCATACTCATTAACGGTGGCGTGTATTACACCGCGAGCCCCCACTCGGCCTAGCGAGACCCTCATCCCCGGGACCACAAGCAATACAAGCTGGTGCCTGTCCCCAGGGCCCGTTGCAAAGAGAGTCAACGTCACGGCGCTCCACCTAACAAAGGCGGCCGAGAAACTGCTCGGGAAAAGGAATCGTTCCGCCCAAAGCCGTGGCTAGCTCTTCGGGGTGAATACCTACGATACATGGCATCCCCACAGAGGGAACCGGTCGCATTAATCCGTATAGATACGAGATCAAGCACTAGCTTGAATACTCTGCGTTGTGGAATGAGGTTACTCGAATTCAAGCATCTCATTTAGCACCCGAGCGTGGGTTGCGTCAAAATCAACCTTAAAATCGAACACAGGACAAAAGCCCTATGTTCTCATGCTCGAAGCAAAGAAAACCTCGCGCTCTCGAGCTCCGCCGGCATCCACAAAACGAGGAGCCGGTCCGGCCGGCAGCCCGAATGCGGCTCCTTCCGGAACGTACACTGCACGCAACTAGCGCGCCTGGCGCGGCCAGCCGATTGCACAAGCAAAGCTCGCTACGGTATGGCAGCAAATGAACAATCAAACGCTGCCCCACGTTGGGCGCCAGAAATGTGGGGATATCCTATCCTTAATCCTTGACACTAGCATTAAGGAACAGAATAGAACAATAGAATAACACGCCGTCGTTATTCTCACTGCTCTCGTACAGCACCGAACTTGCCCTGCCGAGAGACACTGCCCACAACGGGTTCGAGAGCGATCCACGACTCTCGCCGCGCGTGTACGCTTTCAGTCACTTCACAGGGAAGCGATACCTTTCATAGTACAGGGGGTTTATTACGCGGGTAACCACGATACAAACGCTATACTGCACTCCGCACCTAGTCCCTGGGGCATACACCCGCCAGCGTGTGCCCAGCCCGTAGTCGGGCACCAGTTAGCGCCCGCCGGCGCTGGCCGGCCGCAACGCTCGCTGGCATAGGGGAAGGGGGCTGTCTGTGGCCGCTACACATTTCAAGCCGGGTGGCATTTCGACCGGGTGGCATCGGCGCTTGTCCTGCTGACCTTAGACGGCGCAAGCCGTCACATCGCGGACGCGGGGGCAAACGACAAAGGAGTGGAATATGCCCACGGAGACTCGCCGGACATCCTAGATAAACGCACTGACGCTAATCGAGCGATGCGCAAATCGACACGGTGGGTGCCGTGACCCACAGAAGTGGGAAACAACGCCCAATGCAACAAACGGCCAAAAGTGGCCGAAAGGCATTTACGTACCGTGCGATCGGTGCGCGTCCCAAGGGCGGTCTCTCCGGGGAGTCTCCTGCGTGCATCCCCCCGTCGCCTCGTAGGGAGAGGAGGGAGTCGCGCGAGGATCGCCTCGCCCAATCAAGGAGGAGGACGTCGCTAGCGACTCCTCGCCCCGATTGGAGGGGCTTGCCCCCCCCCCCCCCAGTTTTTACAGGCACGCTACCCCCCCTCCCTTTTACGGTAGCGGCTGTCGCATGGTGTTTCCCGTTATAGGGACTTCTTTAGCACGTTTCATGCCAACGCATGCCCGCATTGTGATACTTTAATTTTGAAGTTATCACAGCGGCATGCGCAAGTGAAGAACCTTCGTACTTGTGCGAGGAAACGAACTCGACTTTCTGGCATATTTTTTCCTTCAACTCTTATTTGCATTCTTGGAAGTTTTGTGGACGCAAAAAGAGTATCGTTCTTTCAATGCCCAGCTAGTCTGGCATCACAAATAAATGTCGGAGATAAAATACGTTACCGACCCCAGGCCCCCTCAAGAGTATACTAGAAAGCTACGAACACTCACCCCTCCCGGGCTGCCGTGCACTGCCTAGACCCACAACTGTTGCATTATTTGAGAGTATACTCTAAAAGATTTTCTTTGTCACATGTAGGAATTTTCGAACAATTAGGTTAGGTTAGGTTGCTTAGGTTAATAGCCTGAAAACGTTTCAGTTTGACATCATGGTCGCTGTCAACCAAAGCTAGACTTGCCCACGAAGGGACTAAAGTGCGTGGGCGTCCCCGCTCCTATCGCCTCTTTTTCGCCTGCCCTCTCTTTCATCCCCTGAACATCCCTTCCACAGTGTCTAGTAGCCGGGCTCTAAGCCTCGATAACTTCTCGGCATTTCCGTTCGCGTTTCTTCCTCCTCTTCTTCTCTTGAGCTGTGCCAATTACGGTCAGTCTCCTGTGCTGAAGTACTGTAGCTGGTAGCATTTAAATATGGCAGGATCATGCCATTATGCATCTTTTTTTTATGCAAAGCGGGGAGCAAAACGCTGACTTCATTCGAGGATCGACCAACGCCCGAACCTGGTGCTGGGTCTGTACAACTGCTTATTGTCCCTGTTTTGTGGTAGACCAAAGATCTTCCAAAGATAATTTCGATTTCTCGCGACCGTAACGAAAAGTACAAGTTTCGTATGAGCCATAAACTTAAAAGAATTGCACCGAAGCTCAAACGCTCCAAAGAGCTGCATTATCGTGAAGCTTTATAACCGGTGATTGGTACACTGGACTAAATAATGGCAGCGCCGGCATCCGCTAAAAATACGTCCTTTCCTAATGTTTGAAATCAAAATAGTTGGGCTTATTATAGTTCCTTTCACAAATCTCACAAGAAAATTTCAAACCCAGCAAGAATTAGTTCACTTGCATAGAACACGACTATCTGCAAGACCATGATCAGACGCCGCCGTCTTTGAGTTATTACGGTACAAGCTCTTTGATTCGAACTCCGTTAATTCAAACTTACAGTTAAGTAGAACTGACGCCCTGGTCGTGGCACAACACTGTGAATATTAAACGCAGGAAAACCTCCGCTAATTCGGTCGCGTCAGTGTTCACAGCGGTTAAGTCAAACTAGAAGCCCCAGCTTATACCGCGCCCCAGAGATGGAAGTCGGCCCATAGTGAATAGAATGCACTTCAAAACCAAACCATATTTATTGGAGACTCAAAACGACAGACAAGCGCAATCAAACGCCCTTGCGCTGGTGCGTCGCAGGTTTTCGCTGGCACAGCGGGCGCCGCCAGCATCGACAATGTTCCGGCGCACGTCGTTGCAAGTCGCCATTTTCTTAATTCTCGAAATCACCCGCCTCATCGCGCGTTATTCCCGATAACAAGTCCAAGTGTGGTTTTTCTGGGGTCTAGCCCCCGCGACACGGCTCAACGGCCGCTCATAGCACCCGCCTGCGCTAATTCACACTCCGCTTAATTCGAACTAATTTAAGATGCCCTTCTAGTACAAATTAACCAGGCATGACTTTATCTTTTTTGATAAAGTTAAAGTTCTACATGAATTTAAGAGTGAGCATAGCGATGACTTTCTCCACCTTAACAAAGAATGCGACCCAGACCTAGAGGGGTTGCCCGGACCAGACAAGTTACAAGGTGGTACACGGCTTCAGTCAAACAGCCTTTGTGCATGAAGCATGCATGGGAAACTTGAGCGAGAATACTGTAACTATTTCAGAACACCAAGGGAGAACTCATTATGATACAATCGACATTGTGACTGGACCAAAATGTTAGCCAAATAAATGATGCTATTGTGGAAGCCACACTCATCATGTACACACGTTGATTTAACACAAGTGGAGCTATCGTCACGTTATGTAATGCCTGCATGCACAAGGCGCCCGTGCGCGCATTACGTCCTGCATCACGGGCACAGATCTCATCACGTGCAGTCCTCATTTTCGTCCACCTCGCAACTTCACCTGGCATTAGACAACCCATATAATCAACACCAATATCACCAGAGAAACCTAAAAGGCGCTTGTAAACTACCGAGTGCGTGTGTGGAACCTTAGAGCCCCCCACCCCAGAAAAAAGAGGCGGGTACGCGCATGGTGGGCATCTTCCTCTTTCCGGTTACTCAGGGAAAATTCCCTTTCTGCCACTATTGTCCCCTCTAGGAGATTACAAAAAGAGCCCCTTCTCACGAAAAGAAAAAAGAAAAATTAGCAGTGGCTTAGCTCGGCTATGCCAGGATGTACGTGGCGTGAGCTAAGGTTCAGCTGGTTATTCGTAGGTTTCCTGGTTGTCTAGGATTAGCTGATTACCACGCTTACTGCTGCTAAAACGATTTTCAATATAATCCAATCAAATCCAATTAAATCCAGTCCAGTACAGCCCGGTCCGGTCTAGTCCAGTCCAGTCACTGCTCCTCGCGCATGCGCAGCGCGGCTATCAAGGAGCCACGCGAAACGCCTATCAAGCGGATCCAGCGCAGCGTCAGGCTTGGCTACTCCGCAACAAAGGCGCTGTTGCGACCGAGTGGGGGCACCCGATCCGAGCTCCGTGGCCTCCGACATACGAGTGGTAGCGTGTATGATGCGAGCTGCCAGCCGCTGTTGCAGCCGTGAAGAAGTCCAGAAGCCGTAGGCTAACGTAACTGTTTACGTAATTACCCGATTCTAACGCGCACCTTTTTTCCGGAAAAAAAGGCCGAAAAATCGCATGCGCGTTAGAATCGGATACGAAACCGGAACTGCCGAAACAGCAGAAATTTCATCCCGCCCATCGGCATCGCCATCTCAAGATGGCGCCTAAGCCTTTAGCAACAATAACAATTTTTCCAATTTTTCGAACGCAGGAAGCGTAAGCGCCTAGGCTTTTCTATCGGCGTTCACACAAATCGTGAAATCATTCCACTTTTTTTTAATTCGCATTTTTGCCATGCGGCATATAAAGCAAAAATAAGACATTAGGTAGAATAAAGAGAACGGGTACAAAAGCACAGGTAGTCAGGAACGTGATGACCATGTACAAGTCTAAAGGTAAGCATGGAGTCCGGTGTTGTGTAAAAAGTTCAGCAGCGACCTGCAGTAGCGGTCTTCGTGCACCAACCGGTTGAAGTCCCCCGGTTTATCCCACCGAAGACCAACCACTCTTAGCGCACTGTCCCGAGCTGTTCGGGTTCCTGTGCACGTCCACAAGAGATGATTGACATCCGCTTAAGCCGCCGAGGCCGGATACTTGGGACATGTTCCTGGGTCTTCTGTTGCGGGTCTCCAAGTCCAGGTGACTGAAGGTGTGAGAGCCACCCCAGCCCGAAGCCTCCTCAGAGAAACTTCCTCCACCCGGGAAAGATTAGGGGGGAGGGAGCAAACACATGGGGGAATTAAGGCACGTGTGTCCCTTCTCAGAAGAGATTTCATGGCTAAAAGGCGGGAGCGTGGATCACTAGGAAGAGGGCTAGGGGCGGATTCAGATTCAGGTGGGGCTGGGGAGTGCGAAAGATTGTCCGCTAATTGGTTAAAAAAATTGTTACCGTGCCCCTGTACCCAATGTACGCGTACCATTAGCTGTGCTGTCATGTGGAGGCTGTGAATGTGCTGGCAAATCAGGGGAGTCTTTTTCACTTGCTTTAGGTGCTTCACAGCACCGAGCGAGTCTGTGTATATATGCGCCTGTTTGATATTAGGGAGGGCACTTGCAGCTTTAATTGCGTCATAAACTGCCTGAAGTTCCAGTAGCAGCGGGTCTAGCGTGTCAGTGGAACAACAGCGCGAGCCTTTCAGTGCTGAGTGTGTGGAACTGGCGAAAGCGGTCCGTCCTCCGTGCGGGAGAAGGGCTGCGTCTGTGTACAATACACATTAGCCTTCAGGAACTGTGGTATCTGAGGTTGGCGCTGGCTGCTCACGGCGACAAAGCTTCATTGTCTTGTTGGTTGTTATTGCTGTATAGCGCCATGGTGGAAGGTCGTCTATGGTGAAAGTCGCGGGAGGCTCCTTACAGAAATACGAATGGAGCGCTCCGACCTTAGGTATGTAAAAACGCTTGAGCTTTCTAAGCGCCGCTGTAGAACAGCGCGTACAAGTCGCCGAGCCACCTCCGTACGGGCTCCTCCACTCCGCGTGGCAATCCTGCGGATCAAGTGCAAGGTCGTCGAGGAGTCTTTCCGTGCCTTTCGGAGCCAGTGGATACCTGAACCCGACTGGTGGATCTGAAGTCCAAGCACCCGCAGCTCTTCCTTGGCTGGTATTGCGGCTGAACCAATCTTAAGTTCACAGTTAGCCTTGGAGGCTAACTTCCTGCCCGCCTTATTAGCCACATGTACATAGCCAGACTTCTCAGCGGAAATTTCCAGGCCGGCTGATTGCGCGAAGGCATGGAAAACATCCAGGGCTTGCTGCAGATGACGACACTGCAAGCCGAGGTCTCGGTTTGTAGACCACAGTGTGACATCGTCAGCGTAGATGAGAAATTTCACACCAGGGATGTCTTATAGCTTCCATGTCAATGGAGCAAACGCGATGTTGAACAGTACAGGCGCCAGCACGGAACCTTGCGGTACCCCACGGTTCGATTCAAACAGGCCAACAGGCTTTCCGTCCACTCGTACTGAAAACGTCCTTGAGCACAAGAACGAGTGTACCACTTTGGTGACATGAAGTGGAACCCCCAAAAACTCCATGTTTCTAAGTATTGTTTTGTGTTCCACGTTGTCATAAGCCTTGGCAATGGCGGTAGCCACCACAGTTCGCACAAGGTGGCTGTGGGGTGAAACATGCAAAATATCGTCAGCCAGAACAGACAGGCCGTCCTCGGTACCCAGGTGCTGTCTGAATCCGATCTGAGCGGGATGATATTTTCTATTGTGCTCCAGCCACCAGGATAACCGAGTGGCCACTATTCGTTCAAATATCTTGCATATTGTAGGTGTCAAGGATATCGGGAGGAGTGCACTAATACCCGTGGGAGGTTTTCCCGGCTTGGGGACTGGCACTACCACTGAGTGTTTCCACTCGGGTGAAATGACACCTTTAGCCCATACATCATTCAATGAGTAGAGTAGTGCTTCCAGGGCCTCCCCCTCCAAGTTCTTGAACAGCTCATATGGGATTTCATCATACCCTGGAGAAAAGTGCGCCTTAGATTCTTCAATGACCGCGATGAGCTCGGCCATCGTAAATGGGTCTATTATTCCTGAGACGTCCGATGCATCAACACAGGGAGGGGCGGCCGGAGGTTGTCGGTAGTTCGGAAAGAAACTGACAGCCGCTCTGTCCGCAAACTCCTCTGGGCTGATGTTGAGAGCCAGGCGAATGCTAGCTGATGGATCCATCACGCTGCCACCCCGCTCTATGGCGTGGAAGGTTCGCCATAAGGCCCTGTTTCCAGTACCAGAGCCAAGACCAGCGCACCAGTCATTCAACCGGTGTCGTGACAACTGCTTCTCGTAGCGTCGAACTTGTGCTGCGATACGGTTTGCCGTGACACGAGCGTAGAGTTGCGTCGGGTGGCGATTAGCATGGAGCTTGATAACAGCAATGGCAGCAGTGGCTCTCACGCGTTGGAAACCAGCGGTCCGCTGAAGCGTGCGGCTCTGGAGAAGCTCGCTGGATGGGCATGCGAGGCGTGGGCCACGATCCCATCGACCATGGTTGAACGTTCGTTCAGAAGTGTGGCATCGCGAACGCTCTTGACGGCACCGAGGACGAGATGTTGTGGTCACCGGAAAGCGACAAGGAATGAAATGAGTGAGATAACTTTGGGAAATAAATCGCCCATTTCTCCCGCATTCGTTTGTCTGGGTCACAAAGTTTCGTGCGCGTTACAATCAGAGGTGCAAGTTTTTTTGTTTTTTTTTTTTGGCCAGAAAAATCGGGGGCGCGTTAGAGTCGGGTAAGTACGGTACTTTATAGCGAGAGGTGAGCCGAAGCCAAAGAACAAGGCCCCGACGGGCGAGGTTACAATACAGGACTCTAACAGAGTGACAGCATGGATTCGCTGCTCTAACAGGAACGGGGTACAGCGCTTGGGCGGGTTCTATTTATACCCAAAAGCCGTAACGGTCAAAACGCCAACAAGCGGCAACACGCCACGAACGTCACAGACACACACAACGCTCTTTCCAAAGTTCCTGAGTCGTCGGTAGCCTCGGCGCACGTTGAGACCGAGAGAGGGGAAAGAGGAGGACTCCGCTGAGATCGCGAGGCCTCTGTGTCCTTGAACAAGTCTCGGCGCGCCGCTGGCAACCGCCGGAGTTTGAAGCGCGTTGAAAGCGAGGCGTCTGGCCCGGCTTGTCGAAACTTGAATGATGAGTCACTGACATGGTGGCGCCTGACGGCTGAAAGGCGCACGCAGTGGCTTCGCCGCACAGCCGAGGAGTGATGCGGAAAAGTACGGCGACGCTGGCCGATTCGTAACAGCTTCTCCGCCAGGGGTCCGAGATCCCGATGGATAAGGGTCTTCAACCGTTTTCCGGAGGGATACTTTCGAAGTGAAGTGCTCGGCAGGCGCCCGACTCCAGGTCTGGGCTGTACGACACCGTGCTGGAGCTTCACAGGGCCGATCACTGGACGAGTAGTGGCTCCCCAAGAACATCTCTGGCTTGGTCAGGCAGGCAACAGAACAACACAGGAAGACACAACCGCATCGCCGGCAAGTGCGAATACAAATCCACACTGAACATCTACCAGGCTTTTAGTTGCGATAAAATACGCTAATAAATAACTACTCTAGTTATATTTTAGCCCAGCAGTACTTTAGACAAGTAAAGAAACTTTAAAGGTGACATTTCGCGTGATTGGAAATATCCCACACAAAAAAACGTAATCGCAAAGGGCGAAACCTGCTTCAGGAAAAACAATGAAATTGAGAAAGTCAGGCGTCTACAGGCCACTTCTCGCACAGACAGCTGCGATTTGAGCTCTCGTCATTGCCCTGAGCTTTCCCCTTTTTGTACCGTACTTTAGGTGCGCCCGTTCTCTGAACGCTGCTGCGACCGCGTGAAAGGACACCGGTCGTCTTGTCCGACAAAGGTCGAGCGCGCGGAGGAGCGAACGAGATTTTCCAACGTTCAAACGAGAGGCGCGCACTCCTTTTTGGAGACGGCGTTCCCCTTGCGCGAAGCGAGCTTACGGCTTTGCCTCTCGGCGTGTCCGCATTGAAACATGCACCACAAGTACGCGCGGAAGTTTTCCTCTATCCTTCTTGCTAGCCTTTTTGCGAACGCGTTCGGCAAGCGAACATCGGAACGCGTTTACGTTCTCTTCTCTAGGCTGGTCGGTTCCCGACTTCGGCTCAGCCGCAGGCGACACCGCAACCTCAACTAGCTCAGCCGATGTTGGCCTATCATCGGGAGCATCAGCTGGGAGTGACAAGGGCACGACGAGCTCATTAGACACCTTGGCTAGTTCACCAACAGTCACTACCCTCGTCGTCCCTCACGCTTTCGGCGACAGCCTCAGCACGCGAAGGCCGAAGTGTGTTGCCATTCTCCTTTGTCACTGTTAGCTCTACACTAGACTCAAGGTGCCCTGTCTGAAGATACGGCTGAGCCGCCCCAGACACCTGAATCTCCACGAGCTCGGCTGGCCGTTGCTCGAGGTCAGCTACTTGAGCTGGTGGCAGAACGGAGTCTGCTTGCTCAGTGGCGAGATCGTCATTTCTCCCAACTGAACCGTGCAAACCGTTCTCTGCCTCGGCAGCAGGTTTTGCCACAACTTCGGTCTCTTCTGAACTGCCGCCGTCTGAAGAAACGACCTCCGTTTCAGCGGACTCGTGTTGCCTTTCGGTAGCCTCATGGTTTACGCACTCCAACGAAACCTCGCTATCTCGCGAAATGTTCATGTTCAGACCGGTAGCCGCTCCCAAGGCCTCCCGCGAATTTGAACCATCTAAACACCCTGCCGAGATATCCGAAACCAACGCAGACACAATTCCGCTCTCAGTGGACTTACATCGCCCTCTGTCGTGAGCCTCCGGAAATGCGCTATCTCCGCTATCTCTCTCAGCCACCTCGCCGCGCTGCTGGGCCGCAACCGTCGCTTCTGACTCGCGCTCCCTAGCGTCTGCTAGTGGCAGCGCTGGCAAGGTGCTTTCCTCGCAAACGAGGTCTTTTCTTAGCAACAATTCTAACTCAGGCTTCACTTGTTCCTGCTCGAGTTGTGCTTGTTCTCCCGTTGGAGTCTCTCCCTTTCGAGCTTCTTTCTTTCCCTTCGGATTCGCTCGATATCGAGGGCGTACCATCGCATCTTTTCCTCGTGTTTGAGTTCCAGATCGCGCATTCTTTCCTTGCGTTCCTGTTCTTGTTTCTGCCTCTCGAGCTCCTGTACTCGTTTCTGTTCCTGCCTCTCGGGCTCCTTACGCTGGCGCTCAGCCTCTGCCTCTGCAGCCTGACACTTAGCGGTCTCCCTGTCATTGATAAGCTCAATGCACTCCGACAGCTCGTCATCGTCAGCCCCAACAGCGAGTATAGCCTGTATCAGCTCTGGCTTTCTCAGCGCGTCCGTAACATCCAAGCGCAACTCTTTTGCAAGCTCCAAAAACTGCGGTTTTTTTAACGCCTTCAAATTCATGGCCGGTTTAGAGTACTGCTTTCTCACTGCTCAAAAAATGTTTTGCGCGAGTAACCCACGCGACAAAAACACACGCCGTACCAGCTATCCTCAGAAGCCTGGTAAAACTCAGTGAAGAAAAGTCCCGCACTAACCCTTGACCGCCGTGAATTCTGCGAAGTCCGAAGCCGCCTTGACATCCGTGGTGTTGGGTCTCGCACCGCTGGCTCCAGGTGTTACGAAGTTGCCATCCGACCGCTGCCAACCAGTTGTTGCAACCGTGTCATCCCACCGCTGCCACCAGCTGTTGCGACCTAGCGGGGGCACCCGATCCGAGCTCCGTGGGCTCCGACATACGAGTGGTAGCGTGTATGATGCGAGCGGCCCGCCGCTGTTGCAGCCGTGAAGAAGTCCAGAAGCCGTAGGCTAACGTAACTGTTTACCTCATAGCGAGAGGTGAGCCGAAGCCAAAGAACAATGCCCCGACGGGCGAGGTTACAATACAGGACTCAAGCAGAGTAACAGCATGGATTCGCTGCTCAAACAGGAATGGGTTACAGCGCTTGGGCGGGTTCTATTTATACCCAAAAGCCGTAACGGTCAAAACGCCAACAAGCGGCAACACGCCACGAACGTCACAGACACACACAACGCTTTTCCAGAGTTCGTGAGTCGTCGGTAGCCTCGGCGCACATTGAGTCCGAGAGAGGGGAGAGAGGAGGACTCGGCTGAGATCGCGAGGCCTCTGTGTCTTTGAACAAGTCTCGGCGCGCCGCTAGAAACCGCTGGAGGTTCAAGCGCGTTGAAAGCGAGGCGTCTGGCCCGGCTTGTCGAAACTTGAATGATGAGTCACCGACATGGTGGCGCCTGACGGCTGGAAGGCACACGCCATGTCTTCGCCGCACAGCCGAGGAGTGATGCGGGAAAGTACGGCGGCACTGGCCGATTCGTAACAGCGCACAACTGGATACGCGCCGGCGCCAGTGCGTCTGCCGCGGCTATGACGTCACTCCTCTGGAATGCGCAGACCGGCCGAATGTGCAGACCCAATTCTCTACACACCCGTACTCTATTTGGATGAGATTTCCAACCCAATACAATCCAATTTAATCCAATCCAATCCGATCCAAATCCAATTCAATCCGATCCGATCCCGATCCGATCCGATCCAATTCAACGCTCCTCGCGCTTGCGCACAACGGTCCTTCAAGGTCCACGCGAAACTGCTCAACCTCGGCCAGTGTAGCTTACGCTACAAAACCTGTGCACGTTGGCGGTTTCTATGGCGTATTGTTCAAAAGTCATGCCGGATCGGACTGGCGAACGTGCGGCCGCGAAACTTCTTGGCATCTCCACCTACAATGACACTATGAAATAGCTCGGTGGAGCGTAGGTGTCAAAATGTACAAAAAAATGAGTTGTAGTTGTAATAGCGAGGGAAAGGTGATGGCAGTCCTGCGAATATTTTCATGGAGTAGTAAAAATTGGAAAGAGTATTCTTGTGTAAGCGTACGTTGTCACTCATGGGGCCTCATTTTCCCAGATTACAAACGAATGGAGATAAGCAGTGGTTTCATGGGGAGTTTTTTTCTTTTTTTTTTGGAAGGAGGGGGACCCTCTGTTGTGGCTCAGTGGATAAGGTGTTCTGCTGCTGAGCACGAGGACGCGGGTTCGATTCCAGGCCGCGGCGGCCGCTTTTCTGGTGGAGGCGAAAAGCGATAACGCCCAGGTGGTCAAAATTAATCCGGAGCCCTCCACTATGGCGCGCCACCTCATCGCCTGTGTAGCTTCGGCGCGTTAAACCTCGTAATCAATCAATCAATGGAAGGAGAGGGGCGTGCTAGCACTTTGCTGTAAAGGGTGCGGACAGAAGCTCAGGCGGAAAGCTGGTTAGTCAAAAGGTCGCCGGACATAATCTCACCCATTCCGAAAGCTGTGGCGAAGCAGCCTGGACTAACTTTACGAAAATGTTTGGCGCTTTTCTCCAGGTTACTGAACTTACACCAGAAAGCGTTAATGTAAAAAAAATTCCCCGCATTTACCCGAGGGGAAGAATGTGAAAGTGCGAATGCAGGAGTTGAATTTGCGCGGTTCGGTAATGTTCGCGAAAGAGAGATCACACACACACACACAACTACAAAGAAAGAAAGATGCATTTATTCACAGACACCTATTTGTGTTGTCGTTGTACTTAATTGCTAGAGCATATCTCAGCTTTGAAATTTCGTGTCAGTACTCCTTTAAGCGGGTGCATTAGCCCTTCTCACGCCCGATTCCTGGCCAATCCCCCACGTGGGTATGTGCCGTGCCCAGACACCTATTTGTGTTGTCGTTGTACTTCATTGCTAGAGCGGATCTCAGCTTTGAAATTTCGTGTCAGTACTCCTTTAAGCGGGTGCATTAGCCCTTCTCACGCCCGATTCCTGGCCAATCTCCCACGTGGGTATGTGCCATGTCAGCGGTCAGGCAGCGCGCGCCCATCTCCCCCCGTTGCCAAGGAAGACGGGGAGCGCGCGCACCCGCAGCTGTTGCTATGCGGACGGCGGCGGACGCTTCAGGCTCGCTTAAGAAGTGCATTCGCACTTAAAAAAGTTCAGTGTCATGCTTGGTCGTCCTAGCGTCGTAAAAATGTATGCGCGCAGAATATTCTATATATGTGTATATATATATATATATATATATATTATATATATATATATATATATATATATATACATGTGTGTGTGCGTGTGTGCGTGTGTGTGTGCGTGTGCGTGTGCGTGTGCGTGTGTGTGTGTGTGTGTGTGTGCGTGTGTGTGTGTGTGTGTGTGTGTGTGTGTGTGTGTGTGTGTGTGTGTGTGTGTGTGTGTGTGGTGTGTGTGTGTGTGTGTGTGTGTGTGTGTGTGTGTGTGTGTGTGTGTGTGTGTGTGGTGTGTGTGTGTGTGTGTGTGTGTGTGTGTGTGTGTGTTGACCGAATGGATTGCTCACCACATCTCTGCCCCTTCCGGGAAAATGAAAACTCTACGCCTATGCTCTGACCTACAACACACTAAGGGGAATCCGTAAGCAATACCCGCAATGCACTTTACATATAAATTCTGGTGCGTGGTCTCGCATCCTCGAGGATGTTTTGTTCTGCAACAACGCTTACGCATGAACCCTCCTCCGGAGACAACAAATACTGAACCGATGGCGCATTGGCTAGGATGGCGAGCGACACCAAACCCGTTGAACGCGACATACTACGTTCAGTTTTACACCACCACCACCGTCTGGAAGCGGGCCCGGCAGACCCACGACTGTGTCCGATCAGCTGTAGCACAAGGCGAATCTACATTCTCCACAAAATCTGTACTGACAGGCACTCAACTCCCGCACCACATGCAACGCGCGCTGTGATGGAGCAAACGCCGCCAAAGCATCAAATGTGGGGGTTTCCCTAGAGCTCTAGGGCCACCGGAAGATGCTCACGGGAAAGTTCTTGTGTGCGACAACAATGACAAACGCTATTTGAAATGTAGAACAGGAGTCGGCCTGAAATGAACATGAGAGTAATGGCACGAAGCACACAGTTCGGAAGTAGGAATTGACGTATGCCACTCCTAGCTTAATTTGTTCTCAGACTATCGATGGGAAGAACGTACACCAAGGCAAAGTGCGGTGTAATAATTTTGTGAAGTGCCGTCGAGTCGCCCCCTTGTTGAGCTGCAGGGTATTCGATTGGTAGAGGGGACTTCAAAAACGACACACTATGATAATGTTATACCCCGCGTTATACTTGAACCCGACTTCAAATTACCTTCACATTTTCCTATTTCTCGTTCTCACAACGACCCCCTTGCACCACCCACTCCGGTTACAGTGTTTTAAAAGGACTCTGGTGCTAGTTATACTCGGGAACAACTTTCTGCTGCAACGGAGACAAAGCTATGCGGGGGGGGGGGAGGGGGGGGGCGGGGTAAACTGCTTTGTGTTACTGCGGCAAAGTAGTTCCCACCCAGTAAACTAATTTCGGTTTCGGTTTCGGCGTGACGCATACGCATTTGCTACAGTTCGTTTCTTCGCTTGAGCTCTGTGGTTCAGTGCGCTGAACCGCAATCACCAATCATGCAGGCATATTGACGTCTCCTTCTCTACGTTTCATTTGATTCTAAGCAAAAGCCAACGCTTTCGCTGGATAACTCGGACCGACGGTACCGTCTAACTATGAACCGCCCAGAAACGCCGTCAATTTTGTCAGCGCTGAAGTTTTGAGGGCAGACACTGTTATGTAAACTCTTGAGCTGGAAACTGGGCAGCACCACGGGCACGTGTAGCGTGCTTACATAACGCAGGCCCGCTATACCGTTAGGGCAGCACACGCATACTACGGCGCGAAGTGAAATCCCATTTGGATCACGCTGAGTTAGGCAGGCGGCAAGAAGTTTCGGGGACCCGCAGCTCGGACAGAGTATAGATGGTATTCGTTGAAAAGTTTAGCGGTCAATTTCTTCGCTTGGCAACACTGGAAACGGCCACAGACATGGCCGATGCGCCACAGACATGGACAAGTATACCGCCATCCCGCGGAGCCCGACGTAACGAGTGACGGCGCACTCACACGGTTGCATGGAGAAGAGGGG
The DNA here is from genome assembly GCA_013339765.2 of Haemaphysalis longicornis. NCBI lineage: Eukaryota > Metazoa > Arthropoda > Arachnida > Ixodida > Ixodidae > Haemaphysalis > Haemaphysalis longicornis. Next base: position 192,308,230 of record CM023449.1, read on the forward strand.
TGCCTGATCTGGGGGCCGTGCGCACAACGTTGCCTAGCAACAGACGCTTGGCCACAGATATGGCGGCGCACTCGCATGGTTGCCTGCATGCATTCCACGCCATTGAATACCGGCTATAGGGGATGCTCGCGCAGCGGAACCCATGAATCCTGCGCTCAATCCCCACCCTTTCCTATTCCAATATCTTTGATGAACATCGTGCAGGCTATCGGGCGTGTCTTGCTATACTACGTGGCGCAGGTTTCATACCTGAGGATAGCAGTCGTACTGTACTGGCTAAGTTGCCTATTTACAGCATAAAGGCGTGCAAGCACTTGGACGGCTGAAAAACATAACGCTGTGTAAACACCTGCACAGTTAGCGCGGGTCGTAAACTTTAAAAACAAATGGTCAGTAAACATTTTGCCAATAATGTGGTCGCTGACATCCTAAAGTGCATTGCATTAGCTAAGTTTGCCAAATGCCAATATATCGTGCCGTTCTCAGATTGGTGGTTAAGCCATCACCTTTTCCATTTTTTAATGTGTGATCACTCGCGCACTCCTTGGCTCACTTGCCGAAAAAAACGGCGTCTCCAGAGGCCCGCAACTGGGCCTGTCAGCAAAATGTCAAATGGCTTTCAAACCAGGCAACAGAATTCGCGTAGGCTGCGTGTAGCCGCTAACTCCTCATCAACATTCCAGTTGGTTGCAACAGCCTCCGATTTTTGTCACTTACATCAATGTTGTGGGAGCATGGCTGGCTTTAGATTAAAACTAGCTGACCGGTATTCATGGCTGTAAATTTGATGTTGGCCTCACCTTGCACTTACTGGTTTCCAAGCCCAGCACGTGGGTTGACCAGTAATGGTCCTGCCCATCCAATTCACCAATTTTCATTTGGCGGCGACGTGACACCCCCACATCGCTAAATTGCTCCAAAATTTCGCAAAAATGGGCAATTTTGTGGCTATCGCCAGGATTCACACACACAATTCTAGAAACAGCAGTAAAACTCCGAAACTCAGGGCTCCCACCGCCTGTTGCAAACAGTATGTCATCGGTACACCATGAGCATTAGTCAGCAGGAATAATGTGTCTACGGGAAAATTTGAATCAGAAGAAAGAATGTGTTGTGTTTCATTTATTTATTTCCTGCATAACCAGCTGGACAGAATCTGGAAGTCACTACAAGTAGTCACACAACCACAAACATGCACACGAACCCCAGTCACAGGAGTAAACATTTAAAACCATGGCGCCATCTTTCAAGCACACTTGAGCACTCAAAGCCACGCAGACACGTACTTCCAAACAGACATTTGTGGCTCTGTTAGCAGTTATTCGCAGTCACTGAGTACGGTGTACAGTAATTTCTTCATGATAAATGTGAAAACAACATAGATGTACAAGACATTGCAACACAAACATGACAAAGTAGCACTGCCCATCCCCATGTCAGTGAACATTTCCGTAAATTCTGTTTCATGAGAGCGTACCGTTACCTTTTGGGTGTTCGATCACATATCCCAGGGGCTCGGGACAAAAGCTAAGGCTGGTAGCACGGAAACCCCAGGCATTTCTACATTTGAAAGTGAGGCATTGGCGATTCGTATTACTCCTCGCCATTTAAGCCTGGAAATACGCAATTCAAAGAGATCATTTGAGCTGGACACGATCTTTTACTTCAGCAATCTACCCTCTGTAGTCGAAAAGGCCAACAAAACATGAGCAAGTGAGTAAAAATGGTTACCTGACCTACAATGTGCAACTGATGGTAGTATATTTTTTTACAGATGACTGAAACAATTACAAATGATAGACAACTCAACAACGCATTTCTGGACGTCATCACTACCATCTCGCAGTGCTTGCCAGATAATTGTTCAGTTCATGTCATTTTACGCACATGTAACTGCTATTTTCAAAGGCTGTTTACATCCTCTTGGGTTGTAATCAAATTTTCCCATTGCATTTCTTCAGGGTGAAACAGTATATGTGACGTGCCACTCCTCACTGCTTGCTACCAGCATTCGTCCTCAGGTTCCATTTATGCATGACAAAGGTACAGCAAGTGCATCTTAGCTGTCACCCACAACCGACAATCTGAAGGGTAATTCGCATACTGACAACGAGCACTCCTAATGATTGCCCGGTGCTGCACAAATCCAGCACCGTATGCCTAGCTACCTCCCAAAATGCCGGCATGAGAAAGGTAAACAAAGTGTCCTGTAAGTTGCAACAGAAAAGCAGCACCACATAAACCAACAAAGCGTACTTCCAAGCTTCCGGTCACCAGAACCGTAAACAAAGCACCTCGTCACTCCCCACACACGACCAACACCACATAAGTCAGTGCACACCGGTTTCATCACAGTTCCTCTGCATTGCTCATTTCGCTGTCATTGCAGTCACTGGAGCTGCCGGAGTCGGAACTTAGCGGAATCACGACGTTGTCGATTCTGGTATCGATTGCACCATCCCGCTTCTAGGCCTCTTTTTCTAGACGCTCCACATGAGCGCAGTCCCGGACCCAATTTTCGCGAGTCACGAGGGCTGTGGCTTCGTTGAGTAGTCGTTCAACTTCAGCGAGAGTGAATGAAGTGTTGTTGGCAGCAATATACCCCTTAAACTGGCTCCACACCATGTCAATAGGGTTGAATTCACAGTGGTAAGGAGGACGCCGAACAATGTCCTGACCAGCAACTCTCGACAGGGATTCAATGCGGTATCCAAAAAACTTGTGTTTGTTCTCATTAACCAGCCGAAGGAGCTCGGGCTTCAACGGGTCATCACACCACGGGATGGTTTTCGCAGTCAACCAAGACTGAATGTCGGCCTTGTGCCACGACGTCGAGGGAAGCTTTTCGATCTGAACACTGTGGTACGGAGCATTGTCCATGACAGTAACTCTCCGTGGCTCAATGTTGGGTAGACGTTCTTCTGCGAACCACTTCTCAAAGCGTGGGCCATCCATTTCACTGCGGTAGTCAGTGGAAACACTCTTTGACGCACGGAAAATGAAACATGCCCTGTCCACAAAGCCCTTCTAACTTCCAGCATGAAGGATGATGAGCCGACCACCTTTGCCACTTGGTGCACGAAGCTCAGTAGTTAGACCCTTGCGAAAGGTGTCTTCACGGGATGACACAGTGGTGTCCTCCCACACCATGCCCTTGGTGCGCCCAGCATTGCCCCAAGTCTCGTCGAGGTAGTATATAGTCCTGCGAAAATGAAAGGAATACGTGTCAGTTTTTCTTTGGGGAGAGGGGTTAGTTAAAGGAGCCATGAAGAGAAAACACAAGTTTGGTTTATTCAAAAGATTGCCTCGTTAGAATCATACTGACACCACTTTTAACTTAAACTTCGCTCAAATAAGCTACAAATAAGTGGGCATGCCGGCTCAAATAAGCTCAAATAAGTGGGCATGCCGGCTGGCCTCCAGCTACAACCATGACGAACCCGCTGTTGTTTTTCGTACAGATTGCCTTGCTCGGAGCGGCGGACGCTACCGGTGCCTATCAAGAACGACAAACACCGATGATCATTCAACCACTCTTCAACGAGGACTGCGCAGAACTACCACGCATCGCGGAAGCCTGGAAGCCACCTACCGCTACAGCGACAACCGAGCATATAAGAAGCCTGCGCTGCTGGCAGATCTTCAGTGGGAATGCCGGCTGGCCTCCAGCTAGAACCATGACGAACCCGCTGCTGTTTTTCGTACAGGTCAGTGAACACATTCTACGATCAAAACCAGCGACCGATGCTTTATCCAGTTGGCGTGCCCACACAGCCTGTCCGTCTTGTGCTTGTATGTCAGAGTTTGTTGTTTCACTCTTATTGCCAAATGGAGACGTCGAGTCGTACCCTGGGCCAACTGCAGAGCAATTATTGGAACAACTCCTAGAAGGTCAAAAGAATGTTGAAAAAAGACTGGACGCGATTGACCTCAAACTAAAACTTGTTGAATCCCGTGTTTCCGAGCTTAAGGAATTCGGTGGTAAACTGTCTGCCCTCGAAAAAAACCTGTTCAAAGGCTAGAAAAACAAAGTGTAGACTTAGAAGACAGGGGAAGACGAAAATAATATTCTCGTACTGGGAGTATCAGAAAAGGAAGAATAAACAGCTGAATCATTCACGAAAGAAGTTGTTGATGACATTTTCCAGGCGAAAATGAACGACGTGACGGTGTCATTCGTCGAGCGGATACATCGAATAGGCCGGAAACAACCTGATAAACCACGACCAATCATTCTCAGGCTGATTGACCACAGGCGAAAAATTGTCAGCAGTCAAGAACTGCTTCAACCTTAAGGAGTCCAACATTTCGATATCTGAATATTTTGCACCAGCCACCAGGGAAATTAGAAGGCACCTTTGGAAGAGCGCAGCTGACGCTAGGAAGTCAGGCACGAAAGTTTAACTTTTCTGCTACAAGATAAAAATAGACAAAGTCATCTTTCATGGGACAGCACTCAAATGAAAATAGTCCCCATTTCACGAAGCCCCAATGAGCCTAAAAGGACCGTATGACCACTCGTAAAGACTGAAAAAACTCTCCGATGCATACGCATCAACGCCCGCAGTATAATAAACAAAAGTGCCGACTTGGAAAGCATAATTTTGGTACACAAACCACATATATTAATCATAACCGAAACATGGCTTCATTCCGATGTTAGCGATTCTGAAATACTACCCCCCGGTTATAAAGTCTTCAGAAAGGATAGGAATTCTCGTGGTGGTGGAGTTTCCATTATGTTTAAAAATACTTTGCGCGTGACAAGGCTGCCCGACATCACTGGAGTTGAATGCGGGTTGGCTAAATTCTTCCTAAACGATTGCAACCTCCTAATAGGGGGCTTCTATCGTCCTCCTAACACCGACAACACGTTCGTCAAAAAGATTAATGCCTTTTTATGCCCTTATAGAAACCGTCCATGCAACATTTTGCTAGCCGGAGATTTAAATTTCCCTTGCATTAGCTGGGACAATGATTTCCCGCGCGCTCTTTCTGCTTCCTCGCAGGCATTTGCCGATTTCGTGTTATTTTACGATTTGTCGCAACGCGTCAAACAACCTACACCCATTCAAAATTCCACAGAATCCATCCTCGATCTATTCCTGGTCAACATGCACGTCCTTCGGCGAAAACCACAAGTACATATTTTTGAGGGCATCTCGGACCATAAAATGGTATGCTTAACGCTGAAAAGCAAATTTGTTCCAGTCATAAAGCATAAGGAGTGCAGAATTCCGCTTTTTCTCGTGCGCTGGTGACTTAGACGTACAAGATGCTCTTGAAGGCTCTTTTTCATCATTTGTTTCATTCTGTGAATCAGACGTGTACCCAGCGGACTACACTTGGCGTTACTTCAAAAATATCGTTTATACGTGCATCAATTCCTTTGTTCCGTTCAAAAGAAAGGTGGTGCGCAACTGGAATCTATGGGTGAACAGGGCAATAATACGCGTATCACGCAAGCTTCAAAAAGCGAGAAAGAAATGCAAGAGAAACCCTACCGCTTGTAACACCGACAAGCTTTTGCAGCCTGCGCCTGGACCTAAAAGGAACTATAAAGAAAGCCAAAGAATATTATCAGCGCTTTACCCTAAAACATTATCTGGTTTCTTCCCCTGGAAAGTTTTGGCACCACTTTTCAACTAAAAAAAGTCGATACCTAGCATTATGGTCGATAATCTTGTTGTTAACGAAAGACAAGATCTGTGAAGCACTCAATCGTTACTTTTGCTCAGTGTTTACCGCTGATAACGGGATCATTCCTGATTTTGTTCCTTGTGTTGGCACCCCGCCTATCGATGACGGGTACATAAGTGAGGAGGGGATTTTTTTGCTTCTTCTTAAACTAGACGTAAAGAAGTCCCCGGGAATAGATGCGATACCTAATGTTTTTTTGTAAGGTGTGGTGTGTGGAGTGCTAAGTATTTGTGTTTAATATTTAAGAAATCACTCTCACGCGCAGAATTTCCGAGTGATTAGAAATACTCAAAAATTATCCCGATACAAAAAAATCAAATGAAACATTTCCCAGTGCTTATCGGCCCACATCGATATTGTGCACGTGCGTCAAAGTGTTTGAGACACATAATATTCAAGCATATATCAGCCTATCTCGAAAACAATAAGCTAATCGACAATAAACAGTACGGCTTTCGTAGAAACTTTTCTACGATAACACAGCTGCTCGAAACTACCCATGATCTCGCATCCGCTATCGACAGGCAACTTCAAGTAGATGTAATTTTCTTGGACTTTGAAAAAGCCTTTGACCGAATGTCGCATCCAAAACAACCAATCTTGAAAACTGATTCATTGATCGCTTGGATTAAAGTGTATCTGTTATGTAGGCGCCAAGTGGTATGCATTGACGAAGCAAGTTTCAAACCCCCAATGTAGAGTCTGGAATCCCCAGGGTTCAGTTTTAGGACCACTTCTCTTTCTAATATTTTTCAATGATATAGCCTGCAACATACCTATACAAGTAAAACTATTTGCGGATGATTGCATATTATACCATGAAATCAAAACTTCCAGCGACCAAATGACTTTAAACTCATCATTAAACCAAATACAGGAATGGTGCTTAACGTGGCAAATGACAATAAATTTAGAGAAAACGGTTGGTTGCAATGACTTTACCTCGCAAAGAACATCCGCTCATATTCCAATACGATGTCAATAATCGATGTATAAAGGCAGTAACTACATACAAATACTTTGGCGTAGTCTTTACCTCTGACTTCCGGTGGAGCGACCACATAACACCCATTGTGTATCAGGCCATTGCCAGTCAATAAGTCATTTTCCAGCACTTGTCCTGTGTTATTCTCCTCTTAGCCCCGTGATCTGTGCGCTGCGAAGATGAATATGTACCAACTAGCCCGGTTTTCTACGTTACTTCAGCAATGAAAAAACTTGGATACCTTACAAAAGAACCCTTGAAAAATCAAAGCGCGAATTTAAGCTATTAGCATAAAAACACATATCAGGCCTGTGTTCGAATATGAAGCAGCAGTTTGGGATCCCTACGCACAGTCTAATATTGATAAGAGAAAATTTACAGAGGAAAGCTGTTAGGCTTATCTTTAACACTTATAAGTGGCACACATCTCCATCAAGCTTCTTACAGTCAGCAAACTTGGAAAAATTGCAGGCCCGACGTTACGGGATAGGTTAAAACTATTCTATCTCATATATTATGATAAACTCGGCATACCCAAAACTAAATACATTGAACGGATCCAACCGCGCTCAATCCGGTCATACGACACAAAAAAGGACAAGGAAGTCATGTCGTACAGATGCTTTCAAACAGTCCTTTTCCCCGCGCACAGCAGCTGATTGGAATGCTTTACCGCTTAACACTGTTGACTCCAACTCTGTACCTGCGTTCCTAAACGAACTGCCATAATTGTTTTTTTATATAGTTTGTATTGCGGTAAAAATGTTGCGATCTGCTTCTCCGTTGTTTTAGTTTGCAGCAAGTACGTTGTGACCCTACCTGTTACATTGTTTGCATACGTTTGTCATTACCATGCGTTGTAACTAGCTCTTCCGCGCATGCGAGTGTGTGTGTGTGCATAACTATGTCGATATTGTATAGTATTGTCCATTGTATAATCACTCGACCTGTCTTTCCCCTTCCTGTTATTTTGGTGACTGTTCTTGTACCCCATTTCCCCACTCCTGCTTAAAGCCTGGCAATCAGGCTAGCAGTATGTCAATAAAATAAATAAATAAATAGGAAAAAAGGGAATGGCCATGCGACCCACTAGCTCATTTCCCGCAACAGAACCTATGATGTCCTACCAGACAGCTCTGCAATTGGCGGAGGGTGGCAAAAGCAAACGCAAATTAGGCAAAGCTTATAAACTTGCCGAACGAGCTACTTGCGCTTAAATTTAGGGCACATTCTTTTTAAAGCCCTAAGAATGGTGGGACAAACAGTGGAAGTTACGAAAGCACACGTAAACATAGAAGTACCGATGCGTACTGCTATTGGTACTGCGCACACTATGCTTGGTTTAGATGCACAGGACTACGGTGCTTTGGGGTTGTTTCAGACGACACCGGCCGATTGACGCAAGCGACGATGTCTTATGTGACCGTATTTGTCCAGCGAGCACCATGTTTCACGAAACAATTCCATGAACAAAACAAGCCAGGTACAAATACGTTCACAAGCAAACCAAAGGCAGAAAACCGCTTGCCGCGGTGTGGCGGCACCATCTAGGTTAACTAGCGGTAAACAAGGCCCTGTGATGTCATTGCAGACCACGAAAACGCACGATTTAGCGGGAAAATCAAAATGTTAACTTCAAATAATTTCTCAGTGAATAAAGCATCGTTTGCACATTTGGACAAGCGCTGGGGGCACTATAAAACACCAAATCTTTCGAATAACACAAACTTGCGTTCTGTCTTCATGGCTCCTTTAAGACACAGACGGCATTTCTTGCTTGCACACAACATCACTCTACTACGCAGGCAGGTATGTTTAGTTTTTGGTGTCACCACAAAGTACCAAAATAAAAAAAGTTCGCCGAACGTACACCACTCACATGGCTAACGAAATCCAGTCAGTGAGTGCTATCCATACATTATTAGAACATGTCGATGCATACTTGTCCCTTCACTTGCTGAACCAGAATAGCACTGCAAATACGAACAAGAGGCAGAGATCCAGAAAAACGCCAGGAAAAAATTAAAGTGAACGCCAGTATGCATGCCGAGCGGTGTAGATAAGTAACTCTCAGCAATAAAATCTTTGGCTGTACGAGAACTTCCATCGTTATTTTTTCTTGTTACATTTCAACTGTCAAATAATGTTACATACGAAACTTTTCTTTTAATCTACGGAATTGACATTTATCTATCTGTCCGCCAAATCGAAACAGTAACCACGTACCGTTTCTGCTTTCGCATTTCTCGAATGGTCACAGATATTTCCGCCGCCACACAATGATGTCCTCCCTTTCCAGAAGCGCAGAGTTACGTTCTCGCTTCCGAAAAGCAAAGCCAATGCCATTCAGAAGCCGACGCATCGTTCTGACACTCAGCTTCGGCAGCCCCATGTCGGGGTCGCTGGTCACATCGCTGAGGATCTTTTCTGCAGTTGGCGCCTCGTTGCGAATGAAGTACTGATGCACTTTCCGTCGGAGAGCAGCAAGGGTGAAGCTGTCGTACCGCTGTACTCTTGCCTTTCCTGTAACTGCAGGCGGTTTCCCAGTCGACAAACGAACCCTTTTGCGCTTTGGGGACTTCAACGCAAAACCTCATTCTTGAGCCGTGCGACCGTACGCTCGCTTACGCCAGTAAGCTGGCTAACCGAACGAAATGCGGAAAACGACGGAGAGTCCTGGTTCCGTCAGTCTCACTTGGGCGTACGCGTTGCAGACAACTTGCTTGGTCTGTTTTGACAGCTTTTGGTTGTGAAGGTTTTTGAAAATCTTTTGCGGCGAATTAAGTGGCGGGCTATTGGGCGGAAAAGTAGCTGCTGTCGAGGAAGACACCATTTTTTTCTGAAGAAAGCCTTCGCTCCAACAGTGGTAATTTCCGCAACCAAACAAAACCGAAAATTATTAAAAAGTAATGCTTACTGGTGATTATACTCTGGCGATTTGTTGGCATTATCGATGCAAGGCTAAAAAAAGAAATAGATGTTTTTGAATTGAATAGGTTATGCCCATTGAATAATGTTTGTAGAACTACTTACAACTGTGCAGCGAAATGTCGTGGTTCGGCCGGCCACTTCCCCCCCCCCCCCTCCCGTAGCTTTCTCTTCATGGCCACAGAAAGTTTGTCCACGAGTATAGTTGGTTCATGTTCATAAAAAAAACACAGCGTGTACGAAACAGGACCAGGGAAAGAAACACGTGGGACACAAGCGGGTCCTGTTTCGTTCGCGCTGTAGGGTTTTTTTTTTTATGAGCTGTGTTTTAACCTTGCGCCTTCTGTCTCTATCCTCCTTTACTCCTCGCCTTTCTCCTTTCGCTGTAGTCTTCATATCTTCCCTCTCTCACCTAATCCCATCCTAAATGTCTGCTCACCCCTCCCGTCCTCGCCCCTCTCATACTCTGGAACTGCAGTCATACTCGCATTCTTCAACGACCTTCCGTGCCCAGTTCTGTTTCCTCTACACCCTTCTTGCTGCCTTTGTCTCTCTTTCCCGGTGGGCCCTGTTCCGCTGCTTGATTTACCATCCTTCACTCTCCTCTCCTCTTCCCTTCCCCTCACTTCTCCCCAGCCACTCTCTCTTGTGCCACACTCATCTTCCCCATGCCCTCCTCCGATCTCCCCACTGACTGATGCATTGCTAATGCCATTCCCTGTATGTCAGGGTGTGTCGTCACGCCAAAGACCTAATGTATTTATAACGCATAATTGAATTCTGGCGCCGCACTTAGCGGCAGGCTGCGACTAAGCTTCATTCTCTACAGGTGTCCATTATACTCTGTACCACCGTTGTAATCTATGCAGCCTTGCAGTGTATTTTCTCCGTATCACTTTTAAGCGCTCTGATCCGGAGAAGCTCAATACGTCTCGTGTATAGATTTAAATTAATGCAATCACATCAAAATACGATGTGCGGATTGTTTCTATTTTTTTATCTCAGGCCACACACACCCGATAACTCGGTTATACTTCACAGCAAAGGTTCTGTTTGCAAGTAACTTGCTTGAGTCTCCTTAATAAGCAACGAAATTTCCTTAGAATGGTCATACAGATTTTACTTTCTTCGTCCCCACCGAAGTTCTCAAATTTGTTTTTTTAAATGCAACGCATCTCTTCAACTCGCCTTGTCCCGCGTCGTTGTCGCGGCGTAGTCCGCATCCCTCCCTCATTCTCCTCGCCGCGGCAGCTGCGCGCTCCGCCGCTCTCACCGCAGCGCCATCTGTGCGTCAGCGCGGTCAACGCGCAGCTTGCGCTCGGCTGCGCTCGCTCCCGTCACCATGCCAGCTGTGCGTTAGCGAGCAGCTTGCGCTCGGTTAAAAATTTACGCCATCTGCCCGCGAGGGGAACGATGGGGTAGATGCGACGCATCGGGGGTGAACATGCTGCTTAAATAGGATACACGACAACAGCAATTCACACGCTGACATCGCTAACATAACGGAAACGCAACGGCAACCCCCGATGCGTTGCATCTACCCCATGGTTCCCCTCGCGGGAAGATGGTGTGAATTTTTTTCGTTTATTTATTTGTTTCGGCCTGCGTTGCCTCTTTTATGCTGATGTTGGGCGTCATTCCCTCTCCACCCAATTTTACATATCTTCTAGTCTTCGTAAAGCAAGTTGTTGGTCTAGTTCGTGTTGAATTTTAAGAAGAAAATGCAATACCATACAATTTTGTCCTTTACGCAATGTTTTTTTTCTTCTTGAAACTTCTAGTCTTTCTTTACCGCTTCCTGTCCACAATCAGTTTCACGTCCATGATCGTGTCCACGATCCACCTTGTGAAAGTATCTACCTTGGAATTATTGCTCTTAATCTCTTTTACAATGTTATTTTACTCTTACTTCTCGAACCTCACAGTACACCTTTCCCATATTTCCATGAACTGCTTGATTACATGTCTGATTATGCGCGCGCAAACCTAAGCAGCCTATTTTTCTCTGCTTCACTTGTACACGCAAGAGCACACCTGGTTTTATACTAGATTAGCAGAGGTGAGAGCGGGGACCATTACACCTCTCCCAATGCCTCGCACTACTTTGGATTTGTTATACCGCTTCTGAGCTCTATGCTTCATTATAGCTATGCTTCACTGTCATTTTTATTTTAGATGGTCCTCGGGAGTTCTTAAGCATTTCTTCTCTTTGTTTATGCACACTCCCAGATACCTGTTTGATTCTACTCGGCGTACAGTGCGTTAAAGGGCTTGTTCTTGTGTGATGGGGTCATGGGGGACACATTTATTTTCATATCCACATACAGGGTGATGTTTGTAGACATTAAAAGTTGCTCTTACCCGGTCATGCTATAATAACTTAGGTGGCTACAAGACCTCAGATTTTCGGATACCGGAAAAAGGACCACTTTAGCAGATTTGTGTCCTGTTTTTTTTTTTAGTTGTGCTGATAATTTCTGACTTGTGTCCCCACTTTGACATACCCGTCGCTCTAACACCCCAGTCCCCCAAGACGTCACCGCGTTCGACGAGGCCCGCACCGCCCTCGCTCGCATGGTGCAGACGATACACCCCGACCCTCGGGTCGTGCGCTGCCTGGAGCCCCGATCGTTGCCCGCGCGCATCAGCAGGGACGCCCGCTCCCTGCTTCTCCGCATGCGGCTCGACTGCTGCAATGTGGCGGAGCGTCTGCACCGAGACGGGCGCAAGGACTCCCCTACATGTGCGGACTGTTCCGAACTGGAGACGCTGGAGCACCTACTCTGCTTCTGCCCCCACAACGTGGTTTCGAGAGCAGAGCTCCACCGAGCGCTCCAGCCTAGGCCTTCCCAGCGCCGGTATGTAGGACCTTCTGTTCCTGAAGGGGACTGCGGCAACCCAACGGGAAGTCTTCGCCCATATGCTCCTTTACCTGGAGACCACCGGCCTCACGCAGCGGCTGTAGCCCGGAGTGCAGCGATTGACTGATGTGCCCGGACTGAGAGCTTTCTAGGAATGACAGCTCTCTTTATACCTTTCTCTCTCTCTCAACTTTATTCTATCACTCCCCCTGTGCTTCCCTTCCCCTGCACTGGGGTGTATGCAGGTGAGCTCCCTGCCGAGCTCAAAGTATCCCCAGTGCATTTCCTTTCCTTTTCCTGTTTGAAACCACAACCACGTCCCGACCTTCGTGAAATTAAAATTAGGCAGCGTCTGGAACCCCGCGCGGGGCACGAGATTTAGCCCCCTCGCAACGGCTCCTGCCCCGCGTGACGTCATAAATACGTCATAGTGACGTCATATTAACAGCAATTCTTATTATTTTGCGTAGTAGAATACAAAAAGCACATTTTTTTACATTTTAATACAAAATTAGGAAGCCACTCATTTGCTGGAAGTTTTATAAAAGAATTTTTTTGTTCGTTCTTGCGGAAGCCGCCGATGCTGCCGCTGCTGGCGGTATGGCGTATCCGAAAGTGCCGAAAGCCCTGAATCCCTGAATTTCTTGGGTCGACAACGTAGATGAAGCAGAGTTGATAGAGTTAGAAGCACTATCAGAATGTGCGAGAACGTTGCCGTATGCGGGGACCAAGCCAGCCTTTCCACACGGTAGTGAAATCCGCTCTCGAGTAATGCTGACCTGTGACCGCCTGCTGTATGCCGATGGTATCTGCGTTAGATCTACGACATCGCGCAGCCGAGTGGCCCCGTTCGAACAACCCACGTCCCACGCAAGAAAAGACACCGTCCGAGCGTGGTTATGTGAGCCTGCTGCGGCATGTCCGCGCGGCGGCATCTGCTATCAACAGTTTGCACCACGGCAAGTTCAGAATGCCTAAATGGGTGGCCTGAAATCGCGGTGTGTTTTCAAAATGACAGCAGCGCGGAACTTACAGTGCTCAGGACTTAGGCTAGACGCGGCCACTGATATTTTACTGGTCGCATGTGCGTATTACAAGTGCAAACCACGGATAGCTAGAAAAGGTGATCATTGGTGTTCCCACACATGTACCGCGTACAACCCAGCACAGTAGTTTCCCCTTTAAGGAGATTAGCAAAAAAGACCCGAAAATCGGCAGTTTGTCGCGTTTTTTGTATATATTTTCGAGTGGATTGAATTGTGGCTTAAAATTGTTTACCCGAAATACGTTTTGTGCGCGGAAAAGTCTGGTGATCATGAGCTTCTTGCATGATAAATGCATGGTATTCAGCGCTTGAAAAGATTTTTCAGAAGAAATTATTGCAGCTGTAGTGGTGAGCCATTTCATTACAGTAAAATGTGGCAGAAATACATCTGCGATACAAAGGATGTGAAAGAGTGAGAACATTGGCAGTCTCGTATCCCGTGACCCAGATTGTGGCAGGGTAGTTTCCATCATGCATTCAGCTCCTCACATTGGCACACACATGATGCTACGACAAATTAGGAACTGGGTCCTCCAAAAGGTACACTAGCTAGGCGCTTCATGCCATAGCTGCTGCATTGGCATAACCTTCACGTCTCTGTATATGTGGCTATGTTGGCCAGATTTTACCGATTCCCCACATGCAAAGGGACTTAATTCAGGACACCCAGCCAATAGGGTCAGAGAAGAAGCTGTACAGACGGTAACAGGAAGGGTATACACTTGGCCGACCATCATGTCTCCAGCATATGAAAACCCATGGGTTCTACGCAGGCTCAATAGTCAACGTCAAAGAGAATCTGAAGATGTGCCTGGAACGTGAAAGCCTCAGCGGATGGTTTGTGTCCATGGGTATGAGCAGCGAGCACACTGCAAGTGTAATTGATAGGCAAAGGTCAAGGCTGTATGGTGCGAGTTTAACCAAAAGAAATGGTGAAAAACATCCCAATTTCAAACTGCATTGATGTAATATGGGCACGAGTGACGTCATATGGACGTGCACTGTAATGCAGTTATCTGTGTGTTAACTGTACGTTAGCACTCAAGTGATACGATCAAACGGAATGGAGGCCCCACTGCAATTGCCCAGTTATGCTTTTTTGCGGTGGGTTAGGTTGGTGGCTGTCAATTGAACAAACAAGATTCGGTGATGTCATAGAGAAATAGCTGGAAAGTGTGTATGGAACTCCCACTGCTCTAAACATTTTCTGTACTATCTTATTCGTTTGAAGTTTACAATAAAATTGATGTCATTTGTTTTTTTGGGCAAAGAAGTCTTTTTAATGAACGAACCTTGTATTTTTTCTTCATAGCCTCTGTAACAGCCTGCCTACTGTGCCCCTAAACAGTGGTCGCTAAACAAATGCCCACTTGCCAGCCAGTTTCAGGGGCTTGTAACGATTTACTAGGATTTTTAATAGCCAACATAAATTCCAAGGAATCCACGGTGGTACACTCCAGGGCAGTGCAAGTCTCAAAAGAAGTTTGACAGCAGGACTGGACACTAACACAACCAACAGGCTTCATGGGTGGAAACCAGAAGCCCACCCACACAATGCCATGCAATAAGCCAATGCAATTTTTATGCGTGTGGGTCGACTTCAACGTGTGGGTCGACTAGTGAGGTCTAGCTGGCCAGTTTGGGCACAAAATACTCACTTTTGTGATTTCAGACAGCTCTCAAAGGCCTATCTAGATGTCTTTGTTTTTTTTCGCAAAAAAAAAAAGTGCAAGCTCACAGTTGGGAATCTTGAAAACATTGTTTAGCCTCTCCAGCAATTGTGTGAGCCTGAGGTAACCCTGCCTATAGGTGGTTCTCATGTTTGCTAGCTCCCACAGCAAGCACATGAATGCAGTGACTGAGAATAAGATGGTGGCCAAAGGGAGAAGAGAGGGTGGTTCCTGAACAAACAGCCCTTGATCATCAAAACAGCAGAAAAGAGCGCTGACGACTCCGACTCCTCGGCTGGGGTGTCAAAATACCTTCTGGCCTACGCGTACAGTGCATTCACAAACTTTTCTTGGTGACTCTTGCTCGGATTGGGGGAAGCGGCGCATCGGCGTACTCCGAGTCGGAGTATCAGAGCGACCACCCGAATACAGCATAAAAAATCTTGCGATTACACACACTCCCTCCATGGAAGGGGTTTTTTTCCGGCAAGGTGGTTGAGTTGAAATTTGTGATTAGTAATAACTCGCCATTCGTCCCTTTCCATTCAGCATGCTTCTGAGCTTCACTTTAAAAACCCTGCTTTTTCTAATTTACGCATAAATGGATTGATTATGGAATATTCTCTTATTTACCTCTGCTCAAATAAAACTGTGTTATACCTTAAATGCTGCTGTGTTCTTGCAGGTGTAACATTCTTCAATGGTGTTGTGTGGGGTACATTAAGCTCAGTACTAATAAACTTAAAAACCAGGGCAAGTGAAGTTTCCCCTATTGTTTCAGTGTGTTCAAAATATTTATAAATTTTTGTAAGCATTCTAACTGTCTACCAATACTTTGGGGGTGACTCAACTAAGCTCAACCTTTTTTCCCATGCCTTTATTATTGTTGTGCTTTACAAACACATTCCCAGCTGGAACATGCCTGCTGAATTTAGGGCCCAAACCATTCTTTTGCTATTTCACACGATTGCAGCTGTATGAAACATTGCTTTTGTTTAGTTTTAGCCTACGATTTCCAACAGGCCACTTAACTACTGTCAAAACCATTAATTGCTATTTATAACAAACAGTATTCTAACATTTTACATAAAACATTTGGTTGTTACCTCACTTGACGTTTTTGTTACACAGCCAGCCTGGTTCATATTTATCTAGGTATGAAGGACATGTACACAACAAATGCCTTCCCAGGCAGCACAGGACTGTTCGGCCTAAAACAGGCCGGTCCGGTGTACTTTGGCCGGTGATTTTCTGTCCGGCCGTTTTCCGGCAGCCATGTTCGGCCCATGTCCAAATGTGGGCCTTTTGGCCATATACGGCCGTACTCCCATGGCTGTCCAACGGCCAGTTTCCGTCGGCCAGTCGATCGGCTTACGGTCATACGGCCAGATTCCAGCCGTAGGGCTCCGGCCATTCCAAAGCTACCCGTGTACGGCCGAAGTACGGCCGCCGGAGGACTGCCGAGATGGGGTCGTCGGACTCCAGCCGGACTAAAGCTACCGGAAATACGGCCATGCTACGGGCATTGGAGTTCAGCCACAGTACGTTAACTGTACTGAGGCCGTTCACTGCATGTCGCGCAAGCAGATGACTCATTCGCGCAGTGCAGAAGCAGCAGAAAACCAGCAGTTTGGGTCCAATGCAGCCACATCAAAGTGAGCTCGCGCGCAACCACCAGCCGTCAAGCTTTCAGCGCAGCCTTGCTTAATTACCAGCCTCACTTGACAGTAAAATTCATTTATTAAACAATGCTCACAAATTGTCGTTCCTTTTTTTGCTGTGCCTCATTTACTGCCGAACACAGAAGATATTCAGTTCTTTGTAGAGCTTCAATAGATGTATTGTCCAGGTCCTGATATCCTCTGTGGGGCGGCTTACCTGTAATAAACGGGAAAAGAGGAGGGGGAGGGGGGCGGCGTAGGGCGCATACTTTAGTGGGTTGAATTTCAGAGAGATAAATTGCGCCGCTTTTAGCCAATTTCTTTTACGGCAATATTCAGGAACAGTTTCAAGCTATGACTACATAAACTATTTTTATAACAGTTGCTTGACCAATTTTGCTGCATATAAAACCGGCGTGAATGCCTTTACGAAGCGTTTTGGTACTCAACAAAACACTCAGGAGCATTTAATATAACTCCTTCACAAAAAAGTATGTCCAGTTTTTGCCCGTTTATCTTGCAAAGGCATTTTCTACTCGATCAACTTTTCGGATGATCGTGCGCAGGGCTGATCCTAAGAAGAAGCGAACAGGTACTGTCATTTTCAATCTATTTTAATTTTGTTTTCATGAGTATACGTCGACACCACTTAATAGTCCAAAAGAACTTAATTTTCTTCTAATGTCATACTACGTTCAAAAAATTCTAGACGCGTTGCGAATGACGCCCTGCTTCAGGTGGCTGCAGTTGTATCCCTCTATGTTCACGGAAGGAAAGGCGTAAAATTAGAGTTACATAATTTGTTTCAAACCAACAACCTAGCAATGGTAGCATGCATACAGGAAACCTTGCATACTGCAACGAATAGGGCAATATTTTATTGGTCAAGGTTGAATGCGTAGGGTTTTCAACCCGTCGGAGGCAAACTTACGCCTCTGGAAGTTTATTTATTTATTCATTTATTTGTTTATTTATTTATTTTTATTCATTTATTTAGTCATTGTTTTATTTATTTATTTATTTATTTGATGCCTGCTTGTCTTTGCATGCATTACAGAAGAGATATACATAACACTAAGCATTAAATATGAGACAAAATAACAAAATAATTCTACAAAGCGCGCTGAAAATCGTCAATATAAACAGTTAATGTAATCATACGTGGAAGATAATTACACTGCAGTATTGATGTAAAATAAAATGAATCGCGCAAGGCATCACCTTTAACGGAAAGTTAATCATTTGCTTTAAGCTAGCGGTCCCACTTTGCGATATGTAGAATGGCGCTTGGACATACTTCTCCCCTTCTACTCCAGTTTTCGAATGATAGATATTACGAAAAAAGTTCAACCAGTGGTTTCGTCTGTGATCTTTCACGTCCTGTCGTTTAAGTTTACTTTTACTTTCTCTCATGCTAAGTTGAGCGTGCCAATTACCTAATACGAATCGCACTGACATATTCTGTATGTTTTCGAGCGTATCAACCAGCTCTTTGGTGTAGGGACCCACGAAAACACATGCGTACTCCAAGATTGAGCGCACATGAGTGAAATACGGTTTTTAATTTCAGTTAGATGGATGTTCACTGAAATTTCGTCTCAGAAAGACAAAAGCATATGCAGCCGTAACGTTTATGGTGTGAACCTGCCTATTTAACCTCTAACCACTCCCTAAATAAACTCCTAGGTATTTATATTCCTCGGCCGTTGTCACAGCAGCATAATTTACGGTATACGTATTCAATTGGAATGAAGGTTTTCTTGTAAAGGTGCCACGTTAACACACTGTTTAACATCCAAAAACTTTTCTGAATCAGCACACCAGGATGTTATTAAATTCGAATAAAGCTGCAGGTATACGGAATCACGTTCATTCGCTATAGTCCGGTTAACTACACAGTACTTTTGAACAAAGCTATAGGACCAATAGTAATAACAATGCAAAAACCGATTCATTCAGTTCATAGGATGAAATGTACTACGCAGAAGGTGATATGCAACACCATCATTTGCTTTTCTGCAGTCCAAGAATATACAGTCAACCACTTTAAGCTTATCTATTTCAAGAGCCAAATCGTGCGTGAACTCAACAATCTGCGTTGAGCAAGAGAATCCTGACAAAATCCGTGTTTGCTAGGATGCTGGCGATTATGTTTACCCAAATGAGTCATATCCCAAGAGTAGCTAAGCTCACCTTCAAACATCGGAACTAAATTAACAGCTAGGCTTCGTCAGTGACAAGGCTCTGTTGTTATCGCAAATTTAATAATTTTTTTTTCTGAATAGGCAGTCATAAAATCCCCTGAAGTAACATAGTTCAGGGCATGAAGTTGATCCTACCACTGCACGAGCGAGTCTCTTCTACGTTTATCACCAACAACATAGTGCAATATTTCTTGTCGCAGTTTAATTGTAAGCAGAATAACTTGCGCTTTTGCTCGCACTTGCCTTTCTTTGGTGGGGAGTCCTTGACATGGTGGCGGTTTAGCTCCTGCGTGGTTGCCGCTTGCTCGACGCCCTTGAAGGCCAGTTATTTTGGTGAACCATCTCCATCTCGGATCGGACATCTCTGGCGGATCGATGTCTCCAATGCTCTCCATTTCTTGAGCGGGCGAATAGCCTCGAGATGATGCGTCGACGAAGCCGGCGGCAGAAGCGTGGTAGCGGCGATGACTGGCGAGGCTTAGCTCACCCGTCGGTGTGGCACAGTCTTCTTGTGGCAATAAATGACATTTCGATGGCCTAAAAGGTTCCCTGCTAATGTCCAGTGAGTCCATGCACCTTGCCCGTTCACTGAGAACACTCATTACTGTTTGACAAACGATGTTCGTTCATTTAAAACGTAGAAACACGGAGCGGATGAAAAACGCGTCCCCGTCGTTCGGCTCCCTAACGGCTTTTTGTCCCCCCCAGGAAAAAACCGGTCGGTCTCCTTCCAAACACGTCTGTGCATGAATTCTCGGCGCCCAGGCGCGAGCCGTTGTTCGGCTGTATGGCGTTTGCCGAAAAAAGGACGTATAACCAGATACCTTACGTAGGCCGGTCTCCTCTTGAACACCGGTTGCCAAATATTCTGTTGCCATTCGCTTGCCGTAATTCGGCCGAGGACAGCTAACCGAATGCAAAACGTATATTCTGGGGCCGTACGTCCGCCGGACGCGCGGTTCACCGTTGAAACAACGAATGCACGGCAGCCGCGCTCCGGCCGGTCTCCTTTCGAACACCAACTGCCGCAAGAATACGCATATTCTGTGGCCGGTCGCCTGCCGTGCTTCGGCCGATTACCGCTTCCCGAAGAAAAAACAGATGCCCTAAGGCCGTACTTCGGCCGTTCTCTTTCTCAACATCGGCAGCCGTAAGAGAACTGAATATCTGGCAGCCAGTTAGCTGCCGTTGTGCGTCCAGACACGGGCGGACGGAAAAATGCCGAAACGCTGGTTGCCGAATGTTGGCCGTTCAATGCATGATCAGTGGCTGCCAGAACCTGGATGCTGGCCGGACATGCCAGAAAGCGGCCATAGACGGGCCGGTCTTGGGGCACACTTTCTGTGCCGCCTGGGTTACTGCAATACATTCACATGCCCGTCTTACAGCAAATCAGCAGTGACAGAAGCCACACGTTTTGGCTTTCCAGCAGAGCTTTGGTGTCAACAAAAAAGGAATCTTTCTTGGCTTCTCTGCAGAGCTTTGCACTCAAGCAAAAAGAGCACTTAGTTGTTTGGCTTTCCTGCAGGACTGTAGTGTAGTGCTAGAAGGCATCACTTGCTTATTTGGCATTTTTTCTGTGTATTGTGCCAAGAAACCCTTGCGTTTTGTTAGGAAAAGGAACTTCACACCACAGACTGTGCAGAGAAAGTAGAGCTACTCACTGACTTTTTTCACAGCCACGGAAGTTTTGGTAGAATCACTTGTCATTGACAAACACCATGTTTGCTTTCTGTCTGAAGGTGTGAATCTGGGAGAGTTGGTTTATATTTTGGGGAAAAATACAGCGACAATAACAGTACTGAAGTACAAGGAAAGGTGCTGTGATGAACAGTGTCCATGTGTTCGCAGCTTTTTTGTCCCGTTTCTTTTCCGTGTTATTTCATGAAGACTTGCTACACTGCCTGATCACGCCTGTTTTTGTGTAGCAAAAATGTCAACAGCGAAGCACAGATCAATGCTCACATGCTTCCCATTGACACCAAAGCAGAAGTACGTTCATTGGAGTCATTTTATTGTTGAAGCCTTCCACGATACATACAGCTTTCAGCTGTACTGCAATATTCACAAACTAGGTGTCCTTGGTTCCAGTTCCTGCACAAGGTATTAAGTACTCTCAGGAGAGGGTAATGTCAAGCTGTACAAGAACCATTCCCTTGTAGATGTGCTCCATAAACTGTTTTTTAGGCTTGTTATCTTAAAAAAATAGTTTCAGTGCCCTTTTTTTTTTTCAAGCTAATTACCACCACCAGAGAATGTGCTTTCTAGCAGTTGGGCTCTGCTGGGTATGCATCGTTGCAAACAAAATATGGGACACTGTATTATGGCCCTTACGACTAAGCATAGTCACTTAAGCAATTAGCCGCAACAGTTTTTTACACAGCACAGAGTTAAAAAGCAAAAGAACATGAAATATCTACTTGCAATTAGAAACTTTTACTGTTCACTCCCCTCCCCCAAACACAGAGCAGACAATTACCAGCTGTGAACACAAGTATTAACGTCAAGTTGAATTCCACAGGGTGCTCCGGATGGGTACATTGATGTCACAGTCAATCAGAATTCGTGAATCCACTGTAAGCCTTCGAGAGAAGCTCTCACCATTACTGGCCATCCGACTGAGTGGGCATGAAAGTATTGTTGTTGGTTATGTTGACTTCCAAGCCAAACACGAGTAAACAAAAAACTAGCGTACCAAAATACATAATCAGAACAGATGCAGGATGAAGTTTTGTTGACTAACCGGGTTGAAGAAGGCAGAAGGTAGTGGGGCAAAGGTTAGGGAAATAAAATCCATGCGGTAATTGTGAAGGAAGTTATAAGACACTGCCAGACGATCAGCTGGTGAGGAGGGAGGGCTATCCTATCTATCCCTTGCTACCTCTTTACTATAATTGAGCAGATAACAACCTTTCATTAAACTTGCCAGCTGGCAGTTCCACGTACCCTATGTAGAAAATTTCAAGGTAGACAAAACGTTTCCTGTGCATTCAATAATGGCTGCCAACAGATTGCTTAGAATTCGCAGCTCATTTGAAGTCTTGCATACCATGAAAGCACAATAGTATTATTCGAAGCAACAAATTCAAAAAACATAGATGAACAACAAGAGTCACTTGTTTACCTTGAGCACACCAAACTTGAAAGCACTATTTAACACAAGTGTCAAGCTTGGCACAAACGGCGATCTTATCGGCTTGACTTCTCCTGAACTTGCACATTTGGAGCTTGAGCCTCCTTGCACAGAAAGCCTGCCAGTGAGCGGCTGGTTTCAGCGATAGCTGAGTACCATGCTGCGTATGGACGGGAGGCTGCTGGGCTCTCCCATTCACCAGGCCACCCACGAAAGTGGAGCTGCGCTCCCTGCATGCAGCGTGCACGGATCGTTTCCGCGGGGTAGTAAGGTTTCTTGCAGTGCCCCGCGAGAAAAATTGCAGAACAGGCTACATGCGAAGACGGATTGCGTTCGACGATGCCCTGCGCTACCTGACGATACCTGATTCGTGCACACTGACGCCGCTGACGCTGCGTCGCTCGCGTTATCACGTCATCAAAGCCAGCTACCTCGTTAGCCACGGCGCAAAGCGCTAAAAAACTGATCCGCACGTTTTACGCCAGAATCAAAGTACAAGGCTTGGAATGCAAGTAGCGATCGGAACAAGTAGACAACGAATGCAGGAGCATAAAGCCGATGGCACGCGAACTGCGAGACAATATGAAGCTAGCAACATATTTAACGGCAACAAAAGGAGCACGGAAAAAAAGCGGGGCGATGCGTTAGGCTTACCAAGACTAGCAGCAGCAAGTTCACGAAAAATTCTCAATAAATAATTGCAAACAATTCTCCCAACAAGAAAAAAGCGCCGCGAGGCAGCCGCTGCGCAAGGCGATAAGGACGTAACGTTGTGCAGGCTTGCGGTTGGAGCCAAGGCCAGAATCCCACATGGAGCAACACACGCCGTCAATGCCTTCAAATGTGCAAAAAAAAAACTAGTGACGTCACAGGAAGTCACGTGACTAGTTTAGTTTGACGTCACTTCTGCGGGGCAGGAGCCACCGCGAGGGGGCTAGATCTCGTACCCCGCGCGGGGCACGAGACTTACCCTTAAAATTATTGCGAGAGTGTGCTGCTCAGCTTGTTGATTTTAAAGCGAAGCTTTGAGCCTGTCACTGATGTCCGCCCAAATCGCTCTGCAGTAAAGTCAACTTCTTCTTACAATGATGGCGTTCGGGGGTGAAGTGAAGAACATTAAAACGCATCCCCTGGTGGGAACCGAAGCTGGGTCCTTCTCGCTATGCAGCAGACGTCTATACCATCACACCATTTCGCCATGGTCGAAGGAGCTCGTATTGGAGAGGGACGCATGGACGCGTTAAATTAGACAGGAAGTACCCCCCTCCATCTAACGACGACGATTGTCCAACGCTGGGGAAAACCGTGAATTGACCGTGTCAGTAAAATACTAGAGAGCACAATTGCAGCGCAGTAAACCGACCAGATAAGAAATATCTTCTATGTATGGTAAGGTGGAGTGATGTGATGCGGACGCGTTTGAACATCAAGACGGATGGGGAATACGAGATATTACGAGCCATTCGCAGGCGTGCGGGGTGGAAGGCACGACGAACCAGCACTTGAACAAGCCCGCAAGGCACAGGGACATGTGATACGCCATTTGGAAAAGTTACGCAGGCAGCGATGGCAAGACTTCTGCGCAAATTTAGATGTTCTCAAACCCTCGTCACACATTTGGCGCGTTGTAAAGGTCATGCGCAACAATATCCCGCAGCTACACCAATTCAGTGCGCTATCGCTCCAACAAAAATTTCCCAGATGGAAGCAGCTGAACAGCATACTGCAAGCTCCTGTCGGCAAACTCGTCTACGCAGATGCGCTCACAGTTCAATGATATCGTTCCTCCGTCAGCTGCATAACCCGCATTGGACCTCCCATTTACAATAGAGGAACTGAACGCAGCGATTTCCGACGTCGGGAAACGCTACTATCCTGCTTATGACGAAATTACTTACGAGGCTATTTCTCATCTATCTAAGCATTCCGGTATACGTCTTATAGAATATTATAATGGAGCGTGACTACATGACATCGTCCCGTCTGGTTGGAAACTGGCGAAAATTACCTCTCTTAAAACCTGGAACACCACGACAAGCTACAACTCCCTTCGACCGATAGCCATACTCAGTTGCGTTGGGACATTAATGAAACAGATTATTTTTAAAAGGATCACTTGGTATATGGAAACCAAAAAACTTGGTCACCTTCAAATGAATGGATTTCGAGCAAACAGATCGGCTGTTGACAACATCATTGCCCTAGTACCGTCTGTAGAAAAACTACATTCTGGACATGTATCCATTGCAGTGTTTCTAGACGATGAATCATCATTCGACTCAGTTTATCACGATGCAACTTTAGCACTCCTTATTGCACTTGCACCAGCCGGAAGATTGTACGCATGGATTTCAAATTACCTTGAAGGACGAAAACTATTCATGGGCACGGCAGAAGGCCCAAAATCATATAAAATAAAAAGATGAGTACCTCAAGGAGCTGTATTAAGCCCTCTACTGTTTTATCTCATGCTTATCTACCTGAAGCGTGGTCTCACCCGTGGCGTCAAGATCACTCTCTACACGGGCGACATCTGTATTTGAAGTGCATCAAAATCCCGGACGCTAACGCAAAACAAACTTCAGAAGGCGCTTGTAAAAATATCTGCATACCTAGTGCCTAAAGGGATCCAACTTTACACACAAAGAAGCGTCGCTATGGTATTCACTCGCAAATGCACGAATAGCTATTCTTTAATCTGGGTGGCTGGCCTCTGCATTACCGACGGATCCAAAGATATCTGGTATCCAGTTAGACAGAAACCTCTCATGAGCCCCTGAAGTGAAGAGGCTAAGGACGCGAGTTTCAACAGCATCGCAAATTATTGGGTATTCTGCTGGTAGCCACTGGGTTAGCGATTGCGCTCCATGATTTTCCTGTTCAAGGCGCATGTGGATGCCGTGTTGCGTATAGCCTTTTTGTCCTGCAGCAACTGACAGCTACAATGAGAAGACAGCTGGAGGCGGCGAGTAATAACTGCCTGAGAAAATTCCTCGGACTTCCTAAACGCTCTTCGTGTTCTGGGACAGCTTCTGAAGCCGGTTGCCTCCCTTTGGATGTGCTACGGCTGCAAGAAACGCTCCGCGCATTTGAGCCACTGGCTACATGCAAGAACCCTTTTGCGGTTCCGTATTGCTGTTCAAAACCAAAATTCTAGCTTTGTAGAAACAATAAAAGTATTAATGCCTCAATTCTAAGCCAAGCACCACCGACCATGCCACGGAACTTCCCGCCCTGGACTCTGATGCCCCTCCGGATAAAATCATTCATACCTGGAATTGATTCGAAAAAGTATATACCTCAAACTGGCCTACTGCACATGACGCTTGCATATATTGACAGACCTTACCCTGCAACTTTTGATGTAAGGCTATTTACTGAGAACTGGCTCACTTCGCCACATTTTGAAAACTCTCCACATTTTCAAAACTATGTATATTATGGTATTGTACGTACACATGACCGTGGCGGCGGTGTAGCTGCGTATGGAAATATACCAGCGAGCCATGAACTCATTTCAGATTTTGCTTCTTTTGACGCCAATGTTGAATGCCCCACCTCGCGCATGGAAACGATTGTGATTGTTACATTATATAGGCCACCAGCAGGCTGCAAGCAGGTTTTTTTGGAGTTCCTAGACAATGTACTTCAGTTTCTGAGTTCTTCTAGCTTAACCTTCGTGGTAATGGGTGATATTAAAATAAATATGCTTTTGAACGGCCCTTCATCGAGGCAGTTCACTGACCTAGTAAATTCCTATGCGTTGTTAACACGTTATTACTGAATCTACTAGAATAGCGTCAACTACTGCGTTCCTTCTTGATATATGTGTCACAAACAAACGACCACCGCGTTGCACCGCTGGAGTACTATCGACCGAGATAAGCCACCATTTACCCGTATATTGTCTAGTATCACTCTCGTTTGATAGACATCAACGGCACGCGGACAAATGTATTCGAAAAATAAATGACGAATTAATGGAACACTTTCCTGGTCTTGTATATTTAAAGAAAGAGACCCGAACAAGACGTACACCTTGTTCTAGAAAATCGTTTGCTGTGCTATGAGCAAGCATGCCCGTTAGAGCTAACAGGCCAAGATGTAAAAAAATACGCTTGCCTTGAATCAACAAAACGCTTCTAAAAGAGGTTAAAAAAAGAACAGTATGTATTATTACTGTCTGCAGTCATAAGACCGGAATAGCTTTGCTGCGTTTAAAAAGTACCGAAATCAGTTCAATGCTGAACTGAACAGAGCAAAACTAGAGTACTATCAACGGCTTCAGTAATATACGTGATTACCCCAACAAAATTTTGAATGAAATTAATAACCTTATAGGGGGCCACAAAGAACGGAGCTGTGTAAATATAATGAAAACCACAGGCCTCAAAACCGATGATGCAGCTGTTTGTTCTTTGCTGGTGCTAGTGATATTGCGCCTGATGAAAGATGCGATGAATCTGAAAGTCCAATATCCTCAGTTCCCAGAGGATATGGGAGTCCTAGAGTCCCATACCAAATAACTAATTCTGTCTCATGGACCCAAGTTACAGTTAACGAAATAAGGAAAATGCTATGAATATTTAAAACAAGGTTGTTTCAGGTTTTGAGGATCTAAAAGCCTTATTTATTAAGCATGTAACAGGTATCATATCACCTTTTTGAGCAGTTATTGTTAATAGAACATTCTATACGGAATTTTTTTCTGTCCAGTTAAAAATAGCACGAATTTCTCCTGTTTTTAGGAGTGGTTGTGAAAAAGAATTAGGTAATTACAGGCCAATCTCAATTGTACCAGTCTTGTCTAAAGTATTCCAAAGTGCAATAAGCACTGGACTAGAGAATTTTTTTTGTTAATTTAGTATTATAAGCAATGTGCGATTCGGTTTTCAGAAAGGAAAATCTACTGGAGCCGCTTTACTCGGCATCAAGCACGAAATAGTACATAATTTTGAAAGCAGATTATGCACTCTAAGACTATTCTTGGACTTACGCAGTGTTCGACTCGGTGTGCCATGATGACCTTTTGTCGAAAGTTCCAAGTATGGTGTACGGGGGGTGGTACTGAAGTTATTAGAGAGTTACCTCACTGATCGATGTCAATAAGAGTGTGTGGTGACAGGTCAGACCAAATCAAAGTGATAAGAAGCGTACCCCAGGGCCCTATCGTTGGACCCTTGCTATTTTTAATTTATGTGAACGACTTTTGTAGCATACCTTATACACCTAAAGTAATTATGTACGCCGATGATACTAACATTTTCTTTGCGGCTCGAACCCTTTTCGAGCTTAAACTTTCGGGACATGTTCTGCTTTGTGAATTAATTGCCATGTTTTCTTTTGTTTCGTTTTGTTTGTATAAAAATATACCTGCGTGTCAACTGTACTCGGAGGGAAGGCCTCTGTCAGGCTAGCCGCGTTTTGCCTTCTTCCGTTTTTCTGTATTCAGAAAATAAGCTTCAATTCAATTCAAACTGCTCACAATTATATTGATGAATTGGCAACACCTGAATGCAGCTCCTCGGAAATTTTTATTCCATCAGCTGACAAAGTATTCCCATATCGACTTCAGACCGGGACTTCGGCTGCGTCGGTGGAGCTATACGGGATTAGAGAAGCCCTTAGGTACATTCCACCCCTGCCGCCGACAGTTTGGACACTCTTCTCGGATTCAAGGGCAGCACTTCAAAGTTTACAACATGCTAGCAGTTTCAGTTTTCCCGAACGTGTCCAGCGCGAAGTAAAGTATTTACACCATCTTGCATATGTCGCTGGACATCGCGAAGCCTTGCAATGTCTTCTAGGCCACAGTGGCATCATGGGAAACGAAAAAGAGGACGAGGCTGCCCGCAGTGGCCTTCAAATGAGAAACAGATTTCCTGTTTCTCCCCTTGAAGGAAATCTTCCCGAGGAAGATTCTTCACGAAGCATGATGCCACCACAATGAAAAAGGCACTAGCTCTGACGTAAAGGAACTGTTTATTGTCCTTGCCGCAGTACTATTAAGGTTTTTTTTTACATTGCATAGACCCGTATACCAGAATACGGCTGCCAGAACGCCAACCCCGCCACTTGGCGGGATTGTTCCATAGGCTTTGTCCCATTGCAGCATTAACAAACTCCTATCCACATCGGATCAGCCAGACATAGAATAGAATAGAATAGAATTTTATTTCATGTTCTTTATGAGACATGACGGGGCGAGAGAAAAGCTGCTGTGGACAGCTTGACGAGCTCTCGCCCCGTACGGGTGTATGTGCAATAGATGGCGCCTGACGGTATACATCCTACAGCGTTTGCGTATAACCAACAACAGGGCAATTTAAATAAGACCGGGTTTTTCTGTAAAATTCAGTAAACTATTTATAAAGAAAATGATGTTACAACAAGTGTTGTTAAAGAAACAGAAATGATAAAAGAAACAAGTTTATACAATGTCTAGCGAAACATTGCTTGCATATATAGCCAGAACTGGTACTCTTCGTGAAAAGAGAAAGAGAGAAAAAAGAAAAGAGAAATCATTTTTACAGGTACATACGTAAAATCTCAGGAATCCTTAAAGAATAATAGTCAACGCCACGTTCAATACATTGATTTAGAAGTTTGGGGACACGGTGGGACAACATTTGATTACCATAGTTAGTTCTGCTACAGCGGACCGTCCAATGTTCAATATGTCGAGTGTTGTACACAGGTACATTGGGAATTATTTGCACAAAACTAGTAAGGAATTTCTCGCTACGCTTTGCCTCATTTCTTAAAGCCATGTTTAGGCGGTAATCATAAACATTGTCTGCACTAATCAGGTTGAGTTTTTCAAGGAGAGGAGGAGTGGAAGTGTCGAAAGGGGAATTTGAAATTATGCGAACTGTTTTGTTTTAAAGACGTGCGAATTTGGTGATGTTTGAAGAGGTTGTGGTGCCCCATACGAGAAAGCAATAACGTATGTAAGACAAGAGTAGCGAATTATATAACAGAAGCTTGGTTTTCGTAGGAAGCAAGTCCCGAGTTCGATAAAAAATTGCAACAGTAAGGGCTAGCTTTGTCATTACATGATCATTCTGGAAATCCCAAAGCATATGTTCAGAAAAAATTATACCCAGCGTTTTGATCCTGTCTACTACGTCGATTCTAGTCCCGTTCATAAAGAGCGCGTCGGGTGTTATCCCCTTGCCTTTCGCTCTACAAATAACCGCTTTTGTTTTTTCTGTATTTACACTGAGGCCATTTGCTGAGGCCACGCAGCTAATTTTACCAAAATTTTGTTGCCTCGCTCAAACTGTTTTTTTGCAATAACTATCACTGATAAACAACCTGGTGTCGTCTGCGTAGATAACAAATTTTACTGACTGATCGATTCGCACTATGTCATTAATGTACATGTTAAATAGATAAGGGCCAAGTATGCTTCACTGAGGGACCCCATAAAGTGCCAGTTTAGTTAAAGATGCTTGGTTATTGATTGATACACATTGGTTACGGTGGGCAAAATATTTTGTGATGATTTCAAGTGCTGTCCCACAGATTCCGTAATATTGTAATTTCTGTAAGAGCAACGTTCGGTTAAGTAAATCAAACGCTTTTGAGAAGTCGATGAAGATTCCCAGCAGAAATTTTTTCTGTTGAATGTTCTCCAGTATAAATTCTTTTTGGTCTAAAAGAGCGATTTCGGTGGAACGACCTTTCCGGAACCCATATTGAGATTCTGTTAATAAATTCTGTTCGTCAATAAAATCTGTAAAACGCGTGTGAATGAGCTTTTCGAGTGCTTCAGAAAAAAATGGGCAATATAGAAATTGGCCTATAATTGGATAGGGCATTGCGGTCCCCCTTTTTGTGCATGACAGTCACTTTAGCTGTTTGTAACTCAGTTGGGAAGCTTCCATTGACAATACAGAAATTAAATACGTGGGTTAGCGGCGGTGTTATAACATATGCAACAAATTTTACGCCTTGAACCTTAAAATTGAAAACATCAGAGCAATGACTATTTTTCAAGTGCATAAGGGTCGAGTACACTTCAGACTCCGAAACAGGACTTTAATATATGGTGCCAGCGCAAGCTGTTTCCAAGTATTTTTGATAGCCCCCCGTGTGAGAGGGCGGGTGCACATTTACGAGGAACTCAGTAAAGGCATTAGATAATTCAGTGCCCCCAACTTTATTGCCATTAATTGTGAGCTCTTTAATTGGACTAGTAGTCTTTTGGGTGCCAATAGCAGAGGAAATCTTTTCAAGCCCATCCAGCCCCTATTGTGATAATTGTGGTTCACGTGAAACTGTCAAACGTATATTACTAGATTGCTCTGCTTATGCCGATTCAAGGTGCCGTTTACAACATCAAATTGATTCCCCCCCTCCAGGACTATTGACATGAAATTTGTACTTGGACTATGGCCCTTTCTCTCCGCGCTATTCGAATTCGAAAGCCATGTCCGCAATATTCGAATTTCTCCAGACCCTTTGTGTCCAAGGTAGTTGTAGCCGTCCCTTCATTTGAGGAAACTTCTAAATCAATACCCCAAGAAGGACCGTATCTTATTTTATTTTTTTTTCACTACTTGTACTTTCCTTAACTACACCTACTACCTTTTCCCCTGTCCTCCCTTCCCTGTCAGAGTAGCATGTCGGCGAACTGATGTCAGCAAACCTCTCTACGTTTTCCTCTTTACTAAAGAGTTTCTCTCTCTCTCTCTCTCTCTCTCTCTCTCTCTCTTCTCTCAAACACTCTACCAACTCCTCAGATCTCCATCATCGTCTCTCCTCTCCTCTCCTTCTCTCCTCTCGCCTCATCTCTCTCTCTCTTCATCCTCTCTCTCTTCCTCTTCAGCTACTCCTCGCTCGCTTCTGGGCTGGTTAATGTGCTGTTGGACCTGACTTTGGAAAGCATCGCATCATCCCATTATCCATCGTTGTAGGTTCGACACCCACCCACTCACGCACACACACACACACACACACACACACACACACACACACACACACACACACCACACACACACACACACACACACACACACACGCACGCGCACGCGCACGCGCACATTTTGATTGCCAATCACACGTTTGTGTATGTGGTAACTCCTTGTGTGCTCACAATTGAAAATTAGGGCTAATAAAAAGATCAAAACAAACTTGTACAAAATAATTTCGAGGAGCTAGGTCCTGGTTTGACCCTTTCATTTTACTTTTTATCAGTGATGTGAAATGTTATTCTCCCTGGACTTAACTCCTATCTGCTGAAATCTGCTACTTCGAAAAACAGCACGCCTCTGCGTCTTGGGGACAATTTAGATGGCGCTGAATGGGGTTTTCACGCGTGTCACGCACCGAGTCAACCAATTTTCTAAATAAATTAGCAGGGCATAGTCGTATCGCGGAATCGTCCTTTGTTTGGCCTTTTAGGTCCTCGTTATCTTGTGTCGGGAGTTTGAGGTGCTAAGTACTCCGACTTACAAATATTTACCCATTCCAACCATCGGACACTCGCATGTCTTGATGGTCACTTACGCGGTCGTATATTTGCCATCACACTTGTCACGCACTGTGACTTGATAGTTTCTAACTCAAGAGATAAGCTATGCAATCAAAGAAAGAACATAGGCACACATTCGGGGTGTTCTCTGTTATCAGTTTGTTTTTACCGATTATTTAGCACTTGCCTCACACTTTCACCTGTACAACGCTCCCACCCGGTAGAAATTTCCCACATCACAAGATAAGACACACAGGTCCTGACGGCTACTCACACAGTAGTTTATTTAGTCCTCGCACTTATCGGGCACAGCATCACGCTATTTTCCGCTCCGCTTGAGGTGAGTGCGGTGCTCCAAACAGCTGCAGACGCAAATAATTACAAGTGAACGGACCGGTGTCGTGCCATTTACTATTGGTACGTGTTGGTACGTGTTGTCGTCCTTCTTTGCAGTCTTTCCAACACGTCCTTTGTGTTTGTGTCAGCTGAAGGGGTGCGCCAATCTCTGACCCAGCGTCCGCTCTGCCTCTTATCACTCCAACCTCATCGTCCTGCAAGATCAGATTTGGCGGGGTACTAAGTAGCGATGCACAGTGCGGCCAGCTTAGCACAGAGCAAGGGACAACGCTAAGTGCATCCCTAGCCGACGCATGCGCTTTCCGAGTGGCAGAAGCTCTCACGCTGTCCCTGACACATAACACGGCTTCTCTACTCGCTGGCCTATTCTGCCTACCTGTCTGTGCCCTTCCAACGTGAGGCTGTGAGTGTTGTCTTCTGTTGCCTTTATTTCTAGTAAGAAGACTGTATTAGACTCAACCTTTTGCAGTGTATTATTTGCTTTTTATTGCATTTCCGGACTTAAGTCTGTGAAGGTGGGTTGTCCTCCAGTTTTTCCTTAAATTCTGACCTGTAAGTCTAACTAAAGCGCTAAGTTGGGCGATTTGGTTACTAAAAAAATCATCGTACTAGCGAACATTAACACAGACACAAAGGTAAAGGGACGAAACACACGCTAGTACTTCAATTCAGTCTATAAAGCAGAAAATACGGAAAACGTTTATACGTACACGAAACGTGGAAAGGGTGAAAATGCAGCGAACAAAAGAACAAACTGATATCGCGCTTGTGGCCTGAATGTCCAACGACACGAAAGATCCAACAGGTCTAAAGGTCAAATTCGTCACGTGACCGGCGAGACGAAAGATCCAACGAGACGAAATGTCCAATCGAGCCTGAATGTCCTACGAGACGAAAGATCCACCGAGTCTGAAGGTCCAATCGAGACTTAATGTCCAACGAGATGAAAGGTCCACTGAAACGAAGGGTCCAGCAATACTTAGGCCCCACTCCTCCGTATAAAGATTCCTAGGGTCAGTTTGCAAAGAGCGCGGCCTTCCAGTACCTAGACGCGGGCCGGTGCTGCCGCCGACCAGGCCATGGCGCTGCGGTAGCGTTGAAATCTGTCTCGGCGCGTCGTCTGCTACTCCTTGCTTCGAAAGACGCCTGTGAAGGACCACCACACTCCGTTAGCATTTTTCTTTGAAACGCAAAATTCAACTTCGCTCTAATGTTACGCTGTAGTGACAAGAGCTATACATTTTCATTGACATTAAGACGAGAAACAAGCTGTTTTTAAGATGAAAAAAAGGCCAGGCAAACGCTGCACGGTGCGCTTGCCTTCAGCTGCTTCCCTGCTTCCCGTTTATTTTTCCTCAGTACGGGATCCCTTATAGCTTAATAATATTTAAAGCATACCCGAACGCGTCTTACGCGACTGAAAATGCGGGAACGCCTACTACAGTCAACCAACTGCTTGGAATCAAGAAAAGATGCCTTGTCATTTTTATTTATGCTGTAAAAGCAATTGCGGTAGGTATATTTCACGGAAAAATATCTACAATCCCAACAGAACTGATCAAGCGAACCGAATGGAAACGAAGTGCTGCAGCAGCAGTTGGCTTTATTAATAACAAAGACAAACCAATTATTAAACCAATGTTTTTCGAAAGGTTTTGAATTTCAGGTATGAATTTTTTATGAACGTTTTTCAGGTATAAATGTGGTTTCTTAGAAGAAAGAAACGTTTTTCTCGGATGAGAAATTTTGTCGTGCTATTCTTTTTTGTTGGCTTGTAGATCTGATGGACTCTCCATTAGAGTCCCGGAAACCTTCATTTATCTTTTCGTAGCCCAGATATACCCATTATTTTAAGCGTTTAGCTGGATAGCTTTTCGTTGAGCCATCGTTTATGCTGTCTCCCAAACTTGTTCAGCGTAGATTTTTCCTGCTCGTTTCTCTTTGCACTCTGCAGATAAACAACACTTCCCAGTTTTCACTAGTCAGATTTTGATTGATTAAAGGGACACTGAAGTGAATTTGTCAAGCTCCCGTTTTTGCTTGCACTGTGTAGACTGGCTCAAATTAGCACACTCTTCATCGTTTATACGGTTGACAAATCGGTAATTATTTTACAAAGCGCGAAAGAAGAAAAACTACCATGCGCGGTTTGCGGCGGCCGCACAAACTAAGCTGTGACGTTGGGAGGAGGGGGCGCCGTGATTGGACGATGCCCAAGGTTAGCAATCAAACAAGTTTCGGTTTCGGTTTCGGTCTGTAAAACAACATGTTTGACATTGGATGGCGTCGTTGGATGGGCATTCTCGATATCCCAGTTATCGTAGTACCGCGCTTCTGCCATGTTGTCGGCTGTAAAATGCATAAGGTAAGCCTCCCAGGACGGCTTGGAATCGTAGCATTCACTATCTGAGGCCTACGCAGTGCATGAACGCCCTCCGCGTCCCCGCAGACGCTCAACTGCATGCGCTTTTCCCCCATATTTGGAGCTTGCCTCGCTCATGCCTGTATCGCAAAAAGCGTGTTCGCACCAGGCCAAGGGTGTGTTGATTCTGGGCTGTGCCCACTGCCCGCAAGCAGTCGGTGCTTATGGCAACAGCACGCCAACGAGAACTCGCTAGCGCGCCAGTGCCAGCCTGCGCGAGTTCTGTGGACTAGTTCGTGGAGCAATGAACGTTACGGCCCAAAAAAAGGTGAACTCAGTATAGAAAACATCGGAGAAAAACGAAAAAGTTAACTCATAAAAAAAGCATGTACCCGCAGCGATTCAAACTTGTGACTGGCAAAACACTTGCGGTGACATACCTAGCGCCCCAGACAACTAGGCCACAGGAGGCCGCTGGCGGCAATGGAAAATATTAGGTATATAATGTATAACCAGTTTACACTTTTATTTAGTTTTAGTATTGGACGAAGAACCTTTCCGCCTCCACATCTCAACATGTCTCGCGAAGACACGGTCATCTACAGACAGCTACAGACTAACACATTTCCACATGGTACATTACTACACTCAATGCATCCGACACTGCACACATACACTTGTAAATTCTGCGTGGAGCCATGCACTCTCTACCACATGGTATGGGAGAGCCGCCACACACCATCCCTTGCCCCAAACCCAAATCCCTCACTTGAGCAGTGGGAGGGTCAGTTGACCAGCTCCAACCCGGATCACCAACAACATCTGGTAGACCGGGCGAGACAGGCCGCCAAGACCCAGGGCTTCCTGGACTAAGGAGGTCCCCCACCTGGCGGTCAACCCAACAACATTGACTGCTCAATTAAATGTTTATTCCTCCTCCTCCTATTTCAAGCAGCTTAGGTGAGTATTTGTTGTATTGCGCTCGTGCAGTAAGCGTCCCCCGAGTTTCCACAATAGCTCACGTCTAGCAATTGCATTTCGTAGACGGGAAAGCGTTCGCAGATGCGTAGTCGTGCTCCTGACCGCTCTGCTTGTTCGCCCAGCGCAAAAAAAGTGCTTCCCGCACCCTAGTTTTACGCTGTACGGTAAAAATATCAGTTGATTTTATTTCCTTAGTACCTATATTGACTTCGCTCACTCTTCTCCCCCTTCAAGAGGCCTTATATTTTCCTACTGGCGTACCAGTCAGCGAAGCGTCGCATGTGCGCTTGTGCAGCGCTTGTGTGAAGCGACCTTGACTTGGAGCTAGATACAGTGTACAAACCAACGAAGTAAAGAAAGGCGCATTCTTCCATTCCCAAACGTGTTGTGGCTTAGTTTCAACTGATCGAACGAATTGCGACGACCCGTCGGCGGCCGGCGGACTAAACGGTGGGCCGACTGACTCGGTCGTGGAAGGTCGGCGAGCCGTGCAGTAGCGCAGCCAATTGTCAGCTCCTCTCCTGCTGACGTCACACGAAAACGCCACAGAAAATGGGCGAGCGTAAAGATAGGAGGACAGCATTTTCTAATTGATTTTTATACTAAATAAATTCGCGTAAACGCGCACAGAGTGGTCGAAACAGGGCCCAGGGACTCCGGACTACAGTTTGCGCTCGTAATCCCGCATTGTTTACAAATCACTTCAGTGTCCCTTTAAGATGTTTAGCGCGCCGACGATACACAGGCAATGAGGGGCGCCGTAGTGGAGGGCTCCGGAATAATTTTGACCACGCATGGGATCTTCAAACGTGCGCCCCAAAATATCGAACACACGGGTGATTTCGCTTTCCCACTCTATCAGAAAGCTGACCACCACGGCCGGGAATCGAACCCGCGTCCTTTTCCCAGCAGCGCGACGGCTTGGCCACCGCATTGGGTAGGGTAAACGTTTTGCTCCGAGAGCGCCGTGCATTTGTTGTTGTGCCACACACACTGTCCTTTCATAGCTGTTGTTGCGGATCAATTGCCTGGAAACAGGTAACATTTGCTCCAAGGGCTGATCTTCAAGGAAACAATGTAGCGAATAAATGTGGCTACATTCGTCTGGGTTGTCAGTTGATGGTGAATATTGTCATTTTTATTGCTGTAGCTGCACACTCGGACAAGCACGTACACCTCTTCCTTCAACTTCCTGCTTCCTTTCAACTAGAACACGGAAGATTTTCCTACTTCAAAAACAGGACAAACGTCTCTACGATTGCTCACAGAATAGTGCATGAGGTCATTGTCCGTATCACGCCCCAGGCCCTACTGTTTATGAGTTGGTACGAATAAAACAGTGAAAAACACTCGTGGTACAAGGGAATGGACCAGAACGGAGTTTTCGCGACTTGTCTTTTATGGCAGTGTGTTTTCTGGATGGTTTAGAACCCGCATCGGTACTTGGGTGGGTTTTTTATTTCATACTCAAAACCGTTATTCGTCTGAAAGACACAACACACCAAGATGTCGATGTCCACACTCACGCGTTTCTAGGAGATCATTGCCCGTTGAATACCCGCTCTGCCATGCCATTTCCAAGTTGAGGCGAACAACGCGGTTGGAATTACTCCCGATCTCAAGAAACATGAGCGAAGGGGAACGTTCTCGCGTCGTGTGCTTCATTTTTACTGTTCTTACAAATATTTGGAAATTGTCGGGATGCTTCGAAAGGTTCATTACACCCAGCAGCAAACAGTTCCTATTTCAATAGAGACGACGCTGATACGTCTTTGTCGGCCCTTATGGGGGGGGGGTGTAAGAGGTCATCCAATGGGTCATACACTCGGTCAAGTCTCAAATATTTTGGAAGTACGACTGCGTGGGCACGCTCTTGTGGGATTACTTTATTCTGCTTGTTTGTATTGTGAGCGTTCCTCGTCATGCCCTTTGCTCCAAGCCTTGGAAAATTGCGGCTCTGAAGTAGGACACACAGTATTCGTACGGCCGCTACACGGTAGTGAAGATGGTCATTACACGATTCAGGAACAGCGTCATGCCTGTTTGAAATGGAGGTTGCCAAAACATCGAAAACTACTCAAAATTCCAGAGACAGAAAGAGTGGTCATTTTCGTGTCGATGGGTTTCCCTTCTTGCGCCTTTTTCCGTGATTTTATTGTTGTGTCCCAACTTGGACGTGCCCATTAATTTTTCCATAGAATAGAAATTTTCCCCTTGAGGGGACCGCGCAGAAGTACGTCTTTACGGCCACTTACACACCAGTGTGTTTTGACAGTGCACGTGTTGCGCTCCGAGCCCCCCCATTACGCCAGGTATAATCACTCCAGGTATAAAAACCGCTTAATTTTGTACACTAGTCTCAAATGTCAGGCCGTTTGTTTTTCACTGCTTTTTGCTGGCGTTTATAACGCCTCGTACCACCTGCAAGTGCCCGACACTCACCCGCCAAAAGCAACTCTCCTTTAAAAACTTCTGCTCTCTCACCAACGTCTCAATACAGCCACTTAAAACTCTTTCGCTACCGCGCCTATCAAAATCGATCAATTTGATCGATATTTTTGGGAGCGCCTTTTCATAGCGTTCCAGGCGTTTCTCGAACAAGTAAATCTGTTCGGAGTTAGATCAGAAAATGGCCTTTCAAAATCAGTTTTGTTTTCATTTTTGATACGGAAACGGGATTTTTGACACGCTTTTGAATCACCTGGGTGTGGAAAAGGGGCGTGGTCATCGCGCGTAACGGCTACCAACGAAGAATGCGTGCAACTAGTAATTACTCTGCACCAGCGCTTGTTTTTTGCTATCAGGGCGTGAATGGGGAACTAGCGAACGATTTTCAATCGTCAGGTTCGTGCTCTGACAGTAATATTCCGAGAAATCGGCTGAAAATGTCAAGCAGTGCCTGGTTGCAAAGCTACTTTATGATTTTAGGCAGTTTTATTGCATTTGCGCACGTTGTTCTAAGTACTGTGGTTTACAACAGTTTCGGTAACAGTTTACAACAGTTTCGGTATCGTTTCTGCATCGCGAAATTCATATTTAGCGCTACTACGCATGCAGTTACCCAACTTCAAGGCTACCTGCCATGGCGCCTGGAGCGTCCGCGACTGATCCTCGAACAAAGCACGGCGCTCCTGATTTCGCCCACCCTAACCCGATTTCTGCAATACGAACTTCAGATGCAAGTCAAAAGATCACACCCAGTCGCCAGATATCTGTTCCGCCGAGGACAGCGCTTCAAACCGGCCTTACACTGCCAGCTGTTCGCCTTCCAGTTTCGTTTCCATGCGAGGGTATATCCGGGTGTCTAATGTTGCTGCTTAGTTGAACTGTCTATTCGGACGGAGTCTCTGATAAGTTTTTGTACTGTTTCATTTGAAAAATGTTAGGTGGCGCTGCAATAGAGGAGGCTCGTTGTGCTGATCTTTTTCATCGCGCTCCTGCTACTCGGCCAAATATCGCAGGGCACGATTCTAGCTCATCGTACCTCATTTTTGCGAGCAAGGCTACAATTGCGAGTAAGAAGATGATAATAAAGCTCAGCTTTATGCTTTGAGAGATAACTGACCGTGAACGACAACAAGCATCAGCCACGGCATTCCGTTTTCAACTTCATGCATGTTTTTTTTCCGCATCGCGTGCTAGTCCCAAATATTGTGCTCGCTGTAAATGCAAAGTCAGCCATTGACATGATGTTTTTACGTTATGTGGGTGCAAATTGGTGCCTCTGATAATGACAAACCGCCAGGTTTATTCCAGGAAACCACCCGAAATTGCACATTTTGAATTGGAGGTTGGGCTTCACCGCATGACACGAGCACCGTGCATGCTAACATTTTTTTTTATATCTGACGAACTGTTCCACGCAAGTCGACATTTTTTCTAGGGCGTGTTTTTGAAATGTTTCCCTACAAAATGTATATTCTAATTTTTTTCTACTACCGGTGGTTTGATATACACAACTCATTTTTTACCATTTTTTTCGACAACTTGACAAAAATTTTGATTTTGATATTTTTTTTACAACTATGATATATAAAAACCTTTAAAAAACTGGTGTTATCGGAAAGGCCGTTAAATAATCTGCATTTTGTGTTCCTGCAATTAGTGCCTAGCCATTTTTTTAGCAGGAAAAAAAATGTTTTCTTGGACCCCTAAAATTAGTCA
Source organism: Haemaphysalis longicornis (assembly GCA_013339765.2). Classification (NCBI taxonomy): domain Eukaryota; kingdom Metazoa; phylum Arthropoda; class Arachnida; order Ixodida; family Ixodidae; genus Haemaphysalis; species Haemaphysalis longicornis. Next base: position 192,347,759 of record CM023449.1, read on the forward strand.
ATTTTCCAGCGGTAGCGAAAGAGTTAAGCGGTGAGAGATAAGGACCTCGCACTTGTAACGGACCGTGTCACGCCATTTCCTAATTTATCCAAAAAATACTGAACCCCCCCCCCCACCCCCCCCCCCAGAGACAACAAGTAGATCGATCTGGTTGCACTCCCCTCGCGTACATTTTTTCACGGTCTTTTGAATGGCTTTAAAGTTTCCTCGTCACTTCGACGTGTCCAAAAATTCACCCAGGAGTTGTTTTCTTTTTTAAAATGTGCAGCCCAGGCCTTCGTGCAACTTGAACACTGTTACACTAAGTCTCAACACGTACAAGCACAATTTAATGAATTTTTTTAATTGATTTGAGTGAAGACCAGAAAACGACTTCAAAGAAAAAAATATGGCAAGGAGGGCTCAGTGGGGTCGGGCAGTGAAAATTTTCCGCATTTTTGGCATTCCTTTACCGTCATTTTCTGTACTTTGTTTGCTTGTTTGTCGCGAACGCCCGCACCCATATCTAACTCCTGCATTCGCATTTCAGTACTCGCAGTTCACTTAGAACTTCCATCTCAAGTGTCGCGGTGCGCAGCAGCAGTGCGCACTGACTGCCACGGAGAAGGCCCAAGCAAGACCACCGATACACTTTCCCAATCGTCTGAATCGCCTGCCACGCCACCGTAATCCTCTGAAGTGACGCCTCTTCCCTGCCTAAAGCCAGGCACCGCTGCTACCGACCAGTGTACGCCCCTCCACCAAGAGGCTGTGTGTGAGACTGTACTGTTTTTACTTTACGTCTTCTTTATATTGCATTCGCTGTACGTTAGTGCATGAAAAAGAATAAGGTATCCTGTTGAGGTTTCCCCTTCGGGGATCGCTAATATCTCTGAGGCACTGACATTGCCCAAAAGCTTACGCAATTTCGTGTTTTAAGGGTTTTATAAGGCAGGTATTTCATCGTGGCACAGCCGTGAATATAGGAGAAAGAAAGGCAAAGCAGAAAAACCAATAATTGATACCAAATACTAACTACAGCAAAACGTTCTCTATATAAACAGCCCTTCCTGAATAATTAAATTGTTCACTAGCCACACCTCTGTGTATCGGCATACGTGTTTCTTGCACATAGCACCCCCAGTGTTATAGCTGTTCTCTACTCCGTTAATCAAGCTCGACAATTCACAATTTCTACTTTCGTGGAACGCGTCGTCTAACAGTCCTAAAGCTAGCACTTCATCACGACTGTTGGCGCATGACGTTCACTAATATGGAGACTGACAGCTGCACTATAAACGTAACGCCATTGCCCGTTCTTGTTATTCTTTTATTCCTGTCTGGAACTAGCGCCGTACCAACAACAACAGAACAATATATTTCCACGTGGATAACTAAAGGCGATGACATTGCGGTCCTGCTTTGTAGCCCACATGAACCGGCGTCCGCCTTGCCTAAGCTTTTCCACCAGAAAGCCACTGTTTGGAGAGCCACTACTAATCAGCTATTTTCTCTCATCAGCGTTGTCAGCTTAATCATTCAGAATCGACATTTTAACGTCAAGACAGTTGTCTTCGTCAGTCCTTGCTTATCGAACTTAAAAATGATCCTAAGAGTCATGTCGGACCCGCGTTCCCGTATTTTATCCCACTGGGTGCTGCTGGCGAACGAAGAAATGTTCCAGTTAATTATTAACTCCGCGTTGTCCGTGCCCCCTTACCACAGCGTGTGTACATTGGGGCTTGACAAAACAGCTTCACCTGTCATTGTCCGCTGCCTCCCTAAACCCCAAGATGAATTACCCGCCCTACGAGCTTCCAGAAATTTGGCTCGACATATCACTGAGGTATCAAAAATTAAAGCCTTCTCTGGGGAAGACGTAGTGGTCGGTTGCTTATCGCACAAATATCAGGACTGGTGTGAGATGTCGTATTATAAAAGTGTCAGAGAACTGCTGTTGCGGAAAAATGTTACCTTGACGCTTCTTCGATACCGGAGTGTCAACGAAATATTCGATGCCTTTTATGAAGCGAAAATCGATATTATTTTGGTCAGAGTAGGATTTGACGACACGACGCTTGAGTGGTTTTCTTTTGCAGACATGTTTTTCGAATACAGAACTTTCTATTCTTTGGCTAACAGCTCTCGTGTTTTGTCCATGGCTGAGGCAATAGGAAGTTCCTCTTGCATGGTTCTGACAGCATTTTGCCTCATACTTTGCGCACTTACGGTTGCTGCCACTCGAGTCCCACAATTTCTCGCAATTATATATTCATCGCAGCAGAGGAGGCTTTTTTCTTGTTGGCGTCTTTCCTCAACACGTCTTCGCTAGAGCACCAGCTTCGCAGAAACGTAAACGTCCGGCATTTCGTGTACGCTTTATGGCTTGCCGGCATCCTTCCGTTCTCGGTTTATTTAAGGAGTGAGCTGACGTCGCTGGTGACAGTGCTTCGTCCAGCAGACCACATGGACACGCTCTCAGAACTAGAGAAAGCCCTCGATGACCATAAAGTTCTTGTTTGCGTAACGAATCATAGCAGTGAAATAAAATACCTTCAGGAGTTTCCCAGCGGGTCTGAGGTTTTGGTCGACAAGCTCAGAGCTAATTTTTTATACAATATTAATAGAGGAATCGTAAGAAACTCTCTCCGCGATTGCCTTCGTTGCGCGCTTACAAAGAATCATGTGTGTTTGACTTGGAGCATTCCGATCTGTCAAGTGAAAAAAGCTTTTCCCGATCTCGGTAAGTTCAAGCAGCCTCTTACAGGTGTAGTGGCGCCCGTTCCTGTGCAGAAGGAGTTCAGGTTAATCAGGCCCTTTCGCAGATTCATGCGTTCGATCAGTGAGGGGCACCTGTTTCTCCAACAGTCTGAAAATTGCGAAGCGCACCCGGAAGCATCACAAAGCACTCTGGAACTGTGGAGCTTTTTTCGACAGTTTGTGGTTATTCACTCTTTCTCCAGCTTAATATTTGTTGCAGAAATATTATTTGGCAAGTTCTTCGCGGCGGCAAACAGCCTTTTCAGAGACCAACCTCTAGCTTTGCCCAGAGTCGCTAACCAGTAAAGCCTCTGGGAGACTTATATACACCAGTCATGAATAGAAACACGACGGCAGAGATATGTAAAGGTGGAACTGTTACGCTTGGGACTGATTGATACAAGCTGGTATTTGGACAGGCTCCGAGACGTCAGCCAGATTTGATAACGATGGATAACATTGTTCAGGTCATTTTGAAGAGCTATTTGATCTACAGATTTGGTGATGGTGCGGTATACAACACAATCACCGGCAAAAAGCGCGTCCTCGATGATATATTATGTGGAAATTCATTATTATAAATCAAAAATAAAAGAGACCCAAGAACACTACCACGAAAAACATCGGAAGTAACACGGCAACGACGGGAAGAAAAATCATTGACCACTGGTACACTGTTGATGGAGAGAAAGGAAGCTACGGATCCAAGTCAGAGATAGTGAGTCTAGCTTAAGGACTGATAGTTTAGATATTAGTCGACAGTATACGCTACACGATCAAACGCTGTTGAGGAATCAAGGAAAATGCAGTCAATTTCTGATTGGCGTCGATGCTGAAGTGTAAGTCGGTAGTAAATTCCAATAATTGTGTTTCACAAGAAAAGTATTTTGTGAATATGTGCTGGTGTGGGAAAAAATTATCAGATTATGGATGACTGAAAACATGAGATGCAATGATGTGTTCAAGCATCTTGCAACAAATACATGTCAGGGCTATTGGACGATAATTATCGGGCGAGTGCTTGTTTCCGCTTTTAAACGCAGGGACCACTTAAGAAATCTTCCAATCTCGCGGTAGCTTTTTTGGCTCTAAGGATGAAATAAGGATAAATAGCATAAAATCTCACTGGAAATTAATGAAGTGTTTTGCAGTATTTTTGTATTGATGTTACCTCTACTGCCGGACGTAGACACATTTATGGTAGCAACGGGACGTGAAATGCATTTAACCGTAATGGTAATTCGTTTCATAAAGCGCCAGCCCAGTTAAGGTACAAATGGTGCGTTGGAATGGTCTTACCGGGTAAACACGCAGAGAGAAAAAAATTATTCGACATAGCTGCACACTCGCCATCTTTCATGGGCGCCTGGTTAGCATCGTGTAATGAAATGCGATGAGAGTCATGGTCAGGTGCAACAGTCTGCCAGAACGTTATGGGATTGTGCTGTAGGCAAGAGGACCTGTCACTGGAGTAATACTTTTTTTTAGCACCACGGATTGCACTGGTACACGTTTTCGGGAATTCTTTGTGTTTTATAAACACCGCACAATTAAAACCACTTTTCGTCGCTTCTTCTTCTGTTTCGAGCGATCGATTAAACCAGGGATTCATCCTGTCGTTTGAGTCCGTTCTCAACGGAACTTGATGACCGATCAAAGTAGTCATATCATTTCTGTACAATACCCAGTTTTCTTCGATTGTGGTTGCGGACGCCCGCAGACGTTTGTCGTTGGATATCGTCGCAAAGGCTTTCAAGGTTTTGTTGGTGTTCGATTACTGTACTAAGTTGCAGCTGTTTTTTTTTAATTCCCTCAATGCACTACTTGCTTACAGACGTGAGTACAAGTTTTCAGTGCACTGAACAGCAGAAAAAGCTAGAGAGAGCCAAAACTGCACCTGCCCATATCAACTACGCAGCGCTCTCCCCGTAGACGCCTCGGAAAGGTGGGTTCAGCCGCCACACCAGTTGCGAAGCTTAGGGCCCATAGGGTGATTTCAGATAATATCAAACAAAGAGTGGCTGGTTGACGTCTTCATGGTGCTTGAAAATCTTGTGTATCAGTACCTGATTATTCTAATGTCCAGATTCAGCAATGTTCTGTCTGAAAAAAAGTTCCCCAATTGTAAAAAAAATTTGAAACGTAATTTGAAACGTGAAAATTTGAAACCCGCCGCTACCTGCCCGTGCGTCTCGGCCAACTTTAGCGACATCTACGAAAATGTTCATAAAGGGCAATTCGCGACGTTAATGCTGAACTTACTTACGCCGGCAGTACGTTTGTGTAAAATGATTTGTTGCTGACGAGAGTATAAATGTTTCGCAATGAAATGTTTTGCCCACAGCCCTATTGTTACCAAAATTTCTGCCTAAATACTGCAAATAGAATGCTTTGTTGGGCGAGTTGGTTCATTGGTTCAAAAAATTAAAAGTCTGTCCTCATCCTTTGCGCTCGTTTTAATATTTTTGAATACTACAAATAGTACCAAAATTACCACATTCACATCCTACTCAACTTGGCTCCGTAACTGCGCGAAATACGCACGACATTAAAATTATATAGAATGCGGTTAAGATGCAACGGGCACACAAGCTTGACGGAAAAATTCGAAAGCACCAAGTTCAGAGGCTAATGTAACACAAACAAATCTTACATTTTTTGTGAAATCCTCCCAAATATAGGACTTTACATTTAATTGCGTTACCACTAAAAACATGTTGCATCATTGTGTCCCTGGAGCGCCCACAGCCCGAGAGTAGAGCCTTGTACGTCCGGCTCTTCACCCCGATATATTGTGACTGCAACTTCCCTCAGACTTATATAAAGTATATATGTTTTGTACAAAAGGCAAATGATTTCTGAACGAATACAATGATTGAGAATGGAACAGAAGAAATGGCACTGTTGCTGTCCAGGGTGGCGCCATAAAAAACAATATGCGTCCTATTTAAAGTGTATAGTTTGGGGGAAAAAACGAACAAACTCTTATGTTCAGCCCCATGTCCATGGAGTGCACGAAAGAAAATTCGTTTGTTCGTAATTTGCAATTGAGCATACTTCGTAGCCAATTAGCTGGATTAAATGTGGAAGAACCCGAGGTTCAGTCTTGCGGACAAACTGGGAGCTGTCTGTTTTACTCCCCGTTCGTAGGCATCTTCCAGTATGTGTAACACACCAACCCAGTCCGCTCGACCACTGAGAAGACACCGGGGAAGTCGCATTGAACCGTTTGACGTCCACGTTTATACCTCCCGCCAGCACAACTGACATGGAATCAAGGGCATGAAACCTATCATAACGGCATGTCCTCCACGCCCCCTCCCCCGAACCCGTGCATGCCTGCAACCGGTTATGTGCGTTTGCTTAGAACTGAAAGACACCGTGGAAAATGTCGTTCTAAAATCCCTTGAAGCTGAACAAGTAATAATGCCGCACTTAAGCGTCCCAAGCTGGCACGCTGCCGTTCATCCTGGAGGGATTCGCAGCTAGTTGAAAAGGTGGAACTATAGAAGACGCAATTGCGGAGGCAATGGCTTCTTCTTGTTTTCGCGTCCATTCGCGCTTCTGTTTGGACGGACGCTTCTTAGATTCCCGGTCTTCCTTAAAGCGAACGACATGCGTACATCCCATGGCGAGTTAAAGCCGAAACGTCTCAAGCGTTATTCTACTGGACAAGCATATGTGACTGACCGGTTCCCTCGTAGCTATCCCTCGTAGCAGATACGCGGCCAATTTTTTTATTGTCCCTCCCTCCATCGCAGTGACCAACCGCGCTTTTCCTGATGGCTGAAAGAAATATAGAAAGTAGAGGGCCCCATTTCTCGCCCCCTTTGCTTCCCCCTCCCTCTTTAGCTAACACGACCCAACCGACCTACCCTTGACTCTGTGGAATGAGCCTCTGGTTTTGTTTGTTTTCGAGCAAAGCTTTGCTACTTTTGTGCAGCGGTTTCGCGGAGGGTGCGCAAGTTAACCTTTCTGACCGCAGACACAGCCCCGGCGACACAACCCTCACAGCGCATCACGTGATTCGCGGGGCACGCTGCCGGCGGTGCGCACAAGGCCCCGTTTGAAGTCGTTTTGCGACTTAGCGGCGGCGACCAAAACCGCCGACTTCTACGCATGCGCCGTTGGGTCGGCTCGGGATATCTGACTCATCTTGCGCCCCGGCGTTCGCCGTGAAACAGGAACGCCGCGTTCGCCGAGAATGCAAGCGAGGCTGGGCGTCCCTATGTGAGCGCTGCACGGGACCGAACGACTTTGAGCCGTGGTCGGCAAAACAGCTACATCAAAGGTTAACCAAGCGAGACCAAGACTCAACCAGACTAAGCCAAGCTTTTGCTTTGCATATCCAATGTCAGCTGAGCTAAGCCGCAACCATTTCTTTCCATACTAGAGTGGAGGGGACGCGCTGCTCAGCCTGCAAGTGTAGCAGACGGAGCTGTGTGGGGCCAGCCGTTAGAGCCGTGAGGCTGCCGTCAAAGGGAAGAATGGAAAGTTTTTCTTAATTGCTGCTCGTGTAGTCGCCGCATTGCTAATTTTATTGCGGTGTTACGAGTTACCACGTTTCTTCATCGTATGCTTTTTGCTGTCAGTTATAACTAGTACTTTGGAGGTAACGATCGTTGCTGCAAACACGTATCTCTTACCGCAAGTTCGTCCAACTAGAACAATCAACCCGCCGCGGTGGCTCAGTGGCTAAGGCGTTGCGCTGCTGAGGACGAGGTCGCGGGTTCGATTCCCGGCCGCGGTGGCCGCTTTTCTGATGGAGGCGAAAAGCAAAAACGCCCGTGTGCACGAGATTCCGGCGCACGTTAAAGATCCCCAGGTGGTCTAAATTAATCCGGAGCCATCCACTACGCCGCGCCTCATCACCTGCGTTGCTTCGACGCGTTAAACCCCACAATCAATCAATCAATCAATCAATCAATCAATCAATCAATCAATCAATCAATCAACTAGAACAATCATCAGCCGACAAAGATTTCAGTGCGCAAGAAGGAATTCCCCTTTTAGCAGGTGTTCGTGTGCAGTGCTGTGTGTGTGGAGCAGGTTGCTGTGCAAAAAAGCCTCGTGACGTCAGATACTTAGATGGTCCCTGATTAGAGTATTTGGATGCTTACACGCACATTCAGGTTGGTGAAAGATAACACGGAAGCTTTTGTGTTATTCTCAAGTGTTATGTTTGTGAGCTATCTGTGGCCATAAAGAAATGTTTATATTTTAATTGTAACTTGTGCCTACTGCACTTGTGTCTCGTGTTTGTTGTGGCAGGTGGTGTAACGATTAATTTATATCGAAGATTTCGCTGCATTTTTCTCTTTATTAAAGGAGCCATGAAGAGAAAACACAGGTTTGGTTCATTCAAAAGATTGTCTCGTTAGAATCATACTGACACCACTTTTAACGTAAACTTCGCTCAAATAAGCTACATAATTAGGAAAAACGGAAATGGTCATGCGACCCACCAGCTCATTTCCCGCAACAGAACCTATGATGTCACATGAGCTAGGCTCTGCGATTGGCGGAGGCTGGCAGAAGCAGACGCAAATTAGGTAGAGCTTACAAACTAGACGAACGAGCGATTTGCGCTTCAATTTAGGGCACATTCTTTACAAAGCAATAAGAATGATGGAACAAACAGTGGAAGTTACGAAAGCACATGTAAACATAGAAGTACTGATGCGTTCTGCTGTTCGTACTGCGCACAGCATGCTTGGTTTAGCTGCACAGCACTACGGGGCTTGGGGTTGTCTCAGACGACACTGGCCGATTGACGCAAGCAACGGTGTCTTACGTGACCCCATTTGTCGAGCGAGCACTGTTTCAGGGAACGAATATTTTCTCCCAGAACAAAAACAAGCCAGGTTTAAATGCGGGCAAAAACAAACCAAACGCTTGCCACGGTATGGTGGCGCCATCTAGATTACGGAGAGTAAAGAAACGCGGGAACAAACCAACACCGCTGTACAGGGTGGAGACAACCTTTGAACGGTCCCGTGCCGCCGCAATTGGGCCAACGGGCTCCACGCGTTATTCTTTTCGTTTCCCACGAGACCTAGCAACGCGAAACAGACAATATGATTCAAACATCTTCAGTAAACCGCATTGTGGCGATAATTTTAGCGCGGTTTTGACACAATGACTTGCTTCGGCGGCGAGCGAGCAACCGAAAATGGCGGCGCCAGCGTATACGTGTCTCTACCCTGTACGGCGGATGCGTGAATGAAGGTACTCTAGGCTGCAGAGCGGTCGGTTCCTGTGATGTCATTTGGGACCACGAAAACGCACGATTGAGCGGGAAAATCAAAATTTTAACCTAAATTGTTTAATTTCTCAGTGAATAAAGCACCGTTTGTATCCGGACAAGCGCTGGGGGCACTATAAAACACGAAATCTTTCGAATAAAACCAACTTGCATTTTCTCTTCATGGCTCCTTTAAAGCATTGTGTGTATGGAACGTCAAGCAGTGTGTACGCAGAATTTCGTGGCATTCCTGTGTGGACAAATTGACAACGAGGACGTGGAAATCTTGTCCACGTTTGAAGCCGAGTTGTTTGTGATGCGTGTTTTATGCTTCTAAATTATCATCCATTATCATGTATTATTATCCATTATGGTGATTATTATGCATTACGATTTTCGATTGTTCCGCAATCATTGCCCCAAAAAAAGCAATAAAAAATCACTGCTCTTCCACTCTGTGAAGAAGGATGACCCGCGAAGCTGGACGCAGTCCATGGAGTGCACGAAGGAAAGCCCGTTTGTTCGTAATTTGCGATTGAGCATACTTCGTAGCCAATTAGCTGGATTAAATGTGGAAGAACCCGAGGTTCAGTCTTGCGGACAAACCGGGAGCTGTCTGTTTTACTCCCCGTTCGTAGGCATCTTCCAGTATGTGCAACACACCAACCCAGTCCACTCGACCACTGAGAGGACACCGTAGAAGTCGCATTGGACCGTTTGACGTCCACGTTTATACCTCCCGCCAGCACAACTGACATGCAATCAAGGGCATGAAACCTATCATAACGGCATGCCCTCCTCTCCCCCCCCCCTCCCCCCGAGCCCATGCACGCCTGCAACCGGTTATGCGCGCGTGCTTAGAAGGGAAAGACAGCGTGGAAAATGTCGATCTAAAATCCCTTGAAGCTGAAGAAGTAATATTGCCGCACATCAGCGTTCCAAGCGGGCACGCTGCCGTTCATCCGGGAGGGATTCGCAGCTAGTTGAAAAGGTGAAACTATAGAAGACGCAATTGCGGAGGCAACGTGCTTTTTATTGTTTTCGCTTTGGACCGACCTTTTTTTCAATTCCCGGTCTTCCTCCAAGCGAACGACATGCGTCCGTCTTATACCGAGTTAACGCCGATAGGTCTCAAGCGTTATTCTACTGGACAAGCATGTGACTTCCTGTTCCCTCGTAGCAATCTTACTGTCTGTGTAACACACCAACCCAGACAGAAACCGCTCGATTACGGAGGACAGTTGACAGGTTGCATTGAGTCATGAGACTTCCACGTTCAAATCTAGAACCAGCACAACGGGAATGATCGGTAAGGGCATCGAGCCCAGCTGTGCGTGCACGTCCCCTTCTGCTCCCACCCTCGCAACCTGTGCGCGCGTAAACCAGCAACGGGTGATTGGCGCAAACTGAGGCGTGAAATGCACCGGAAAATGTCGCTCGGAAAGCCTTCCAAGTTGAACAGTGTTTGGCTCACGCCGGCGTTCCAACCGGGAAAGTGACTCTTCAATTCACACCTACTCTGCAAGGTGAAATTTGAAGCGGCCACAGCGGCGGCAGCGTTCGGTCATTTTGTAGCCTGAGCTACACTGGCGTAGGTGGAGCATTTTCGCATGGCTCCTGGAGAGCCGTACTGCGCATGCGCGAGGAGCAGTGACGTCACATGGTGCACAGAATGCTGCCCGCTGCTCGGCGTCTCACACGCCCCACACGCCCAGCGTCTTCGCCGACCTTCGTTCCGCACGTGGCTGCCCGGTCAACTTGGTGATCATACCCGCCGTGGTGGCTCAGTGGCTAAGGCGTTGAGCTGCTGAGCACGAGGTCGCGGGTTCGATTCCCGGCCGCGGCGGCCGCTTTTCTGATGGAGGCGAAAAGCAAAAACGCCCGTGTGTACGAGATTTCGGCGCACGTTAAAGATCCCCAGGTGGTGAAAATTAATCCGGAGCCCTCCACTACGGCGCGCCTCATCGCCTGCGTTGCGTCGGCGCGTTAAAACCCCCACACACACTTGGTGATCGAGGGGTCGCCGGGTGTGGAACCGATGGCTCGTGCGTCGCAGCAACACCGGCGTGCGCCAGTTGAACCAGCTTAGCTCTGGGGCGATTGGTGCCGCTGCGCCGGAGCCGCTTGATAAATATACATGTGTCACATAATGCCTATACCCTGTGTGTGTGTCATTGAAGCAGCAGTAAGCATGATAATCGAGCTAATCCTAGACAACCAGGAAAGCTAAGAATAACCAGCTAAACCTTAGCTCACGCTACGTATATCCTGGCATAGCCGAGCTAAGCCACTGCTAATTTTTAACGCCCATCCGCGCTTCTGTGTGTTCTCCGCAATCATCTGATAACGGCGCTACCGCCACTGTCATCCGATAGCGCAACTTGTGAAAGAGGCATCTGTGGTGGCGAGGAGCATAGCAGTTGCTATAGAGCGGCCGGCGGTGGCGAGAAGGATCAATCAGTATGTCATCAGTATGTCATCAGATTTCAATCAGTATGTCATCGTACCATCGTACCGCCTGACCCCCGGCCATCGTTCCGTGTGCTCCATTGCGGAATCTTATAACAGATTATGCTGTTACAAAATGAAAAGGAAATCTGATGCGCGGAGCATGAGGTGGGACTTTTTGGGTAGACGCTCTTTAATTCGTCCACAGCAGTACTCCCATCCGGAACGAGTAGCAGTAGAAGTAATGTAGCGAGTTGGGCTGTCAGTACACGTGCACCTTCGAAAAAGATGAGATCTGAAAGAGACAAAGCAGTAGAACAAGCAGAAAAGATTATCGCTGGGCGAATGGGACAGTGTGAGGTACCGGCCTGCCTTTCTGCACGTGTCATCTGCTTTGTTACTGTTTCTACTTCCAAGACAACGTCGAGGGCTGCAGTTTCTTGCCAAGGGATTAAGTGCGCACCTTAAAAGTTTTCTCTGACATATCTGTTGTTATTTGTATCTGTAAAAAACGGGACTTGTCCACTGTACTGTCTTAAAGAACTGACCACGGGACTCACAGCCTTCGCATTGATGACACGTTTGGTTGTGAAAGGCATGGCAAAGAAAAGTATATAGAGAGCAACATCCACGTCTGGTGCTTTTTTTTACTTATTAGGATTTACTTACTTTCTGCGTAATATTTTAAAACAACGTGATTCGCATTTTCTTTTTTGTTGTGTTCCGTGTAAACATATTTAAAAAAACTGGCGCATTTGATGCCCCGTGATATATTTCTGCTCCGAGGCGCAGCTTATGCTGCAGGCCGGCAGGCTTATTTTAACCAGCTGGTGATATTAAACATGGATCAATATCTTGATATACGGACGTCGTCGATTTCCATCTACTTCAGAAAAACGGTCGTGTGGAAGGGAGATCGAGGCCACTTGTGGTCAGCAGAAAACGGCTTAGCCACTGAGCAGCTCCTGCGGTCACACTTGTCAAGTATTAACAATTTGCAGGTGTCCGACCTTTTAAACAATATATGAAATGCAAAAAGTTTGCACACATCGGGAGCGGGCTTTCGCTGTTGCGCTGTGGAGCACTCCTGGAGCCTGAATGCTCCAATAAAGTCGCAGCTAGGGAAGGGCAAAGTCGTTTTATATCCCCTGCAAGCTGCCGAGAATGACATTTTGTTTGTTCAGCTTGCACTACGCTCGTGCTTCCAGCAGCAACAGACCATTGCTACATTTGTGTTCGTTTATTTCCCCTGTTGTTACATAGAGCATGGTAATGTTCAATGGTCTGGAGGTCAAAGTACGCGAGCGGGTACGAAGTTGATGGTACGTGAAAGAAAAAAAAGCAAGTGCTCTTACTTTTAGGGGCATGAGGGAATGGGGTGTGGGTATATTTTCGGGATTTGTGGGATGTTGTATTAGCGCGTCATCCCTATTTCATATTTGCCGCGCTTTCGAGGCGCTTTTTCAAAGAAAGTGCTACGAGTTGTGCCGCGCCTCCGATAGATGGCGCCACGGGTCCCGCGACCGAGAGAAGACGCAGTGAAACGTCCTCCTCGCGAGGGGCACGATCAAAGGCAGAGCATTTCCGGGGGCGCACGACGTTAAGTAGTTTACGTTACGTTAATGTTGTTGCACTTGTGGCAACTGCTGACGAGAGAGCGCTCGTCAGCAGTAATTTGAATGAGTCAACGATATAAGGCGCGTTCGTAGTGTCCCATTCTGTGTCGGCTTTGTGGCGCAGTGGGTAGAACACCATGTACATTGCGTTCCGCCCGCAAGGTCGAGGGATCGAAACCGGGCGGCGGATAGTATTTTTTTTATATATAGTAGGGAGGGGTGCGGTGCGGACTACGGACGTCAACGCGGGTGACATCGTGAGTTACTGAAATGCTCTGCATTTAAAAAGGCCTGAATTCCATTGACCTTGCAATAATAACAACGGAGGGTCGAACCGTTTCGGCATGACCCAGTAACCGTTATTTCTTTTTTCGGTTCAGTTCCGGTTCGGGTTCAGCGTGATCAAAAAATAACGGTTCGGGTTCGGGTTTAGTTCCGGCAAAATACCGGTTCAGTTCCGGTTTTCGGTTCGGTTCGGTTCTGATTGAACACACTGGTTTAAACAAGAAGTTTCACTTCAAATTTTACTTCATACAACCATCGATCGGTGAACCTGCGAGTGGCAGAGCGCCGTCACCGTCCCAGCACTTTCGTCGGTGCTGTAAACGTATTTGGCGCTGGAACGCTTTTTCCCCTAATGCCAAGTTGATCGCCAGAACAGATCGGACTCGTCGGGGATGGGCTGGTGACCATGTCGCAAAACAATCGGGAGCATCGAGCTCATTTTGCTTCTGTCAACACGGGGTCCTATGGGACCCGCGCAGCTATGTACTACCCGGAAGTACTGGTACTGCCCGGAAGCCGCTTGCGCAGCGCCCCCTGGGCAGCGCAGGAGGTCTGTACTGCTCTGCAGTAAAAGTTTTTCTGCTATCAAATAGTTCACAGTGTAGTTTTCGCGCTGCGATTGTCAGAACTCAAACCTGAGCCCTTACTTGTTTTCTCCCGGTAAGTATTAAAAAAATACTTCGTTGATGTTCTGGATTTTTATTGACGTGTGGCTTGTGGGGCCGTTTCACCATACCGTAGTCGCGCAGACGACACATTCCTTTAAATTCACCGGTTGGTTGAAAACTGCATCGATGCTGGTACCTTCGTCTAATGCGAGGGTACAATGCACTCGATACCTGATTTCATACGTTGGATTTTCGTATACTCGTCAACAAATGAGTACCGATTCTGACAGCGCTGGTGGCGTCGGGGGTGCTCGATCGTTCGCCGCAGTGCTTCGACCTCGAAGCGCACTTTCGTCGTGGTTTCTTAGCCCGCAGACGCGTTCATACGTATCGCCATTTGAAGATTGAGGTTTATTGAGGCATTCACGGAGGACGTCGTGCGCGTTGCAGTGCAGATATATGCTCAAAAATTTGCCGAGATAGCTAGCCCTGTTGTACTCACAAACGGGGGATTGATTTATTCGCCAGTTGCTAGTAGCGCGTCGTCCTGCGTATTTCTTTTTTCAGTCAACGACTTTCCGCGCCTGTTTTCAAGATGAATCAACACCAACTCGCCCAACTTTCCATCCTGCCAAAACAAGCCCCGAGCCCGACTAAAATGTTCCTAGTCGCGCTAGTTAGTCGCCGCTACTAGACCCTAATCACGAACTCTGAATGCGAGATACGCTAGTAGGGGCTACTAAAAGTAGCCGTGTGTCATATTTAGTGAGGGACGTAGGATAGTCCGCCGCTAGTCCGGCGTTAGTCAGGGGGCGTGAATACGGGTCATATATACAAGTCTGAGGGAAGACGCTACACTACAGTTCGTCGTGAAGAGCCGGACGTATAGGGCTCCTCTCTCGGGCTGGAGGCGCTCCAGGAACGAAATGATACAACATTTTTTTGATGATAATGCAATTAAATGTGAAGGCATATATCTGGGCAGAATTTCAGAAAAATCTAAGCGTTTTTTTTTTTTTTGTAATTGCATCCGAAATTCGTTTTTTTCTTCAAACTTGTGTGCCTCTTGCCCGTATTGTATACAATATAGGTGTGTTTGATTAGAGATTTAAGGAGCAGACTTGAGTAAAATTTGAAGTCTGTAACTGGAGTAATATATGTAATATTTATGTTCAGAATTGGAAAAAATAGGGTTGTGGGCCGAATTTGCCATTTATTGCGAAACATTTATACACTTCCCAGCCACTAAATTTCATTCCCTATTTATACAGTAGGCGTAAATTCAGCATACAATATAGGAATCACCCCTAACGTATATTTTAGTATATAGCTGTCACTAAATTTCACCGAGGCGCACGGGTATCTATCGGTGGGGGTCCACCTGATCGCGTTCCCAAATGCTTCACAGTTAAGAAAAATTTAAAACAAAATGTTGGTGAATCTTAACATTAAAACAATCAGTGTTCTGTCCGTGCTTATCAGGAACAGAGGCAAGCCGGCTCCCAGGGAATAATGGCTTCGTGTTTACTGTGCGCTCGTTCTTTATACAGAGCAAGGAAGGGAAAGAAAAACAGATAGCGTGCGCTGTGCCTGCATACGAGCGCTTGCTCAGTCGCACTTAAAGATGATACATCCTCGTTTCCCTGAAGGAAAAGTAAAACATTATCCCAGAAATTTACCTTCAGGATTTGTATAAAATCTTCATCATAGCCAAGTCGTTGTGGTGCTCTTCAATCTTGGGTTAATCTTCTCGGCTCTCGCGGTGGCTGAGTAGGCGGAGCCATTGGTGGGGCTTGTTCTAGCGGTGCATCGGAGTTTCCACTAGCCCTGTCTTAAGCGGAGGTGCTGAAAGTGTCTGAGGCTGCATCTATAAACAAAAAAAAAGGTTGCTCGGGCAACCTCGACCTCCATAACCTCGAGACGTGGCATTTCAAAATGTTCTCTCTGCAAGCATTCATTAATTTTTGGGTTCCATGGCTGCACACCAATCCCTTTTCATGGCAATTACTAAACAGCGCGCCTATTCTGTAGGCTATTCTACCTTGACCTCTATGCCTGCCTTTTCCACGCGGTCGACATCCTGCCGGAGGAGCCCTTGCAGCGCGAGAGGCATTCGCCGAACGGCCTATAGATGTCAATACAAGCAGTGTTCTACAGAACGGAGTTCCTGGAGCTAGTTCCTTTTCAGGGGAACGAAGGAACGTCACCGTTACATTAAAAGTGAGTGGAACTGTAACGGTAACTCGTTACGTTTACGAAAGAACGGCCGAGGGAACGGCGTTCCTATTAGAAACGTTCCATCGCTAGGATTTGACTGTGTTTGATGCAGTGTTGTACGGAACGGCGTTACAAGGAACGGCGTTCCTGGAACTAGTTCCTTTTTTAGAGGAACGGGGGAACGCCACCGCTTCATTAAGGGTCGGTGGAACTGTAACGGTAACTCGTTAGGTTTTTGAAGGAACGGCAGGAACGCCGTTCCTGCCGTTACATCGCTAGGATTTGGCTGTTTTTGATGCCAAGGCTCGAGTAGAATAATCCGCAAGTGGCTACTGCGTTTCTCTTCCTATAAGCTGGTCAATTTGCCCGCCTTTCAGCCGTAAGTGCTTCCTCGAAGGTCAAAGGCAGAAAAATAACCACGCAGCTTGTGCTTGCTTTCATGCTGGTTGAACTTACGCGGCGTTCGAGGGGTGAATAGCTTAGCCGCGAGAATGCTTTTCACCTTTCATAGTTTGCCTGGGGAGGCCAGGACGCGCGTCTGGCAGATAGAATTGGTCCCTGGCGGGGAAAGATTGTCTCATACGGGATCCGGGGATTTCGGTGTCGGAAATTTAGGTGCAGGACGTTTCGGTACGGACATTTCTGTGCACGGACATTCGGTGCACGACGTCTTGGTGCAACATTTTGAGTTACGGGATGTACGAGGCATTCTTTAAACGTTTTAGCTTTAATATTGTAATTTCGTGACTTGATATGAGTTTACGTCCGAGACATGTGCTTGCGCCGCCGTGCGTGGAAACGAACGCTAAACCCTGGCGGAGCTTTGCCACATAAAACTCAATTCCTGTAGTGAATGGTAAAAATTAACGTTGTAAATTTTCATCCGTTCAACCTTTTTTATTATTTTAACATTCATGTGAACAACCCTACTACTTTAAGTGTTGCCCAAGCACTTTGCTTTCACTTCCCCAACGGTACAAGGCGCTGCTGCTTTTAGTCCATCCTCCCCCGTTCCCCCCACCCCCTCCACAGCAAAACATCCGCGAAAAAACACAGAAAAACGAGGTCCATTAAGCGCGTGTGCATTCTGTTTTAATTATTTTCTCAATCAATCTCGTATTCGTTGCATTCGGTGTCGGTTCTACTTAAAACTAACGAACCAATTATCGCACTTACGGAGGCGTTACTTAGGGGAGCTACCAGCCCCCTTGGCAGAGAGAGAGGGGTGTCACTTGTGGTTCACCATTGCGTCAACTGGACTTCGAAAACTTGAACACGACTTTTGCCGCTCTCGTCGCACTAGCCTATTCAATTTTTGTGCTCCTTATAATGTGAGAAAGCAATGTATGCCTGGGGTGTACATGATATGCGCGACTTGAAGAGTTAATTCCCAATCGGGAGACTGAAGGCGAAGAAAGAGCGATTACTGGAGGGGGGGCGCCATCTGACCGCGGCGCGCGGAAGGGCGTAGCCAGCAAAAATTAGTGGCCATTGTGTTCTGAGCGGCTTTTTGACGGGCTTTTTTTGCACATTAAAGAGGTTTTGTGAGCTCTTGGTGAATGTAAAGCTTTTTCCTGTATCACTGCGGTGAGGCTTCGGAGACCGTGAACTCCGCCACGCCTGTAGGATTTTCAGGAGAAACCGAAAATGATATGACTGAAAAAGAAATCTGTTCGAGATTCGAGCGTGCAGGCGAGGAGAGGGGCGCTAGCACAAAGAAATAAAATGTGGTGAATGTATAGGCATGTAAACATAAAACGAAGGTTGGTTTTCCCGAACAGGATGGGTAGAATTTGTATGCACAACCCGTACGCGCTTAATCAACATTTAGGACATTAGAAGCTGGGGCTGTTTTCGAAAAGGCCCGTTCTTCCTCCACGACAATATCCTAGACCAGTGTTCGCAAATTCATTTTAGCAAGGCCGCCCAGCCTACGTAATACCAGAGTCCTTCAATGCTGGTAATACCCTTCATAAGGTTTTCTGCATTCTGGGGGGCTAGCTAATGTTTACGTTTTGGATATTAAGAGTGTGCATGTAATTTATGTAATTTGAGGGTGTGTAATTTAAAAAAATTCAAGAAAGGCGTCGGACCTTCGTAAACACCGGTTAATTGTCTTAGCTAAAAAAGAGCGAATATAAATTAACAACCTGTCGTAAAGGAATAAAAAAAACGTGTACTAAAGAATTCAATCGGCTGCATAACAGGTGTCCCCCGGAACAGGTATTAAACAAAAATATATAAATGTGGAATTTCTAAAAATACCTGGCAAAGATCAAACGTGGCATCAATCAAAAAATAAATTCACTGCTCCAGATTCAATTCAATCCAATTCAATTATTATTTTTCCAGAAAAAACACCAACAACATCCTGGAAGGGTTCAAGGGCTAAAAGCTGAGTATGGACAGCTTGATTGGGCCGAGAACCCTAACTAAGGCATCACGATTCCACACTAAAAAAACAAAACATAACCCACGTTCAGCGGAAATAAAAATATAACGGCTGTCGCAAACAGGCAAGCACCGGATAATTTGGTCGCCAAAAAGTTTGCGCACCGAAATGTCCGTACACCGAAATGTCCGTACACCGAAACGCCCGTACGCCGATACGTCCGTACACCGAAATTTCCGCACCGAAACATCCTGCACCGAAATGTCCTAGAGCCGTCTGGAGTTTGTCCGGTGCTCCCTGAAAAAAATCGCCTAGGTGATTTTTTTTTATTATTTTATCTCCATATAATCTGCTGCCTGCGGTGTTAATATTCGTATAATATACGTAGTTCGATGTGAGTTTTAAATTTCTCACTTAATTTCGCCCCAGGAATATCCGACAATACATTTTGATTTAAAAACCTAATTGTAACGTTAATGAAGTGGAACTGGAACGCGTTCCTTTCGCAAAACAGGAACTTGTAACGGGAACTCGTTTCAAAATTGGGAAGGTACGAGGAACGAGCTTTCGTTCCTATTTTAGAGGAACGTGTACAACACTGGTTTGATGCCAAGGCTTCGTGGCGCTGAAGCTAGAACAAAAAGCCACAGGCCGCTAATGTATTTATCTTCGTACAAGCTGCTCAATTGGCCGCCCTCCCGCCGAACGTGCTTCCTCGAAGGTCAAAGCGAGAAGAATAACCTCACAGCGGGCCGCAGCCTGTAGGGCAGGCTGCACCGGGTGCGCACGGCCTTGTCGCTACGTCGGCTGCAGACGCGCATGAGACAGGTGATTAGGCGCTCCTTTGATTCATCTACAACCACGACCTCTTCTTTTGTGCATAAGAGTGGAACGCGAAAGCCGAGCAGGGGAAGACATGACTGTATCGTGTTCACCGCATACATGTTATCTACGGTACAGGCAGCCGTGCCAACCGAAGAGGCCGTACGATACTTCTCTGCTGTCTGTCAATGGACATCAGGGTCACCGGCGTTGCGCTCACGGCGTGTAAAAACAAGGCGTCAAGTTTTGAGCCTTAGCTTCTTGAAATATTGCCGCTGCGGCCCAAAGCGAGTCGAGATCTATCTGACCTCATTCGCAACAGGAACCATCCCTACGAGTTACAAGCCGAATCTTACCTTGGACGTTCATCGCCCTACGGCACGGACAGGCTCGAACGCGCTACCGTAAACTTTTTCACGCACCGAGCGGACCATCGGTTTCGGGATGAGCCCGCTGCCACACTTGCTTTGACGATTGGTTTTCAAATTTGGCTGGGAGTTATTGCGCTACCTTTCCTTCGCATCATCAGTGCGACGACTGTGGTGTATTGATACGGACCGGTTCCGACCAGTGCTTCAGCCGGGCCCCGATGGCCAGCCCCGAGTCCCGCTCCGTCCCTGCCGGGAAAGCTATATCTCCCGGATTTGTTCCGGACCACCCACTTAGAAACTCTTTTTTGGGATCCATAGCCCGCTCAACAAGGCACGCCACGCTCCGAGACACAAAGTCAGCGCAAACTTGTCCAGGCAGAGCTTCAGGTAAAGATGAACTTCCACGTGAAGTGCGACAACTTCTGCGAATACATTCTACAGCAAGAGCAATTTATTGCGAGCAGCACGTAGCCTGCTAAAGTACCTATTAAAAAGGCCGCAACAATAATGAAACAATAGATTCGTCTGAAAAATACCACCACAAAGAAAACCGATTTCTTTGCTTCCCTATATTAGGGTACGCTGCCCCCCCCCCCTTCCCCCGCCCCGATTTCTTTCATTGAATAGTTGGTAACCCTAAGCTGGTGGCTGCTGCCGTTCGCAGATTTCTTCAGTTCTGCCAACTAGATGGCGGAGACCCACTAAAATCTGTAGCATGAAGTTACAGCAGACAAGGCTGCGGCAAAAAGGCGACCATGAAGTCTCAATCCTGCAAAGTAACACTCCGAAGCTGTGTTGTTGGGGCACTGGTTCCGACACTTTCCATTGCGAGAATTTAAGGAGCAAACTACAACGTTGAACGTTGTGCGCACGGCACCACAGAGTGTTTCAAAGGCCGTCAAACGAACTATACGCAACAGAACCACTGTCCGTGGAGAGTGCGGGTTGTATGCTATAGCATACGCCTATAAGCACATGCGGAGGCAGCCTCCTGAGCCTGAGAGACTGAACCAACTTATCCGCGAGTACAACATGGTAGAACCTTCAAGAGCTTTGGTGGAACGGCTATTCAACATTAACAACGAAATGTTGAAAAAAATTGGCCGCGTATCTGCTCCTTTCATTTGCAAATGTCGACAGAAGAAGATAGTTTTTGCCGACATTTGCCAAGAAAATACCTCCCTCTGCTTTCACGCTCACCTCTCGTGCTGTTCCTCTTCCGTCGCGCTCCTACCAAGGTAAACACACTAAAGGTTTGCTTAGGTCTAGTTAAATTAAAATGATGTAGCCGCGTTCTACTGCTACAGGCCGGGTTCCTCGATGTCAGCGCTGCAGTACGGCGGAGACGCGCATGAATCGAGGCGCCCCACTTCAACGTTTATAGAACCGGGTTCTCTAGTCCACGTGCGTTCCAAGCAGAACGTGGAACCTATCTAGTGGAACCTTTCGTAACTGTTGGCGCTCCATTTTTTTTAATGCCGCCAGAAGCTATGTAGTGGCACGGGCGACAGCAGGTGACAGTGGGATTTTTTTTTTTTTTAATGCAGAGCATTTCAGTAACTCACGATGTCACCCGCGTTGACGTCCGTAGTCATAGCCCGCACCGTCATTGTCCGCACCCCTCCATCTACACTATATAAAAAAATACTATCTGGCGCCTGGTTTCGATCCCTATAGACCCTGCGGGCGGAACGCAATGTACATGGTGCTCTACCCACTGCGCCACAAAGCCGATACAGAATGGGAGGCTACGAACGCGCCTTATACCCTTGACTCATTCAAATTACGCCAAGAAGCTGCTGATACAACGCATTCGCTACCACCAACTCCCCAAACACTAAACGTTAACGCAATACACCCACCCCCTATGCGACGCATTTACTCGAGTCCCCCTCGCGGGGAGATGGGCCCAATTTTTTTTTCTGCAGTGGATGTAGTATTTCATTTCGGGAAAATCAAGCATCTATGAATTATTTTATGAAGGAACACTGTAAATATCCTTTGTGTATTAATTTTTTTTCTTATAATTGCGTAATGTCTTGTTCTTGTTCAACAATGTTGAGAAGTATTAACATATAAAACCGGACTTAGACGTTTAGATTAGGGTGTTAGTATATAAGGCTATTGCGGAGATTCTCTTTCGCTTTGGCCGGGTGGCCGAATCGAGTGGCAGACAGACAGACAGACAGACAGACAGACAGACAGACAGACAGACAGATCAAAATTTCTGGGTTTAAGTAGCCCAAGAAAGACTATCGTCTTTAAAAACCGGCTGGTCTGTCCGGCACCACCGTCGGACAGACGAAACACTTGCTGAGTTCAAACAAAGGGGTCTACTAAGTGTTGCGAATATGCATTCTGGAGTATTCTTTTTTCACTCATACTGTAACATTGAATCAGCATTCATTAGACGGCTATGTATTGTTCCTTTCTATGCGGTTTCTTGTGCACGACATTTATGTTCGTGCATTTTTTATTTTATTTATTTATTTACAGAATACTGTCAATCCCCCATGGGGATTATTACAGGGGTGAGCATCACTGTCACAACTTTTGACGTTTGAAACAAAAAAAATATCACAATAATAAAGAACACATAATCACTGAACACAGCAGTACGGCATAGTACAATCATACATAGTTTTTTTCTACCATTACCAAGTATGAATTAACCAACAAAGAAACAGAGGTCGAGAAGAAAAAAGGCATAGAAAAGAAGAAACACAGAGCGGGTATTATTATCAAGGAACCGTAGAAACAATAAATAGATGCAGACAAGTGCTTTGTTATTACAATTGGAAGCAGGAAGGGCTGCGTGAAGAAAAACAGGTAATCACTGTACTTGCTAACTGGGTTAGAATAGATCAGTACCTTCAATTAGTTTCATAAATTTATTTGGCTGCTGTGTAATGACTGCATCCAGTGTGTTCCATTCTCGAATTGCGCGTGGAAAGAACGAATAAGAAAAAGTATTGTTACTAAATGAGTATTCTTCGAGTTCCCATGCATGCCTTCGCCTCGTCGGTCTGGTGTCTCGAAAGTTCAAGTAAAGATCTGGGTTTATGCGGAACGATCTGTGTAAAAGTAGATAAAGAAATTTAAGCCGGAAAACCTTTGCACGACTATCAAGGGTGGCTAGACCAGCACGGTGTAATAGAGCAGTAGGTGAGTCATTGCGCCGTATCTATTGAAGATAAAGCGCACTGCTTTCCGCTGAACCCTTTCTAGTATAGCGATATTATTCGCCAGTGTGAGGAAACCACACAATACTGGCATATTCTAAGACCGGGCGGACAAATGTAACGTAAGCAAGAAGCTTCGTTTCATATGTTGCGAATGACGGGCCCGTGTAATAAAAAATAATTTGCTCATCGCTTTTTTGGACACTTGACGCACGTGCTCTGTCCACTGAGATCAGACGCAATTGTGATACCAAGGTATTTGTATTGATTGACTCTTCGAAGCGGCACATTATTAAATGTATTGAAAGTCAAATTTAGACACCTTGTTTGTAATGGACATAAATACGGTTTGTCAATGTTATAGTCATTTGCCAATACAGCGCACCACTGAGCTATTTTCTTTAATGAATTATTTAACTTCTCCTGATCATCGTGATGACGTATTTCATTGTAGAGCATGCAGTCGACTGCAAAGAGTCTGAGTTTAACGTCCTGCGTAGTTAGTTATATCATTTATATATAATAGGAACAAAACTGGAGCTAGTACAGACCCCTGCGGGACGCCTGATAAAACCGGAGCTAGGTCTGAAGTGTGATTGCCATACTGTACGTATTGGTGACGGTCAGTTAAGTAATTAGTTATCCACTGAAAAATGGGGCCATCGCCTAACAAGTGATTAAGTTTAAGTAGTAGTTTAGTGTGTGAGACGCGATCGAATGCCTTCGAGAAATCAAGAAAAAATTACATCAGTTTGAATGCGTTCATTTATTGCCGAGAGAGAGGTCGTGAAGTGTTTCGATGAGCTGTGTAACTGTTGATAGTCCTGATCTAAAGCCATGCTGGTTGGAATGCAGAATGTTGTTTGATTCAATAAAACTAATTAGGAATTTTAACACTATATGTTCAAGAATTTTGCTACTAGTGCAGGTGATCGAAATAGGCCTATAATTAGAAGGACTAGCTGCATTACCTGATTTAAATATTGGAGTAATTTTGGCAATTTTCCATTCAGCTGGAATGCAGCCGTCTGCCAATGATTTGGAGTATATCAAATAAAGATATTTACTGACTGCTTCTGCATATCGTTTAAGGAAGCCATTTGGAATTCCGTCTGGACCGCTACTTTTCTTTTCATTGATGCCTAGAAGCAGCGACAGAATGCCAGCCTCTGATAAAGAAGGCGTGCCTAACAATTGGATATCCTCATTATATAAAGAAGCATTGATGTTCGCAGTGCCATTATCGACTGTAAAAACCGAGCGAAAGTAACAGTTGAAATCGTCTGCTCTTGCTTGGTCTTGATCGTCTGGTGAAGGTCGATTAGGCATTTTTGTGTTCATATATGCTGCCAGAATTTATGAGGGGAGTTTTTAATAAACTCATTCAATGTAGACCCGCAGAACTTCTGTTTCGCGTTTCGCACCTGGTCCTTAAGTGATCTAGTAAGTGAGTTTAGTATAGAACGGTAGCCTGGAACATTCCGGTTTTTGTTAGTTTTTCGCAACCTCTTGATTTTGCGTTTAGTATGAATTATTTCACGTGTGATCCACGGATTGTGTTTTTGAGTTGATTTGAATACCATTGGAACAAAGTTCCGCATACAATGCATGACATGGAATTTGAATTTCAGCCAGACCGCATCAATACTAGAGCAAGCATCAGTACAGTGGTCATAAAATTCAGTGTACTCGTGTACAAGGTACGTCATTGTGTTCATTGTAACTTTCTATTTGCACATCTGACTGCGCATTTGAAGACCCAAGTGTAAAGCACCATATGTGTTGCACTTGTAATAGAGGATCATCACACATGCAGTTAAACATGTCCGGATTATGTCCGGTGCTCCCGCAAAAAAATCGTCCAGGAGCGTTTTTCCACATAATCTGCTGCCGGGTTCAATGTTAGTGTTCGATGTGAGTGTTAAATTACTCGCTTCATTTCGCCTCAGAATATCCGGCAGCAGATTTCAATTAGAAAACAATCAAATGTAACCTTAATGTAACGACACATTACAATGTTCGAAGTGGAACTAGAACAAGTTCCTTTAATAATATAGGAACTTGTAACGGAACTTATTTCAAAATTGGGAAGGAACGAGGAACGAGCTTTCGTTTAATTTAGAGGAACGTGTAGAACACTGAGTACAAGCTAACATCAATTGTGCGGCTGCCTCCGAGGTAGAGCTCCGTTCAGTTAGGCTTACAGGGTGTAAGGTGCTAGCTGAATGTGTACTGAATTATGGGATTACATTATGCGACACCTACTCGAAAAACAAAAACGAGAAGTTATTAAAGTAATTCGAGCAATAGTCAATAGCATATCCTACGGTAAAGCGTTATACAGCACTGGTGCGAAGGCAAAATACCAAACCCTGGGTATATTACCAGCGAAAGGACTGTTTACATGTCTAGAGTTAAAGAATCACTATTTCGCCAAAAAATTTTGGGTTGCGGCAGAAAAAGTGTGGCGCGGCGAAAAACCGAGAGGTATATGAAATCATGAGTGCAGACTAACTGTGAAAAAAGGACACGGAACTACTATGCCGCGGAACTGTTCCATGAATTGAGTGATGAACTATGTACCATAAACACGTAACAGAAACTGCACAACGCAACTAGGAAATAGCATGCAGTTTCATTAAACACGGCGTAAGTAATGCCACTTGACTTATGCGGATTTGTTAATCTGCTTGGTGTTCAACTTGGTCATACCTGTTCATCGCAGTTGTGTTAAACTTGTCGCATTGGATTGTATTCCTGGAAGAGAGTGGGTTATTGGTGTATCGCTTTGGTACGAGTTACTCTAATATTGCACTTCTTCACACCATCGTTCGATAAAAAAAAAGTTCACGAATGCTCGGGAGCAAAAACGCTCTATCAGTGCGTACGTTTTGTTTTGTTTTATGCAGTGTTCAGTGTATATACCCAGAAAACTTTTGGTGCTGCCTTTCATGAGATTTAATTCAAGGGTGTTGTTTCACCAACTTCCTGGTCACTTTACAAGCACTGCGTGCTTAGAGTGACAAGAAAATGAATCCTGTACAGAGTACTTGGATAAATGAATGAATGAATGAATGAATGAATGAATGAATGAATGAATGAATGAATGAATGAATGAATGAATGAATCAATGAATGAATGAATGAATGAATGAATGAATGAATGAATGCTGTCTCTATTACGTGAGTCAAGGCGACAAGACGTGGCCTAATGAAAGACGAGGAGCCCATCAGGAAATCTGAGTAAGTTGTTCCTCCCCCGACTGGTTGCTTTGCAATTGCTGTGTAAACTTTAAACAGTAGTTTTTACTTTGCCGAGTGGCAGCAAATTTCTGTGAACATTTCTCGCATAGAAAGGCTTACGAAGACAAGGAATTATTGTTAAGTGCGCCTTGGCGATACTGCTTCACTGTATCGTTCCACGGGACTCCTTGTAGTGGCAATTTAAATGCACCTCCTAACATCGCGGAAGCCCTTGCCGCTAGTTGCATTCTGTATGCGTGCAAGAAAACACCCTCCTTCAACTATTGTACACACAAAATGTTTTCATTTTCTGGTTGCATTACGTTGTAATTAAACAACTGGTACATGGTCAATCAAATACCCCGAAAGAAGAAATTCAGATGAGGTATGCTGGAAAAGATCATTTTATCAGCATTGCATGCTGATTCTCAGCATTGCATGCAATGCATGCTATCAGCATTTTACTGAGTGTATGCTCGTAAATTCCATGGGGATGACGTGGTCATGCGTGACCGATGAGAATTTCGTGGCCACATTACAAGGTAAGGTTTTTTGTGCGTCCTGGCATTTCCTTTTAGTGATGTCTAGAAATCTCCGGCACAACATGGAATGGCAAGGCTGTCATAATATTCTAGGGTCATGGAACTTTTACTACTGTTTGTATGCCGTTGAAGACTGATTCAGATTCACGCTTATTAAAAGGATTGATAAATCATTCAACTACTGGAATGAGGTGTTGGACGTTTTCTAATCAGGTTAGCTTAATACAGCGGTGACTGCAATTAGGTACGGGACTCATTTGTGTAACCTGCCTGCTTTTACTATGCACCGAGAGGAACTGCCGACTGTTGAAGCGGATGCCACGTGTACCTCCTTTGATTGATTGATTGTGGGGGTTTAACGCGCCGACGCAACGCAGGCGATGAGGCGCGCCGTAGTGGAGGGCTCCGGATTAATTCGACCACCTGGGGATCTTTATCGTGCCGCCGAAATCTCGTACACACGGGCGTTTTTGCTTCTTCGCCTCCATCAGAAAAGCGGCCGCCGCGGCCGGGAATCGAACCCGCGACCTCGTGCTCAGTAGCGCAACGCCTTAGCCACTGAGCCACCGCGGCGGGTTGTACCTCCTTTGGCTCCGGAACCTAGATGTTGAAGAGATTGAGGAGGCCAATGCCTCGAAAGGGGAATATTACACGCCAGCGTAGCCCTTGTGGTACTTTCAGCCTCAAAATAGCCTAATACAACTGCCACTTCCGTTTGTGCGCAAAACTGTGCGGTTTTGTTCCTTCTTTTGTTACAACATAGGTTGGCTGTTTTATTTGTATGCACACTACGAGCTCCCGGGTCAGTGTATCAACGTCATGGGAATATTAATTTTCCGTGCTTTTCTTCTTGAGTTTGGAAATGTTTGGTTGACTTGGATATAACTACCAGTCGCCTTTACAGATTTCATGATGCCATACGACTCAAGCATGACCTCGTTGCTTGCTAAGAGCTTCAAGTCGATAATCCACGCTCTAAAGGGCAGCCACAGAAAACACACTGATGATTTCTTTCTGATCAGAGTCCCTCAAACAGACGGCGAATGAACCCGAAATACGGGTACGAACAGTCCATTTCGTTTCCTGAAAGAGAAACAGAGAGCGGTAAGGGTCGTTTGTTCAACCGCTAAACCATCTATGGCCTCGCACAGGGCGAAGAATTTCTAGAAATCACAAACGCACCTGAGGCAGTCATATAGTTTTGACAGCGCAGAAAATAATCAACTTTGCTACTTAAAGGGTGTCTGAGGACATTATAATGTTGTCGAAAGGCTAAGTGACTACGTTTCGCGTATATATGCGCTATGCTTTCTGGAACTTCAGCCAGGAATAACGTCGTACGGACGTATTTGTATGCCCCGCTCTTTCTCTTTCGGAAGCGCCGCCGTTAAAGAAATGAGACAACACGAAATTTGTTTCGCTGTTTCCTCAAAGTGTACAATTTGTCAGTTTTAGTCAGTTCAGTTCCAATTGCATTGAGGAGGCCTTTTTATGAAACATTCTGTCGGGCGTCTTTCCTTACGACGCCGTTTGTGGGTTTCCTTTCGACCTGTTGTCATTGCTAACACGACAAAAAGATCATAGAGGGCGGCTACACCAGAATCTTTCCTATTCAATTAGAACCATTTCTCTGAAGGAGCTGAAGCGTGCTGCAAAATGTTTTTGTATATGTGCATGTCCGATACCTCCACTATGCGAGCAAGCGCCACCATAATTGAATACAAAGGTTTCTTGGTCGTTAAGACTCTATTTTCTGTTTTAAGCGCACTGTGAACTTATTTATGCCGCATGAAGAAATTTTATTGCAAACAAGGTACTACTTGAGATCCCCAACTTACGATGGATACACCAGCAAGAGGACGCCAACGGAAAGCGCTTCCTATGGCCGTCTTCTAGCGACTGTCCTCGTCGTAAGTTAGCGCTTTCAAGTTGATTCATCCTATACATCCTCGCCCAAGCAACCAACGCTTAAAGCCTGAACAAAAATGTAATTTAAAGTTTTGCCGAGGATTCAGGAGCGGCAACTACCGATTATGCTGCGAGAGCCACACTCATTACTGCCAATTACGTGCGGTTTCTCCACTACGCCATTTCGGTATATGAAAATATGTGAAAACGCAGCACATAGTATCCCTCAGAGTACGCAAAAAGGATTCTCAGTACGCACAGAAATTCCTTGTGATCACCCCTTCGATGGCTTGACTTGTAAGTAATTTAGTGAGGCTTGCTGAGGCATGCACCAACCTAATGCAGCGTTGGTCATACCTTGCTTGGCATATGTGCTACTATATGTGTATGTAGCACTTAACAACAAAACGCAAGCAACTGCCGAGTATGCGCCGGACTGAGCCGATAATTAGGGCGTCGACATTTTACGACGTCAACTGGGGCCTGACGCACAATGAGCACAGTGGGTATATTCAAAGACGAGAGTCGGTCTTTGGCTGTAAACCAGAACGTTTTGGTCTGTCTGTCTGTCTGTCTGTCTGTCTGTCTGTCTGTCTGTCTGTCTGTCTGTCTGTCTGTCTGTCTGTCTGTCTGTCTGTCTGTTTGTCTGTCTGTCCGTCTCTCTGTTCCTTGATTCAGCCACCAGGCCAATACTTTAATTGAAACTTTTCCCTGCTAATAAATCTGGTTCCATACTTGGTACTTCTCAACATTGTTGAGCAAAAAGGAACTGTTAGGTATATTTGCGGAGATACATAAATACATAACTGGTACTACGCCTCGCCAAAAGTATTACGTTTGAAATGTGTACGAGAATACTTGAAGTGCTCCTCAAATATGATTCGTATTTCGCAGATACACTGCAAATACAGTAAAAATGGGTTTTTAGAGTTTTACTACATATTGAAAATACATTTTTTCTAAACGTGCGGAAAATACAGTACTTATAAGCACTCTGCAAATAGATTGAAAGTGCACAGAACCGCACCAAAGTACGCTTAGAGTATTCCGAATATATTGAAGATACATTTTGTTCCCGCAAAACGAACACGGTGCAATTACAGTGTAAATATAACACAAATACATTATAAAGCAGCACTCTGTATATATACCTTAAACATGTGCTGAAGGATATCAATATACTCCTAATAAAATATAGTTCAACTGCCTGTGTTGTTTACGCCATCAATGCAACCGAAATATGTAATACAGTTACATTTTAAATGCATTAAAACATTGTCGAAGTTCATTTGGAACACACTACAGGCGCTCATTTAAGAGCTGAGTCGTAAGACACACGTAAAGCCTATCTAAAATTACCGGTAAAATCAATTGCAATTGAATAAAAACACTACTAAATTTTTGTCCTCAATGTAATCAAAAATTATGGGACTAACCGAGGGAGACACGTTTGATTACTGCGCTATCTAGGTAGGCATAGAAATAAAGTCCGATAGAAATTCCGCGTACAAATGTGAAAGCGACAGTGTTTCAGCGCATTCGGCAAAGAAAAAAAAACCTAATTCAGCAACTATGTACGAAGAAACTAAAGAGTTGTTGCGACAGTATCGCTGTAGAGGAGTTGAAAATGGGGGTTCTCAATAGATGCCTTGGATGAAAAACGATGGCTTTGCTGGCGAGTACGAGCGCGGATATGCGTTTCCTAGTCAGTACAGCCAGGCGTCACCTGAGCTTGCTTATGGGGGTTACATCACAGCATAAACGTACCTAAAGCATACAAAACCACCCGAAATGAAATAAATAACAGCCAGAACAGACCCACAATGGTTGAAAACCAAGGTGTAGAAAAATATTTAACAGAAATAGCCGACACCAACCTAAAAGGAGAGAGAGAGAGAGAGAGAGAGAGAGAGAGAGAGAGAGAGAGAGAGAGAGAGAGAGAGAGAGAGAGAGAGAGAGAAGCTCTTTATTAAAGGAGGAAAGGCAGAGAGGTTTGCCAACATGGGTACGTCGACATGCTACTCTGCAGGAAGGGGAACGGGGAAAAGACAGAAAAACCCGCAAAAACGTATTAGACGGAGTAGCTGAAACTGACCGCTATCCCATTTATAATGGATAAAGATGTCATAAATAGATTATATGCGTGATAACAAACGCTAATATAAAACATGACAAACCCACCTGCTGCGATGGCTCAGTGGCTAAGGACATAGCTTCAAAGATGCCCCTAGATGGCGCCATGCGTCGCTTGGCGGGGCTGGGAGCCGCTCACTCGCGCTCTCTACCGGTTCCTTAGTGCCCGGTACGTGCGGTGTCAGAGGTAGCGCTGCAGCGCACCTCACTTTATCAGTAGTTTGCCCTAGCTGCGTTTCCTTGGCCTGACTAGTGATATCGAAAGTTTTCGAACACTTCAACGGGCGGACGTCGTGCGGGCGCAGGCTCTGCTTGAACAGCGCATTGCGGCGGCCTTTGTCTCGGGATTGATGTTTAACCAAAAGTAAGCACGATTTTCCGGCTATTTGCTCATAAGGTGTCGCACAAGAATTAATCAATGGAATGAGTGTAAACGCCCCATATGAAGTTCGCACGTGGTTGTTAGGCTTAGCTCCGCTTGCGAGTAAGATGTCCTACCGTAAGTGCTCTGTGCAGGTAATGTGTTCGCAAGTCGACGACAGCGAGAACATGTAAAATAAATAAGCCCCATTTTAGTGGCTTTTTGGCGTATTTTTTTAGCTCGGGTCCGGCTCAACGGCTTGGTGACGGACCACCTTTTATGGAGAGGCTGTCGGTATGAGGTTCCTCGTAGGTGGGGCTACAGACCGAGCGCTGGCGGCGGAGCTACAAGCCACCCCGGAGAGACTGTGCACCATTATCACGAAGGAAGCAAGAAGGCAGCAAACCGACCTTCGCGGCATAGTTTTTTTTCCCCATAACTCGGTGGGAAAATAACATTGCTGACCTTCCTTTGTTTAAAGAGCAGCATATTCTGGACCTTTATTCGACGAGGTCGTTGACTGACAGACCTTACGAGATCCTACAATTTCAGCGTAGAATACCGTCGTCTGTGATGACGAACAGCAGTAAACGAATGCAGGATTTGTTACTTACAACGAACAGCCTGACCGCTGTCTAGTCGTAGGTCGTCGAGTTGGAATTCTGTTTGTTCGATGCGCCCTTGCCGCATGGTAGCGGTGGCTGCCCTCTTGGACTGTGAAGGCACCGTTATTTGCTGGTCGCTCACTTTGCGACTGTTCGATCTTTCTAAACCATTCGCAGAAAGCACGAAAGCATACTTAAAGACACTTCTGTTGTCTCCACGAAATGTTCGGGACAATCTTTTGTTGCCTTGCAGACATTAGAATATTGTCCCTCATCTCTCTTTATTGCTACGATCCACCTTTCTTACATCGGTACGTCACTTGGAAACTTATGCTAGGACACCTGCGAAGAAGTTATGCAAGTTATAAACATATGTGACGTATCTTTCACCTGTTCAGATAAACAAACTGCAGATAAGTACCCAAGTTGTCCTGACTATTTATTGTTTCACCTGTATCACATGAGCCCTATAATTCGTGCATTGTGTAGCCTTGTCGACCGTTTAGATACCGGAGAGCAAGCAGTCACCAGCAGCGCGTTGTGCTCCAAGAAGCAGGCTACACTCACGCAGTTCTTCCGCCTCAATAAATTATTGTTTTCTTTCCGAGAAAGTGTCGTATCAACAGTGAACTGCAGGGGGGTAACCGCTCGGCATTAGCTTGTGACTCCGTCGGCAAGGTCGCTTTCATAGGCATTTTTTTGCTTCACTTTCTTTATCGAATTTTTGCTATGTCGAACTATTTTACAATCCTCACGCTGTTCGATATAAGCGGGCTTTACTGTATGTATGAATTCATGCATGTAGGTACGTATGTATGTATGCATGCATGCATGTATGTATGTACGTACGTATGTATGTATGCATGCATGTATGTGTGTATGTATGTATGTATGTATGTATGCATGTAGTATGTATGCATGTATGTATGTATGCATGCATGTAGTATGTATGCATGCATGCATGTATGTATGAATGTATGCATGCTTGCATGCATGTATGTATGTATGCATGCATGTATGTATGTAGAGTAAAGCCCGCTTATATCAAAGAGCGAGTATTATAAAATAGTTCGATATAGCAAAACTTTGATATAGAAAGTGAAGCAAAAAAACTTCTATGAGAGCAATCTTGCCGACGGAGTCACGAGCTGACCCGAGCTCTTACCACCCTGCAGTTCATTGTTGATACGACACTTTCTCGGAAAGAAAACACAAATTTATTGGGCCGGAAGAACTGCGTGAGTGTAGCCTGCTTCTTGGAGCACAACGCGTTGCTGGTGACTGCTTGCTCCACGGTATCTAAACAGTCGACAAGCACAAGACCGCTGCCCTCAATGGCACTGCAGTATCGCCGTAGCAGGGCCACGGCAGCGACGGCTTCGATCGTGCTCGGAAGCGGTACGGAGTCCTCGGCGTCTTCGACAGAGCGGAGATAAGCATGGATACTACAAGCGAATAACGGCACGAGCCATCGAGCTCGTGTGGGTACCGGCTCACTCGAAGGTGGAAGGCAACGCTCTCGCCGACCACCACGCCCGAGAACTGTCCATCCGTGCCGAGGACGAGCCGGCTGAGCTACCGTATCCCGTGACGAGCTTTAAAGACATTACTCAGATGTACAGAAACGCGAGGTGCAAACTTCCCGAACCGCACCCACAGTTAACCTGGCAACAGCAAACGATCCTGCGGCGCACGCAGGCGGGATCGCTATACGCATCCCGTTCTGTTACACCGAATGTACCCGGCGCAGCACGACACACTCTGCCCTTCCTGCAAAACGGAAAGAGGCAATCTGGCACACCTCATAGCTGAGTGCAAAGACCTCAAGAACCCCCCACCTCCCTTTCCCCCCAACACCCCCAATCCCCAACCCCCTGAGCGATGGGAGACCTTGTTGTCCAGCCCCGCCCTGCCAACTCAGCTAGCACTGACGGCCAGGGGCCAGGAGTTGCAGGAGACATATGGGTCCCGTGAATAGGGAACCACCCCGTCTGGTGCCTGCGCGCACCATCGAATTTTCGAGCTCAATAAAGTTGGTTCTCTCTCTCTCTCTCTCGATTCAGCCACCTGGCCAAAATAATACACGGTCAGCGCAATAGTCTTATATATACTCGCAGACAAATCTAAACATCTAAGCTCGCTGTAACGTTCATACTTGTCAACATTGTTGAACAAGAACAAGACATTACGCAAATATAAGGCAGAAAATCAATACATAAGTGATATTTTCAGTGTTCCTTTATAAAAAAATCATAGATGCTTGATTTTTGCGTAATGAAATACTACATTCACTGCAGAAAAAGCCATCGCCACTTGTCGTCAGCACCAATATAGCTTCTGGCGGCATTTTAAGAAATTAAGCGGCAACAGTTACGAAAGGTTACACTAGATAGGTTCCACGGTATGCCTGGAACGCACGTGAAGTAGGGCAACGCGGTTCTATAAACGTTGAAGTTGGGCGCCTCTATTGACGCGCGTCTCCGCCGTATACAGCAGCGCTGGCATCGAGGCACCCGGCCTGGGGAAGTGGAACGCGGTAAATTTAAATCGACTTCAGCATACCTTTAGCCTGTTTACCTTGAAAGGAGCCTGACGGAAGAGGAACAGCGTGAGAGGTGAGCGGGAAAGCGAAGGGAGGCATTTACTTGGACAATGTCAACGAAGACTATAGTCTTTTGTCGATATTTGCAATTAAAGGAGCAGATACGCGGCCATTTTTTTTTTACGTGACGTTACGTTAATGTAGGGCGTAGAAGTGCCAGAAGCGGCTTGGGGCGGCGCTAGGCTAGTCCTAAAAAAATTTCCCCGCATTTCCCCGAGGGGAAGAATGTGAAAGTGCGAATGCACGAGTTGAATTTGCGCGGTTCGGTAATGTTCGCGAAAGAGAGATCACACACACACACACACAACTACAAAGAAAGAAAGATGCATTTATTCACAGACACCTATTTGTGTTGTCGTTGTACTTGATTGCTAGAGCGGATCTCAGCTTTGAAATTTCGTGTCAGTACTCCTTTAGGCGGGTGCATTAGCCCTTCTCACGCCCGATTCCTGGCCAATCCCCCACGTGGGTATGTGCCATGTCAGCGGCCAGGCAGCGCGCGCCAATCTCCCCCCGTTGCCAAGGAAGACGAGGAGATTCCTGGCCAATCCCCCACGTGGGTATGCTATGCGGACATCGCCGGTGGACGCAGGTTCAGGGTCGCTTAAGAAGTGCATTCGCACTTAAAAATTAGCAGTGGCTTAGCTCGGCTATGCCAGGATATACGTAGCGTGAGCTAAGGTTCAGCTGGTTTTTCTTGTGTTTCCTGGTTGTCTAGAACAGTGGTTCTCAGCCATGGATGTGTCGGGGTCCCCTTGTGGACTGGTGGAAGTGATGGGGGACCCCTTGCAGCGGAGGGGAGGGAGGGGGGGGGGGGTGGGGGTACGTAGGTAAATTAACTCAACTGGAGCATGAAACAGGTGCCTTTTATTGCTACCAAAAACATCAAACAAACGTGCCACATCACTTCATTTTGGACAGTTCATCAATACGTGGCACAGTCGCGCTTAAACAGAGTTGCATATCTGCAGCCACATTCAACCTGTTTCGGTATTTGCTTTTCAAGTATGCAAGTCTAGAAAAAAAAGCGGGTGAGGGTTTTGCGGATCCATTTGAGAACCACTGGTCTAGGAATAGCCGATTGTCATGTTTAGTCCTGCTAAAGCGATTTACAATCCAATCCAATCCAGTCCAGTCCGGTCCAGTCCACTCCAGTCACTGCTTCCCGCTCATGCGCAGCACGGCTCTGCAGAGCCACGCGAAACGGCTATTAAGCGGCTCCGACGCAGCGTCAGACTCGCCTACTGCGCAACGGAGGCGCACAGCTGCCGCGGCTATGACGTCACTCCTTTGGAATGTGCAGACCGGCGAATGTGCAGACCCAATTCTCTACACACCCGCACTCCAATCCAATCAATCTAATCCAAGCCAATCCAATCCCGTCCAGTCCAATGCTCCTCGCGCTTGCCCAGCACGGCCCTTCAGGGTCCACGCGAAACTGCTCAACCTCGGCCAGTGTAGCTTACGCTACAATATTCGAACGTCGTTGGGCGGCACTCCAGCCATGCCTGCAACGCTGAGCAAGAGCGCCGTCGGACGGCTTCCCAGGCACTGCATTTTAGAATCACAGAACACATCCAGACAGGCTGAAATACGCGGATTGCGGGTGTTTATTGTCTAAATCCTGGGCAGGGAGCAGCCCTTTCCCGGGCCAAGGATCCTGATACCTCAGCATTATCTAAATATAGTTGAAGCGTCTGCATTACTACCGGGACAATTAAGACCACTACAAAATGCCCCGCAGGAATACTGGATTAGATCGCCTACATATTTACACAGCATTTTAGGCTGTACACAATGCTTGTCCAGGTAGGCAAACTTGAGCTGCCGCATGACACGCTGCCACGCAGTGCATGCTCTGGGATTTTTCATACACCGGGAAAACGATTGTTTTTTGTGCATTGACACTAGAGGCCTACAGTCGCTCAAGTAGAAAGACAGCACAAGTGAAGGTAAGAAGAGAAAACGTGAAGTCATCTAGAGACGACTACAATTTTCTGATGATGAAAACACCATAAAATTGCGTGTCAAAAAGGAGTTAGAAGAACATTGTCATGGAAATGTTACGACGCATCATCCACGCGCAAGCCACTGCAAGTTAGCTACGAGGATGAGCCAGAGCACCATCAAAAGAGATGGCACTTGTGCTCCGGGTTGAGCTCCGTTCCTTTGGGGCACCGGAAGGCTTCGGAGAAGGGCTGCACGTGCCGCAGTACAGCCGAGCAGGGGTCCACATCGGCAGGTTCAGACAGCCGACCCGTGCACCGCATAAAGCACCATGTGGCAAAGAAGATCTGCACGGACGAGTACTCGGGCAGCCCTCTCAGCCGGCGCTGGTCTTCCAGGTCGGCTCTAGAGAACGCGTCGAGGACGACGACCAGCGCAGCAAGCTCCTGCACCACGTCGTGGCGCGGCGTGTCATTGCGTCTGGCCACATCCGCCTCGATGCACGCGCGGAAGGCGGCCATGGCAAGCTGGCGGGGGTTCGGCGCCTTGCCGTCGACGTCGCCCTTGAGGCGACCCAGCACTATGCGGGCCGAGGCCAGGGAAATGTGGCTGCCCAGGCCCCCATACTTGACTGCCGCCGTGGCCGCCTTGTCGTACATGGGGTACGCAAGGGCCATGGGCACCAGCACGAAATCCGTCGATCTGGGACTGATCTCGAACATGCGCGAGTGGAACAGCGTTCCGGAGAGGAGGAAGCGCTTGGGAGTGCGTCCGGCCTGCTCCCGCCCCTGGAGAGCTGCGAGCCAGTTGTCGACGAACACGTCTCCGAAATCAGGCAGCCCTGGCAGCGGTTTCTGCTCGATCCACGGGTTCCTTCGCGTGTAGTCTAGAACTGAGAACACGAGCTCAACTGAGCTCCAGCTGTCGAGAATGCCTGCCTCGGCCACTTCCTCTTTCATCGTTTTACTGAACGCCTCCCTCACTCCGAGCACCACCTTTTTGACGTCGCTACGGACGTTGTCCGTGAAGGCGTAGGCGCTGTACGATGCGAACACCACGTCCCCGAGGGCCATGTACAGCATCAAGAGGCAGACGCTTCGCCGGCTGTACGCTTTGTCGCCGTGCTTCACCGTAGTGGGATCCACCAAGTCTCCGCGGGCGAAGTGGGCGGCGAATCGCACCGCGTGCCACGACACGAGAAGGTGCGCAGATTCCTCGCCTTGTGCCTTCCAGAAGTCCGCGAACACCTCGACGTAATCAGGGCGTGTGGTCTGAAATTTTACCTCCAGACCGGCCTTGAGGAAGCGAGTGATGCTGGCGCTCCATTCGTCTGGGCTCCGATGGAGAACGGCCGGCCCCTTCAGACTCGCGTGCCCCCGCATGAAAGCTGCCCTTGTGAGGTTGGCCAGCGTGGCCTGCTCCAGAAGCTCGATGTCGTGGTACGACACTTTCGTTCCATTGCTTCCATCTTCGAAAGCATCCCGCAGGCGGTTGAAGTGGTGCAGCCGCTCGTCATTCGACAGCTCCTTGTGAAATAAATAAAAGGTGGGCGCAGTCGTGAAAAACACGATGGTGTGGTTATGGTCGGTTGTTTCGACCCCGATGTCGATGACGCTGGCCCAGCCGAAGTGCAGCGCCAAAACGACGAGCGTGTGGACAACGTCGGGGTTGGCGGGCCGCGAGGGCCACGTGACCCCGGCCCTGGCCAGGGCCTCCCTTACCAGCGGCGTGTCGTCGCGGCCCGTCTCGTAGAGCTGGTCGCAGCTGCGGTAGAAGGCGGCCACCTGCTGCACCGCGCTCTGCCCTTCTTGCGGAACGTTGACGCCCATGGTCACGCGGGCCATGAATTCCAGGGCGTTGCGGTAGAACTGTTCGCGCAGAGAGTACGGCTGCTCCCTGCGCCAGCCGCCGCAAACGAAGCGGCCGAAGCTGTCGCACGGCGCCGCCGACACGTCGATGGATCTCCGCAGCAGTTCTGCGAACGCCTGGCAGGTCAGCGTGGTGCAGTAAGTTACGCCGCTCGATGACGTCAGGTAACTAAGCAGGGCTGCGAGTACTGCAGCCAGGGCTACAGGAGCCACGAGTAATACCACGCAAACCCACGGGGAAGAAGCTTCGTGGCGTTGCTTCTTTGGGGTCTGCCAAGTGATTGTTCCACACCTGCGATAGAGTATAGAGAACGCCTTTAGCTAGCCAGCGTTACGAGAAATCTAGTTTAGGCGTGCCAGTAGGTGCTTGGCGCAAGCTCCATTTTGGAGCGTGCGAGTTAGTATCGTCCCGAGTTACGTTAGACGATTTGAAGAGAAATGCATTGGGGATTCCCCGCCACAGATACAGCCGAAAGCTCTTCATAATACTTCGTTTGGAATCCGAAGAAATTTCTGTGCTCATGACTGCGAACTCTATGGCCCTAGACACTTTGTGAATAGTTTCTGCCACAAGAGAGTTGCAGAAGTTAGGCCCGTTGGAAACGTGCCTGAACTTCTTGGCACAAAATGTGACGTAAAGGCATAGCTGCAGAAAGGAACCTGTGCAACGTACTTCAAGATGGGCCTGTGCTGTGCGTTTATCCAACTGGTATACTCTTCGTCGGGGCGGCGAATCGGCTATGGGCACAACTACGAGGACACCTAAGCACTTTTTACGCGCTGTGAATGCGAAGACATCCATTTCCAATTGAACCCCGCTGAGGGCTCCTCCGCCGCGAGTATTGTTTTCCAGTTCTGCAATCGGGCACTTGTGGTGGATTGTCTCGGCATAAACTCCATATTTTCAAACGAACTGCTGTGCGCTGACTCGCACGGGCGGTGGTGACGCACGTAGACATCCTCCCGGGGATTCCCTTTATGGGGCGCAGCTGTTGCTCGCCATTCGCAGCTTGCGTGGATGCGCGCGCAGAAGTTTCCCGCCATATCACGCAATAAGGGGAGCCAATCAGCGTCGTCGCTCGATTTACGCTGCGTCGCAGTGCCGTCGCTCGCTCTCGTCGGGCAGTTCACATTCTCGCTCGGCATGGACAGGCCCCGCGTAGTTCGCTCCTTGGGAAGGGGGCAGCCGTTGAAGAGCGAAAAGGTTCCCCATAATCACAGAAGAATGACCTACGATAACGTATACTAAGCTTTTGCGTTCTGGTAAAGATCAGCGACATGAAAGGGTTTCTTTTTTGTTGACTGATGGCTTTTTGTTTCCATTTCGGTCATTGCGTTTAATTTTGGCAGGTTTCTTTGGTTTCGTTTTGCGGTCATAAGGTTTCGATTTTTTGGACGTTTTCTTTTTCACTGAGGTCAAGGTTTGCATGCACCCCCCTTTTTTTTTAAAGGAAGTCGTTCAGTTAATTTTTCCCAAATTTCCATTCGAAGTAGGTTTACGAAATGCTGTTTAGACAATGTTTTCACCCGAAAATTTCTCATTAATTGGCGTGTTTATCCTCACACTTTCGGGTTCCCTACAATTGAATTGAGATGACTAAACAATAGGCAGAGTAGGTAAAGATGAACATTTATTCCTAATAAAGACTAGACAATGTCACAATGTCTTCTTGCAGTCGTACAAATTGTGTTGACTTCACTGCCGAACAACAAAAATCCTGGTTCGAACTACGGTCATATTGTGCACGTCTGAAGAGAATGGTGTGAACACAAGA
Source organism: Haemaphysalis longicornis (assembly GCA_013339765.2). NCBI lineage: Eukaryota > Metazoa > Arthropoda > Arachnida > Ixodida > Ixodidae > Haemaphysalis > Haemaphysalis longicornis. Next base: position 192,387,666 of record CM023449.1, read on the forward strand.
ACACAAAAGAAACCAAAATTAGTAGATGTGCTCTACCCATCCCCCAGCGAATGCATCGGATGGCATATTACAGATAGAAGCGAGCCGTGGTGGTGACGTGACCAAGATGAGCCCTTTTCCAAAACGCACGCACATATTGTGCTAGTCCCACAAATAATTTGTGCGGTATTACCAGCTCTTCATTGTATCTAAATGACCCAATTTTTTTTCCATTTTAGAGATATTTTCGCGTCTGCTTTGAAAGAAACGCGCAATTTCGATACGCCTTAACGAAACCCCGACTTCAACCCTGTTAGTTACCTTCAATACAGCTGCCTATTTTTCAACTCCTCATTATAAAAGTTAAAAATCTGACAATTAATCGGCATAAACACGAGTGCTCGCGCGCTTATGTGTGTAGGAATCCACCTAAATTTTTCACCGTATCCGGCATTTGGAGGTATGAACTATGAAATATTTCACAGCGCAGGTGGAGTCTTTTGTCTGATCACGTATGTTGTGGCTCTGCCGTTTATAGCCACCTTTCGCGTCTGCCCTCGTGTGTCACGTCGTTTGGCTGAGAATTTTTGCGCTGACCGATGATTCATTGTGGAATACCAACTAGGTCGAGCATATACATTATTAAGCTCCATTTTTACCATGCAGCAACCGCGTGACCACCGCTGTTGCTATGGGTACGAAGAAAGCCGGCGGTGCTAGAGTGGGGCGGCACCCCCCCCCCACGAGAGGCAGTTGGGGGGAGGGTGGAATAACACACTCCGCAGCCCCTCCTATAATCCCTCATCAGATAAGAGTCGTCCATCTGAATCGGGGGAGGGAGGGGGGAGATGGAATCCTTAGATCGGTCAACCACTGCGCAACACAGCGGTTTGTATGCGCCCGCCCCGAGCTTTCAACAGGTGTATTCTACAAAAAATAAACCCCCATGATTTTGTACAATCTTTAGTTCAATACTATTTTAAATGCTATACCACCTCAAACCGATGAAAAACGCGCACAGCTGTCGGCCAAGTTACTGGGGCGGGGTAGTAGCGTCCACGACAGTTTCCTTTTATTGCTCAAAATGGCTCGGTCATAAATTAGACTCGAGGACTACTACAGCGGGTTCTGACTTTTTGTGTGTCATGGTACCGAATGTTCGGTGTAAAATATGTGCCGGCATTATCGATATAACAATTTAGTCGTATTGCCGTAGCATACATGGCAAAACTATGCACAGGACCAATCACGGTAGCACGGTGGCTAAAACAATTGGTAGCTTCTGCTCGCCCGCTATTCCACCTATTGGTCGCCCGCTATTCCACCTATTCCAATTGGTCGCCCGCTATTCCACTTATTCCCATCCAAGCAAACTGCGTGCTGAGTTCGCAGCCTGCCGTTATTCCAGAGCAACCGCAGCGCAGCAAAGCGCAAGCTTCCCCTAGCAACGACACCGTCTACCGCTGCGCCCCGCCTACTCAACCGGAGGAATTTCAAATCGCGCGCTAATCACCCAGGGCGAAACGCGTCCCAACAAGCGCCGTCCTCGAATGTAGCCGAGGTATACTGGAAATAAGTGCCGTTATACCAGCAGCGACTGTCTCCCTCCTTCCTTTCGATGGACGCTGTTCACACCTGATCACAGATCTTCGTTTGACCTTCCGTTTGACGTCGTCTTACTTCCCGCTTTAACCGCGCACCACGTCCACGCTGCACAGTCACTCGAACGTCATCGCCCGCACGCCGCATGCTACGAAAGTGCTGGGCAGGCGATCTATTCCAGCGAAATCAAAACTTTTCTCTGCTCAATCATGGTTTCAGTGCGAGCTCGCACTAGCCACGCGATATAGAGTTCAGCCAAGAAGGCACGCGTTGGCGCAACATTGCCCACATGGTCGATTGGTCTGAGGTCCAGAGTATAGCAATAAGAGTATACGAGCATAACAACGCGGCTCATATGCAAACAAGCTTCTGTCTATAAAACCAATTTCTTTTCTCTAGCTAATAACTACCAATTGCAAAACGCCGTTCAATTGCCCCTGAAAACCGTAGCTACATCATCTGCACATTTTGCAGCGTAAATGGCCTCCCTGCTGCTGTAGCGACGTCGCTCCAAGTACCCCCGACGTGAAAACGCTGCCCAGAGTGCGGGAACACGTCACAGCTCACCGATCCCTTCCTGGTGTTAAGGGAGGGTCTGGAGGTGGCATGCATCAGGGAGGCTGATGGGCGACAGATCCAAGGCCTGGGTGACGGGACGACCGAAGGGAGCGTCGGACGATGAACGGACGTGCGTGGGGCGTGCTTCTTCTTCTCTCGCGCTGCGCGGGGTTTCGCGCACCCTGCATTTCCTCGAGGTTGTCTAGTGATGATGATTGTAAACTGGAGGCATATGACTGTTCGGTGAAGAGACTCTGGAGGTTCTGAGAGCTATACAAGAAACGAAATGCACAGGACGACGCGCTTCGCCGTGTGTATTTATACAGGACGAAGTAAATACTGGATAGTAAATACACAGGACGAGCGCGTTGTCCTATGCATTTCGTTTCTTGGTCAACGTCTTTCCCGCGCCTGTTTGCACGATGGATCAATACCAAATTTCCCAACTTTCTAGCCTGTTAACGAATTAAACATCAAACAGCGCAACGAATTAGCGCTTGCGTTCGTTTGATTTTGGGATGATGATGAAACCTTACGAAAAAAAATGAAGGGTGCTTCGCACTAATGCGTAAGACTCGAAGGTATACAACGAAGCTGTACGCAACCTTCACGACCATCACGAAGGGTTAAGTCCGTGATTGCAGTCGATTTGCTTCTTCGCTACCGCAACCACTTTTACTCAATCATTGTTGCTGTAAGTGTGAGCTTCTGTCCTTTTTTTTTTTTGCAAGTGATAATAATTGGACACCACCTTGGTGGTGCGTATACGCTATGGCGTCTATTTCTCGTTCAGAGCAAGTGTTGCCGCGATTACAGCGAACTCTGGAGTGTTTTTTTGCAATCTTGGCCAATCTCTCCCTGAGGGGGTATGCTTGGCTTGACAAACGTGCGCCGGGGGCGCTGGGTGGTCGCCGCGAGGCCCACACCCACGAGTGCTAGGCATTTTCTTGGTTTTCTTAACTGCCGGGCGGTCGCCGCGAGGACCGTGATCACGTGCGCGTGCTCGGCAAATTCTTGGTATTTTGAACTGCGGACACGAAAAATTACGATTTGCTAAGCAACTTCGCTATTAAAAAATACCTGCTTTTGGGTGAGTGCCCATCCCCACGTTTAGATTGCTTTCGTGCACGATTTACTGGCTAGGATGGAGGGGGTGGTTAGTATGAGAGCAATGTGGAAAGGAGTAATGGTTCCGGGTCTCACATTTGCGAATGCTGAACTCTGCTTAAAATCAGACGTTCTATGAGGCCGTGAAAGTGAACCAGAGAACGGTAGGCCATTTGCCCTTAGGCGCGCACGGAAAAACAACTAACGAAGCAGTACAGGGAGATATGGGCTGGGCGTCGTTTGAAGGTCGAGAAGCACAGAGTAAGATATGTTTTGAGATGAGGTTGAGTGCAATGGATCAACGAAGGTGGGCAGCTAATGTTTTTAGGTACCTATACTTGAAAAGCGTGGACACGCAGTGGTTAAGGAAGACTAGAAGGCTAACGACGAAATACGGAAAGCAAACAGTGGGAGAATCCAAAACAGCCAAGGTAACCAAAAATGAGGCAAGGCATATTGGAACGAATAAATGGAGATAAAAAATGTAAGCTGAAACGTCGTTAGAGATGTACAGGGCTGAGAAATTGAACATCAGAAAGGAAAATTTCTACGATAATTCCCAGGGCAGTGCCTTGCTTTTTGAGGCTAGATCAGGTTGCTTGCGAACTAAGACCTTTGTGGGAAAGTATTCACAAAATGATGGGGTATGCGTGGTCTGCGGAAAAGAAACAGAAACTATGCGGCACATAGTTTTAGAATGCGAGGGTATCCATCCAAATCTACATGAGGGAAATATTCGGCTTCCAGAAGCCCTAGGATTTAACGGTAGCACCGAGGAAGTTAACTTCAAGGCTGTCGAGGCGACGAAAAGGGAGGATTAGAATGCTGGTGGACGAAAAGCAGAGGTGAATATTGTCTAGGACAGTTACCCATGTAACAGAAAAAAAGGTATTTTGGGCCTAAAGCTTTTTGTGCCTGCCCTAAGCAGCGCTAGTATTAAACCAAGAGCATAAAACATAGGTATATTAGTCCTCTTTGGTAAGATGGCATGTCATTCCCCCACTACAAAGGGGAAACCAATAGCAATCATCATCATCATCAATCATCATCATCGGTTGTTGCAACCAGTGGTCGCCTTGGAGCGAGGAGAGTAGCGTTGCGGAGATTTGCAAAATGTGCTCAGTGATCCGAACAAGGCGCTGTCAAATGCAGGCCACATCTGGGACCGTATCTGGGGCGCCAGTAGAGCTTCGCTATAACGGTCGTGCGAGGCTGGGTTTAACAAAAAAAAGGGTTTCTAACTGCGGCCAGATGGTACTTTCTGCGTATTCAGCTCCTGGCTTCACGTTTATGCTTCCAGGCCATGCAGACGGTTTCCCCTCAATCGCTACCGACCTCTTTCTGCGGCCTTCTCTCTAGTTAAACGAACATCAAAAATAAAATGTCCAAGTGTCACAGTAACTGAAACCAATTCCTCCTGGCACCTACCCAACTCTGCTCATGTGCTTTCAAAGCGAAACCCTGACTAGATTGGTGAAAAAAAGTAGAACGGGTTAACTGGTATCACACGTCGCATAACCTCAAAAGCCATTGACCAAAAAGCGAAACCTTGTTACTTCACATCAGAGCTGCCCGTTAATAACAACGTGGGTGTCGAGGATCAGATGTCATGAACCTCGCCGGAACATCTGTAAACCGCTGTGGCTGCAGCGCCTGCATTTGGGTTCAGAAGCATTGACTCCGCCTTACGTGATGATTGTTCAGTAATGCATCTGAAAAGCTACCGAGGCCCCGCAACTTCACTGCGAGGAAATCCACTTCGCTGCTCACCATGGCAGCTCAGGAGTAATCCCAAAGGAAAAGAAGAAAATTTTCTCACGCATACGGGAGGCTCGAACTCTTGAGTGAACTATATTAACTGAAGGCATAACCTCCTGGCCAAAGTGCCGAACAGTTAGTGCAGTTTGAGAGGGCATCATGACGTTATCTCGAAGTGTATCTATGTGTGACGTCGAAGGGTCTCAGTGATGTCAGCGCCATCTCGGTTGCTATGTGATACAGGTCGTGCATATTACTTATCAGCAACCCCACCGCAATATCAACGGGTGTGACAGCTACGGCAGTTTATTTTTACGTTTTGTAGGGCGTTTACTTTTTGCTGTTTCCTCCTTATAGTTCTGCGACAACTGGGGTGGTTCAGGGATGCCGTTGGTGGCGACTTTCAGAGCCAAACTGAGTAATCTGCAACCCTGTCCACCCACGAAAATTTGAGAGTTGAATGTCCTGCGTTACGCGATGCAGAGTTCACCAAAGAGGACTGGGAGGAAGCCCTTAAGAGCGGCGACCTTTCGGTTCAGCTTCGGGCTGTCCAGAGGGCCTGCGAGAGAGCGGAGGGTCACGGCCTTCCGGTCCCTGCGTGGGAGCGGCCCGTGACTGTGACGGAATCCCCCTGAAAGGGGCGGTCCAAGGCAGTTCCTCAGGACCTGAATAAAGTTCTTTCTCTGTCTGTCTGTCCAAAACCCCTTTCTGGCTTGATTTATTGCCAAAGGGTAAAACGGCTTATTGAGCAAAAACGCCGCCGTCCCCGCTGTAGTCCGTGAAAGGAAAATGTCCCCTTGAAGGGCGTTCCAAAGCACATGACGTCACTGTGGCCATTTGTGGTGCACTACTGATAGCTTTTTGCTACGAGCACTGGTATGGCACGTATATGATATATGCTATATGCTTTTGCTATGCCACTGCTGGTGATAGGAGTGGCAGGTACAAGTTCACAGCCTTCTACCGTGCACGTTGTGTGAACTTACCTGCGTTACAGGTACAGGTAACGGCCGTGCAAGTACAGTGAACTAGAATAATATAGCAGTTCTTCCCGCGGGTATGCCCCAGTGGCCCATTATATTGCCACAGCAGTGGGAAGCGCTTCCTAAGAACAGAGCTCCATTTATGGACGAGTCTGGCACACAACAGCAGAACCAGGTGCAGAAGCAGCTCTTCTTCTAAGAATTAAAGGGCCGCTCGGTAAAGCTAGCGGGCTTCCGAACTGGTCGCGCATCCCCCTGCTAATTGGTGCACTAATAGGTATAACACCTGCTGAGTTGCCTCTTACTTGTCGTAAATAGTTCACCGTGGACTTGCACGCAGTTAGGAACCCCCGCCTGCATGCAATACATGGGCTCCTACCGGAGACGTGGTTGTGGCAAGTCGTGCTTTTTTGGAACTACACCGAAACAAATTGTGCCCGCATAGTGTGCCCAAACGATGGCTTACCCATGCGCTGCGGTAAAAAAAGCAACGGTTAAGCACCAAATGAGGGGTTGTGCAGAAGGTCCATTCCTTCCTTTTATCCCCCTGAACAGTGGATGGACGGGTTTGCCGCTCGGACCCCGTCTGCATTGGCAGCTCGTTACTGGAGCAGCTGAAGTCGTCGCGACCCTTAGGGTGACGCCCAGCACGCCTTAAACCTTCATGTAAAAAAAAAGTCATTTCTCTTTGGATAACCATTAGTAACTATCACTCATAGGATGATTGACAACTATCAGTTAAGAGTTTTATAATAAAAATCTGCAGGAATTCAGAGAATTGCCTACTAATGCCTTGTCTTGAGTGTGAGTTCTTTACATACAAATATGGCTATGAATAGCTAAATTCATAGTACTATTTTATTCTTTGTACGTTTTCACAATGATGTAAAGTTATACAATTATAACGATGAAATGCCTTTAATTAATTCGCTCAGTATGTTTTTTTTTTTCGAAGAAGCAATGCATGCTGCACAGGTGGTCCCTTTAAGCTTTTTTTTTTATATTTTGAACGTTCGTCTGCGGACGTTTTTTCGTTTATTCTTCGGTTCTTGGGGAGAGATCATAAGCTGCATTATTTTAATTTTGTCAAACTATTTTAGTAAAAATTTTATTTTTGCTGTTTTTATTAATTTTGGTTTTCAATATTCTGTCCGACCGACTATCTCCATTTACGCGATTATCACGATTAGAGGTGGAACTTCTGCGAAATCTGCACGGTTGTGGAAATGCAGGGCGTTACACAGTCCCGGTTGTTGAGGTACTCGGCAAAGAATGCGACGCATTAAAAACATGGTATCCAGCGGGAGACGTGCGGTTACGGGAAGTCCTAGGAGATGGCTGGCAATATTATAACGCGGGAAAATTCAAATGAATTCCACCTCCTGACGGGTGTAGTTAAAAAAATTGGCGCAGCTTGCACTACTGGAGAAACAGCAGAGCTGGGGTCGACCTAGCTTCTCCTCGCACTGACAGCGGATCCCAGGATCTCAGCAGTATTACAAAGGCGTTTCGGACGTCACTGTCAAGCAAATATCATTAAAGAATGTACTGCGTTTTATTTAGTAGCGATCGTCGTCATCCCTTTCGTCATCGTCTTCCGACAGCACAGCCGCGCAGGGCAAATCCTCTTGTAGCGCGTCCTCGCCACGGTACACCTCCACTTCGTCAGCTGTTCCGGTGACCATCTCCACGTGTGCATGTGAAGGCATGGCATGACAGATTCGTCGTCACCATTCACTACGACGACGGCGATGGCGGGAGCTCCTGCTGTGGCGTAATTAAGCCCATGTGCAAGCCTGGATGATGCTGGGTGGTCGCCGAGGGGCACGCACTCACGTGCATTCGGGGTCTCCGCAGGGCGGAGTTCTGTCGGCCTAACAGCACTGCTGCTAAAAATTCGCCTCGCCTTTTTATATTGTCACGTGAAACGCAGAGGTAGGTTGTCAGAAGAAAGGTGTAATTACAAAAGACACCGTAGTCACCTGTACAGAGGCAGGTTGATGGTGCAAAACCAGTCCAGCCGAAACTCCAATTTCGTCTCCCTTCTCTTCCTTTCCGTTGGTCCTTCAACAGCAACACATATCCTGATAGTGAGCGGCGTATCGAAGCGCAGCAAAGACGAGGACAGGAGCACAGAAGACGACACACAGGGCGCCCTGTGTGTGGTCTTCTGTGCTCCTGTCCTCGTCTTTGCTGTGCTTCGATACGCCGCTATGTACCAACTCACCCAAACCAATGCTCTCCTGATAGTGAGATTGGACTTACGTGAATATGCGGCTATTATTAGCGGCGGTTTCTCGCGAAGCTGGACAAGGTATGCGCCAATATGCTTGTTAGAAAAAAAATTGTAAAATTGGTCTTTGGAGATTTGTACGCAAAAACGAATTGAGTATATCAACGGGTCGAACAGTTAGTGAGAAATCTGTAAAAACGGGTAGTTTTTCCAAAAGCCTGAAGTTCCCGGTCAGGTGGATGTTAAGGCAAAATCTTGTAGACCAGTTTTAAAAGCGGAGCTGTTTAAGCCCTTGTTTGCGCTGTCGGTGAACAAAAACTCGCACGCCACTTGACCTCTGCTCCTGGCGTAACACTCTCCGCGTTGTTAGGGGCAACCTCCTGCGCTTATAAAACTCGTAGCCGCTGCGGCATGCACTTTGGCAACGGTATGAAATCCGGTGGATGAAAACGATTAGGACCTGCCAATCATGGAAAACTTTAAGCGGCATGTTCGGAAATCAATGTGAGGTGCAATAATAGAGCCGCCGACGAAGGGAGAGATGGGGCGGCCGAAGAAGATCGTCACTCCCTGAGAGCCGCTACTCGAGAACGGATGCGACCACTTCGGTCCAATACCGAAACAAATGACTGGTACTGGCAATAAAGCAACTCAGTGTACCTACTTTAATGACCGAGTCTCGAAGCATAACCACGCAGAAAACTTGGCCGCGTCTCCAAGCATAATCATGCATAAACTTAGCCGAACCAAGAATAAGTTAGGTGGGACCGCCATCTCTGCTGGTTCTCCAGCCTTGCACCACTGGTGCAAGCTGCACCAATTTTTTAGACATGTGTATCGGTTACCTGTACCGACAAAAACTTGTTCGATATCTCAACGGGCATGCGATAAAAAAAAACACGGAAAATTTTTCAGCGCCTTTTGCTTTCTCAGGGGTATGCTTTTAATACATATTCAGCCATATGGAACTCCTATACCGTATTAGTATGGACTTCTGAAATTTGAATAATCTAGAACTAGTAGTTTGACCGGGCATCGACATCACCTGTTAGGCCTTTTTCCCGTCAGGGGTGTAATTTCAAGGAATCCTTTTCGCCCTTTTAGTGTCGTCGTAGGGAGAAATCCCTGAAATTGTTTTTTTTCCCTTTTGTATCAGCAAAACTTATCGTCAAAAAACAATTGCATGTATTAAGCTACGAAACATACAGGGTGATCAAAGTTAAGTCGACAGGTTTTTTTTTCTAAATTAGGCGTTTCGATTTACGTGAATACCACCTCTACAGTGAGGTTATGTGCCCAGCGGTACACAGAATGACGTAGTAATTATTCATGTCGGTGGCTTAATTAACTCAAATCTAATATTAACTTCTTACGGCTGCACTAACAGGCACGTTTGTATTGGAAAGTTGGACGCAATCGTGTTTCCACGACGTCTCATTTAGCAGAATTATTCTATCATATCCATGCTCCGAGATATCGAACTGCGAAGTTTAATTGCCGTTCGCATGATTACGCATGCAAGACAGTGAAGACCTGAGCATAGCTCCTCCCTTTTGTGACGTGCCTGCTGTGTACGGTGTTTAATTTGACAACAGGTTGAAGGGCATACGAAGAAGTGATAACTGGCACCCTTTCAGTCTTGGCTGCCGTTATCGCAATCTGCAGTACTCGGAACAGCTTTCGAAACACAGAACAAAAGGGAGGAGTTCTGCGCCGGTCTTCACTGTCTTGCATGCGTAATTATGCTAACGGCAATTAAACTTCGCAGTTCGATGTCTCAGTGTAGAAATGCGCTAGAATTATTCTGCCAAATGAAACTGCGTGGAAACACGATTGCAGCCATACTTTCAATGCAAACATGCCTGTCTACTGCAAGCCCCTAAAAAGTTCATTATTCAATTTTAGTTAGTTCAGCCACCGACATTAATACTTACCACATAATTCTGTCCCCCTGGGTGTGAAACCTCACTGTAGAGGTCGTCTTCTTTGAAATCTAGGAACCTAATTTTAAAAAACCCGTCGACCTAATTTTGATCCCCTGTATATTGGAAGATATTTCAAGACACCTAGTTTGCTTCGAAATGCAGATTCGCACTATTAGTGTTGGTTAGGGCTAAACAGTGAACCTACTATTTTGAGGTTTTTACGGGCTACATTGCATGTATCAGCCAAAAGCACTTCGATATCAGAACGGGTGAGCGAGATATTCAAGAATTTTCAGTTTTCCTCTTTTAAAGGCGAGGCGTCTATCCCATTGCTGCATTTCAACATGGTTGAAGCTAGGGGTCACGTTGAGGGACAGGAAAACAGCCACATGGATTAGAGAACAGACCAAGATGGAGGACGCGAAGGAAATGGGCACGGGCTGGTCGCATTATGTGAATGAGGGACAACAGGCGGACCATCCGTTGGACAGAGTGGCTGCCAACAGAACGCAAACGCAACAGGGGTCGGCCGAGAACTTGCTGAGATGAGCTACCAAAATTTGGGGGGAAAACATGGACTCAGCTGGCACTTGATAGGCGTGGCTGGACATCTGTGGGAGAGGCTTTCGTCCCGCAGTGGACACAAACAAGCTCATGATGAAGAGAAAGAATAACAGGCATGCTTCTTTGGAAAAAAGCTGTTGGCCCTCCAATTATCATGCTTCCCATCCTGTGCACCAAGCACACCTGGGGCAGCGCAGCAAGCACAGAGAGAGAGGGAGTGGGGAAGGAGAGGCTTTATTGGCTCGCCGCGCGTACGGAGAGGAGGCCGGTGGAGGGTCTACTTCAGCTTCTTCTTGGGGCGCAGGTTGTTGGAGTGGCCGCACTTGCGCTTGCGGCAGTTGGTGGCCTTCGGGTGCAGCCGGGCGTAGCACCTGCACCACAGCACACGCCATCGGTTCATTGCACATCAACAAGACTGGCAGAGCCTGCCTCTGTCCGCTGACACAGGGGCCATGCTCAAATACATGACAAACATTCATGGGTTTTCAAGGATTCCAAGGCCCTGTCTGCGGATTTTAAAAGATGATAGCCTTTCTTGGGCTACTTAAATGCAGAAATTTTGGCGTGTCTGTCCCTGTGTGAATCGATTCAGCCACTCTGCCAAAGTGAAAGAGCTGCACAATAGGTTTATACACCCACAGCCAAATCTAAATGTCTAAGTGCGGTAGCAGTGTTCATACTTGTCACCATTGTTGAACAAGAACATGACATTACACAAATATATGGGAGAAAATCAATACACATGTGATATTTGCAGTGTTCCTTCATGAAAAAATTCATGGATGCTTGGTTTTTGCGACAGCAAATGAAATACCACATCAAATGCAGAAAACCGTCACCTGCGGTTGCCTGCACTACTATAAGCTCCCAGGGGCATTTAAGAAATCGAACAGCAACAGCAATGAAAGGTTCCACTAGAGAGGTTCCACATTCCACTTGGAACGCTCGAGGAGTAGGGCAACGTGGCTCTATAATGTTGTAGGGTGCTTCAACTGACGCGCGTAAATTTAAATTGACATGAGCAAACCTCTAGCGTCTTATCTTGGGAGGAACGAGACGGCAGAGGAACTGAATGAGAGGTCAGCGGGAAAGAGAAGGGAGGCCTTTACTTGGCGAGGCCCCAGTCGACTATTGTCTTTCATCGACATTTGCAACAAAAGGAGCAGATATGCGGCCATTTTTTTTTACTTCACCCCCGATCATTCATCACGGTCAGAGAAAGTTGGCTTCTATTCAGATAAGTCCCCCTTGAGAGAATGATTGCTCCAGCGACATTTTCTTCGGGAATTGCTCATAATTGCTAGTTAATATACAGCCAGCATGCTGCCTGCCCTCTTATGCCTGCTCCCTAATCTTTCTTGGCGAACATTTTCGGTACTGATAATTTAGGGACTTCACGGGAATTTTTCTATAACAGAAACAGTTTCATGCCACTTAAACTGCACCGAGGTATGAACTGGCCAAGCTGTCAAACAAATCTAGTCTTCCCGGTTCCTGTAAATACGTTGCTAAAATGCATCATCCCTTACGTGGGTGCACACCTATGCATCTGGAATGGTGGGACCAAGTGGTGCTCCATATCCTTTGCGACAAGTTTCAGGCTCATTCGTACGCCTTGAAATCAAAAGAGTGGTGTGACACAAACATGCGACAGAAGATTGCGAACTGCAAGGCTGCCCTTCACCTCGTCAGTTCTCAATCTTCCAGTGCACCGCACATTTCTGTGTCACGCAGCACTCCTCTACATCCCAAGATGTCCAAACAGCAACTAGCCCACTTCGAAGCCTCGTGGCACCACTTGAGGCGTGAAGCAGACAAAGCCCTTATGCCGCAACAACTATGCTGCCTGCGACTTGCAGGCGAGAGAGCGAGGGAGGGAAGGGACTCACTTGCGGCAGATCATCTTGTCGCAATTGTACTTCTGAGCGAGAATACGCAGGCTGGGCTCGATGACACCGCCCACCAGGCGCAGGCTCAGGTCCAGGCTACAGCCCGGAAGCACCACGTCCCCGTCCTGCAGGGGCCGGCCAGCCTGGAGCAGCCGCTGCTGGTCGCAGGGGACGCCCAGGCGGGCACGCAGGCCCTCCTTCAGTTCGCACACCCGGCCGCCGGACGGCAGGTCGAGGACCACCGTCTGGCCATCCAGGCCCCGCACAAACACCTGCTGATGCATCTCTGCTGTCGCGTGCCCTGCAACGAACGTGCGCATCAGACACCGGGCTGCTCTCCTGGTCGGGTTGTCCGAGCGGCATTATCACAGCAGACTCTGACTACAGCGCAGAAAAAAACACAAAAACAGGGCATAGACAGCGCTGCCCACTCTTTTCCCCTGCCGTTTAAATTGTCCCTTTCTATTCCGTGTACGTGTTTTTTCCGCTCAGAGTCGTGTCAACCCTTTATGCCCAAAAAGTTTATTAGCTTGCTTAAGCGTGAGAAGTTTTTCATTATCTAAAAAGACTTCAGAGATCACAAATATGAAGTCGGAAAACAATTTGGTTCATTAGGACAGGCACTGGGAAACTCTGGGCACTGGCTGCCCATATATCACTTGAACAAGAGGGCTACCTTGATCACCACGATTTATGGTTCACATGAAGACAATAACGTAAAGTACGTATTGCTACCATTTGTAATGACGAAATTTCACAATTTCGGATAACAGTCACTAGCCCATTGAGCCACTATCCGGGCTCGATGAGAGTTGACACGCGTAAACAATATCTTTTTTTTTGCACACGAAAGTACTTGCTGCCCTCTCTCTAATTTTCGAAGGTCCGGGATCCCTTGTCTGCCGATGGTGTTAAATGTCGAAAAAACCACAAAGTCAGAGAGGAAAAAAAAAAATTGAGTTGTTGCTCTTGCGAAACACTGGGCACCAAAGGGTTAAACCAAATCGCCCAAACATCAAACACACTGGGGAGCCCGGGTAGAACTCCTGTGCAACACCTGTAGCGACACAGCCAGTCCTCTCAAATGCATACTCGAGGGGCTCAAAGGGAGATTCTCCCATCGTGTGAACACCACTTCAAGAACCAATTCCCTGGGGACAACAGCGGGAAAAGTCAAACCTCGTGTTAAAGAAGTTGTACCAAGACAATAAATTTGTAATATACAATATACGTTGTAACAGTAGGGGTACAAATTGGCTCTACGCTTCTAACAAATCGGCAGTCTAGTTCATGCAAAAAACCTAGATACAATAACGCATTTTAGGCTTCAAACCCACTATAAATGTGTAATCCTTGCCGGTCTCCCTGTGGCATTTCAAACTAAATGGACAAGAACATGAGAATGACCGACCACAATTTCCACAAGTTTTTAAAACGGTTAGAACAAATATCTTTCAATCTCTCTATTTTGCTTTTTTTTTATCCTAGCTTTCGAGTTTTGAGCCTCGCATGCACCAAATATTTCTTCGTTGCAGCCGATACCGCGTGCAGCTATCGCGGTTTCACTTCCATTATAAAAGAACCAGTGTGACTGAAATGAAGCGTGACCAACCAATGTTTGCATTAAGTTCGTTGTGGCCAATAATTTGCAATATCAGTGTTCATTATAACGAGGTTAAACTCCATACACAAGCATGGACCATGCAAACAGACGGGGGAAACGACAATGCCCTCGCTATTTGGTTTCACCAATAGCTTTCGCAATACCGAGGTCGCACGGTAGCCTGTTAACAGTGGAATAGATAACATAACAAACTTAGACGATGCAGCCCTGCCAGACCATGTGGCTGGCTCTCGACATTTAGAGAAGCAACCTACGATTGCAGACTGTCAGCTCTGTACGGTAATTACGCATTATCTTTTGACGGAGACCAATAAGGAAAAGTTGAAAACTTGCTTAATTGCAATGCCTCGCTACGCGCTCACGGTATGTACGATTGCGGAAGTTAACTGTACAGTTAGACGAAGTGGTGATATCCCATTTCAACACATACAACTGGAGACATGCACACATTCCGCCAGATCCCGCCGTCAAGGCCGTAATGGCTCAAAGATAACGCACGAAACAAGACAATGTAAAAGCTGCATGTGAAAAAATTTCGCGCTGTCCACCAGGCTTTAGTGTACTTTTCGGGTAGTCAGATTAAAAATGGGGCCGACCGGCTGACACACAAGATAGTTAACCGGCCACACGACACAGCCCTTTCCTCTGTGCATCCCTTGGACCTCAGCAAATGCGTTTGCTTTCGTACAACGCCATCACATATGCCCTTCCTTGAGCCTTCCGCACTTCAATAATGCGATCTAGAGTAATGGAACTTCTTTCGGCTGAGTTTCAAAGCTGCTTACGAGTCCTAAATGTTGTGTCAGCAGAATTATGGGAGAACTAGGGGCATCGGACCCCGCATGCCTCCATCACCGTTTGCGACGCGAAATATCTACTCGTAGCGTAACCCGCCTGGAAAATTCACGAATTCATAACAGATAATTTTTACTTCAACAAACGGAACGGCACCGACCGGGCAAGGTGCCTGGGAGACGAACCGATTAGGCGCGCGGACAATCAAATCTCGCCGCTCAAGTAGTGATGGATCGACAAAGCAGCTGCTTTATACTGTACGCTACTGATAACGGAAATAGGACGGTCGGCGTTTAAAACAGTATAACTGCGACCGGGCCACACCGGCCATGATGCTACGGTGTCACACCGACAACCTTTAGCGAGGCACTCATTCAAACTGCTTATAGTACGGCATAACGCGACCACAACAACGTGTTGAAATGTTAATGACATCATTTTCACTGGCTCTATGGGCGGTCCTGGTAATTAACTTTTTTTTTGTGGCTCTAGTTCATTCAATATGAAGGGAATGTCAAAACAGTACGTACTCACGCTGGGCCTACCAGGTGAAAAAGGCACGGGGTTCTCTTTTCTGACACGAGGAAGCTCGTTACAGTGTTGCCTAAATGCTTTTTCACAATCGCAAAAAGTGGCGAAAAGCAACTTGCTACGACAGGTTTAGGTATTTAAAAATTTTGAATAATTAGTTCATTAATACTAAGTGAAAATAGCTAATTTAAATTTTAATTATATTTTTTTGGCCTGCATTAGCATTTCTAAAAAAGGTTGCAAATACAGACACTTTAAATGTGCGACTAAAAAAAGCTCGACCTATTTAACGCGTTTTTTATCCTAGATAAAATTAAATTTTTATTTATTAACAAATAAAGTGCCTCAAAGATACGTTTAATTCAAACATTTGTCTACTTTCCTGGCCACACTGATCACAAACGCCGACACGGGGTTCTCTCGTGTGCAAGGAAGGCCTTTTCACTTGCGGCTCTCCGAGCGGTAGCTGCATTGAAGATGGTATGTGCACGTTTTTCCGGTTTTTGAGAGTTTTTACGGATTAAAATCGGTGCTTGGTGTTACTAGCAGCTTAGATAAGGAACCTTAGGACTCTGTAGAACATTGGCAATTACGTTTATGTCTCCAGTGTCGTCTCTTTAACTTCTCACACGTGTTGCTTGTGTGAGGCCTAGACACTGGCCGTGCTGTACCGCTGTGTTCAGATCTTGTAATTACCATGAACTGCAGGTCTTAACGTGACATCATTTTTGACGATGCTTTCGTAGAACACGTTTAGCACCCAGACGTCAGTCGTGCGTGAACAAATTCCTGCGAGTGAAGTTTCTTTCCTCGCTGGGCCAGACATCACGCAACACCAAACTCGCGTCTCAATAAGATCTTGCTGCGTGTGCGCCGATCTCGTCCGTGGCACTACAATTTGAGACACATCTCGTTCCTACTTTTGGGGCGAATGCACGTTGTGCACCGCAGGCGAATTGTATAAAAAAAAAATCTTAACCAGGCCAGGTGTTGATCATGAATAAAAGTACGCGTTAGACTGTTGCAACGGTTTCTATCGCCGTGTGGACAGTTCTATACAAGGCTGCGTTTATAATGACCCTTGCTCACGTGAAGCTACTGCTGTGGCCTTAGCTTTTTGTGCCTCGACAACTTCACGGACTTGTGCTAACTTTATTTCTTTTTTGCCCGCCTTTGCGATGCTCAGCCTCCCAAACAGGACAGCAAGAAGAAGACGGACACGAAGGGGTCCGCCAAAAAGAAGGAAGGATCTTCCGGAGGCAAGGCCAAGAAGAAGGCAAGTTTCCTCCCCCGACCGATATTTCTTGCCCACAACCTAACCCCCTGCAACCCACTCTGATAGCTTACGTCCAGCGGTGCTCCCCCAGTCACTTGCTCACGATGTCATTTTTTTGTCTCGTGTGGGTGTTCAGTCTTCTGGTGAATGTCAAGTGCCCGTGCGCGAAAGTAAACTTGTGCTATTTCACATATCTTATAGCAACTAACA
This sequence comes from Haemaphysalis longicornis, assembly GCA_013339765.2. Taxonomy (NCBI): domain Eukaryota; kingdom Metazoa; phylum Arthropoda; class Arachnida; order Ixodida; family Ixodidae; genus Haemaphysalis; species Haemaphysalis longicornis. The sequence goes on from CM023449.1 coordinate 192,404,700, forward strand.
TGTTTGTCATAAGTGTGGGTAGGACAACCAGTTATCTTTTGTCCCCAGCCTCCGCTTTGAATTGTAAAGTTTTAATGAGACATCTCCGTTGGGATTTCATCCGGACTGCATTTTTAGTTTTCATAGCCTCTTCTGTGGTTGTTCTGGCATTATTTTTTCCTTTGGGCGCAAATTGCTCCGATTCAATCGGTTCACATTTTCCACGCATCGATGTGTGCCAAGAGGGTGTTTCCAAGGCAAAATCGCCTTTTGCAAAATGGGTGGTGGGTTATAGTGAAGGTTTCGTAACAGTCTGGCTGCCATGCTCCTGATAAATACAAGATATGAAATTTATCGTGCACGCATCTTCTTGCCAAAAGATGGTTTGTATTTGGGACGAAATGGCTTGCTTGCTTCAGCGAAAAGAGCATGGGAAGCAAAGTAAATTTTTTTTTTTTTTTTTCGTTCTCATTGTTTGTAGCCATTGCTTCGTTAAATCTTGGTAAGCACGGATGAGCCGTGATGGCAGTCGGGCTTTTCACCATGGGATGCACAGTTCGGCAATGTTTGCTGTAACCGTACGAGTTGGACAACTGTCGTAATGTCAACAGTGTATTTATTCATTAGTGCACATTGCCAGCCTTGACTTCAGGGTCATTTTACAGTAACTAGGATGCAAAAAGTGATTGTGAATTGTCTGTCATCGTTTTATACAACACACACAACTACATAGGTTATTCTCGTCCACCTGTGGTTTCTATGTTAAGCAGGTGATAGTTTGGAAGCATATCCTGACCATTTATTCCCACCCATAAAGAGCGACACTGCCATGCGTAGTGATGCAATGGACTTTTTTTTTTTTTTTTTTTTCGGTGCTAGTCATCGTAGCAGTTGCTACAGCGAATAAAGAACTGGGCAGCCCCTTCCCCACCACCCCGTTTCTCTCTCTCTCTCTCTCTCTCTCTCTCTCTCTCTCTGGGTTACTAGTAGCCATGTTTACAAGGGTAAGGTGCAAGTTTGAGAAAGCTGTTTTTTTTTTTTTTATGCTTCTCTTTTTATGTGAACAAACCAATCTGTTTTGCCCAGCACATATATGCATGCATGATGTAGGGATGCTCTCTTATGGAATCTTCAGAGCACAGTTAGTAACATCTTTGTGTTGCCTACATCTGGAAGTCTAGTGTTTCCGGGTACTCCTGTGTTTTGGCCCCCCTTTAGCGCGAATAAATTCCTGTGGTGCAGCCCCAAGTGGCCCCAGCAGGCCAGACATCGCGCAACACAAACGTCGCCCCAATGAGATCTTGCTGCGAGTCCCTTGTGTTCTGGACCGCAGCACTATGTATTGTGGCACATTGCCTGCTTTGGCCTCTTTACACTGCTCTATGGGTTTGGAACAATCTTTTGCTCTGTTAGAGGGGGTACGGAATGCAGACATACAGTCATAAAACACTATGAATACTTGTTTCTTCCTTCCAGTTATAAATGAGGTGCAAGGCCTACCTACGTTGTCTTCGCGTTGAAAGCTTTCCAGAACAGTTAATTTGAACTGGGCTACCCTGACTTCCATCGTTCCTCGCAGGAGTCGGCCCAGAGTTATTACAGTGTGTTGCAGATCTAATCCAAGTCAAATTTACTACAGATGCAAAACAGAAAAACAGTGTAGCTTGCGCTACGCTGCTGCAGCAGCTTATTTCGCTTCCGCAGCAGATTGCTTTTAATTTTGATTGCCTCGACCTTGCCATGTAAATAAGTGTGTTTTGGGGCATAAACAGCATCATTATTTATGAAATCACCTGCCACAAATGTGTGGGTAGCGCCTAGTTCACGATAACAGCTCAGAGGTGGCTTCTTTGTGTTCTGTCCGCGCAGTGTCCGTTCATTATAGCACCCGCCCGCTAATTCAAACAATTTTATGGTCGGTCCCCTTTGCGTTCGAATTAACGAGCTTTTACTGCTGCGGCAGCGTGCTGGGCTCGCGCTTCAGCACTGTCGATTCGTGCGGTTGTCTTTTCCGACGAGATCACCCCTCACCTCATTTCCCCACCCCCTTTTCTTTGCCACCCCCCTGCAGAAGTGGTCCAAGGGGAAAGTGCGCGACAAGCTGAACAACCTGGTGCTGTTCGACAAGGGCACGTACGACAAGCTGCTCAAGGAGGTGCCCAGCTACAAGCTCATCACCCCCTCGGTGGTCTCGGAGCGGCTCAAGGTGCGCGGCTCCCTCGCCCGCAAGGCCCTCGAGGAGCTGCTCCAGAAGGGTACGCTTGTCTCTCTCTCCCTCTTTTTCAAGGAAGGGGCCATGCGGACAAAATACAAGCTTGTTTTATTTGAAAGATTCCGTGTTTTGTAGTGCTCCCGGTGCTGGTCCGGCAGTAAGTGATGCCATATTCACTGAGAAATTAATCGAGTGAGGTTAAAATTTTGATTCTCCCGCCAAATCGTGTGTTTTCGTAACGTCGGCAATGAAGTCACAAGGGCGAGTATTCACACAAACGTCCACTGCGTCATTGGGCTCTGCAGCCTTGCATACAGTCAGTCCTCCCAGATGGCGCTACCATATTTGCACCTGGCTTGTTGTTGTAATTGTTTAGTGAAACGTGGAGTATCCTCGACAAACAGGGTCACGTAAGACAATATCGCTTACGCCAATCGGCCAGCGTCAAAAGTGGCGGGACTGCTGTGCAGCTAAAACAAGCATAGTGCACCCAATACCAACAGCAGTGTGCATCTGTACTTCTATGCTTACGTGTATTTTCGCAACTTTCATTGTTTACCCCACCATTCTTACTGGTGTAAAATAAATATGCATCGCACATAGCTCGCACATTTTTCGCCCATGGAAAAATGTGCTTCCGAGACATGGGCAACGTCAATTCAATGTTAGCACGAAGACTCTGGTTCAATTCCCGGCCGAGGCGGCCGTTTTTCTGATGGAGGTGAAAAGCAAAAACGCCCGTGTGTACGAGATTTCGGCGCACGTTAAAGATCCCCTGGTGGTCGAAATTAATCCGGAGCCCTCCACTACGGCGCGCCTCATCGCCTGCGTTGCGTCGGCGTGTTAAACCCTACAATCAAATCAATTAAATGTTATATAATTTGTTTCGGTATAGTTTCAATGAAACAAGCGTTAGAGCCACTTTCTGGAATGGTTTTCCCTCCGAAGATTGATTTGATTCACTGTTCAACAGTTGATGTGGAAAAGCCATCATACAAAGAGCAAGCTTGCAACGATCCCCTTAATGTCTGCTTCACCTCCTAACACAGATGAATTGCTGGGAAGACATTTTAGGGAACAGCTCTTTGGCGCCCTTCTCTGGGCTCAGCCGCGTCGGCGTCGTCGTGACCGAGTGAACAATGGGAAGACCGACGAGTGAAGGAAAGCAAAGGAGGGGAATGTCGCGAAATTGGGAGGGGAGTAGGTTCGCCTTGGTGGCGCGAGCCAGCGCTCTCTGAAAGTGTGCGGGGGGGGGGGGGGGGGGGGGGGGGCAGTATGCTGTGCCCACACGAGGCGCTCGACGCTTGGAGAAAACGTGAGGGGGGCGTTCACGGGACAATGATGTGCGTTCGCTTAATGCTATGTTCAGACTAAATACGTAACAGTCGTATCGTGCGCTATGGACGTAAAAAAAACTGCATTTTACACAGTTCGGTTGGCTGAGACGTCAAATGACGTCATTACTTAAAGATATTACGATAATTGCGACACCACTCTGAACCCGGCCTAAGACGCAGTTCTTGTCTACATCTTGTCTACATTGCTCTATTACCGGAGACGATCTGCTAGATCCTAGCCATAGACAGCTTTCCTGTAAAAAAGAATGCAGTATTTAAAACTAAGATAGCAGTCCCATTTCCATGTATCCTTTGTCAGAGCAACGCATCTTCACCCTCTCCCTCGGCCGCTGAAGCGTGTGCGAGCAAGAGGGGGTTGCCCAAAGAAAGTGGCCCCTGGCGCCAAGCGCTGAATGCGACAAGCGTTGCCGTTTGAAGCGAATGAAAAGACAGGCGAGCGAGTGTAGTTGGAAGCGCACGCGCACATCGGTGTCTCGACACCATATGTGCAACGTCAGATGTCGCGGCGATGCATTTTGCCACGCGCTCGCGTGCCCCGGCTTATTTTGACGCCGGGTGTACATCATTGACTCTGAAAGGGTTAACGGGCTTGGTGTCTCCAAAAAAGATTATGTGCATCATCTTACCCTGGCACTTGGACTTTTGTTTGTGTCTGGAAGTGGGGTGTGCAGCTGTGTTCAGTAAGTTGAGCAGTGTGCTGAATAAACTACTCAGCATGTTCATTTCCAGTTGGTCTACAAACAGTCGTCCTTACCATTGCAGAGTTGTTTTTTCTTCCCACTTTCGGTGCCTCACTGAATACATTTGTGTAACTTTATCGGCAAGAGCGGCATGGCTGACGTTACGCTGATGTCTGTTGTTGCTCTGTGCAGGGCTCATCAAGCAGGTTGTCAAGCACCACAGCCAAGTCATCTACACACGGACAACCAAGGCTGAGGATGCGTGATTTGTGTGAATAAATACCATCTCTTTACCTGGGACCCCCCAAGACGCTTGTCTGTGCTTCCTCCCTTCAATGCCCACCTTTGAGGTTACAGGGCCTTGCAAACCTTGTACTTTGACGCTTGTATGTGGTGTAGGCTTGGTTTGTGCCTTGCCTGCACAGCATCAATTTCGTTAGGGAAGTCCAGTGGGCTGTACGACTGGCAGAAATGTTGCAAATATACCAGTCAACACTGACAAAGCATTGGAGAGCTTGGTGAAACGCTTTATGGCAGGTAGGTTGCTTCTCCGAGGCACTAGGCTCCCCAAGCACTACTATGCATTAGAACCGTTGCATTTTAAATGTTCCTTTCATCAGGATCCAGTGGTCTGGCTGTAATCTAGTTGCTGTGTCTTTACCATTTCCCACACACACCCAATGAGTGAAAAATCAGTTGAGCCTCCTGTGCGGGCTGCTTATGTCCAGTGGTTGGCTTGAGATGTGCTCATTTTGTAGCTCCACCAGCCTGCCAATCCCACACAGCGTGGACGTGGGCTTTTAGGAAGCAGTAGATGTGGAATTGCTATAGTCTCTGGCTGCTGTAGCCACACCAGAACAGCTCTAGTGCCTCTGCCCCTGCACACTGCCATAATGTTTCACTGTGCGGTACCTATGCTAAGAAGAGTATCAGATGCCCAACTAATTGTTGCCTTACAATAAATAAAGTGGTGACAATTATCAAGTTCAACTTCTAAAGAGTGAGTGCAGGACTTGGCATATTTATCAACATTGCACACACGAAGTGAATGCACTAGTGATCACGCACTGGTGTCGCTGTACAGCAGGAAGTGGCCTTCCACTCTGTAGGGGAGGATGGCCAGTGGAGCTGGGTGCCACACAAGGGGTGGACGAAATGAAACACTTTAAACATAAATGTCACTAAAATGAAGGCTGTGCTTTTCAGAACAAAAAACTGAAAAGAAAATGTTGATGGAGATCTTGTGCTTGGTAAGTCTACGATAGAAATAGTAGGTCACGCAAAAAGCCTGGGAGTGATATTTGAGGAACACATGCTGTGGAATAGGCTCATCGCAGTGATTTCAACAAACTTTGCACGAATTACAGGAGTTCTTACAAGGCTGCGTTTCTATCTCCCAACGAGTGTTAAGGTAATAATTTATAATTCACTTTTTGTATCCAAACTAAATTACTGCCAATTGGTCTGGGGAAATACAACAATGTCAAACATAACAAAACTTCATATCCTACAAAAGAAAGCTGTGAGAGCTATCTCAAACTTGCCGCATGATGCTCACACTGCACCCATTCTTAAAGAACTTTGTATCCGCACTGTTCCACATTTGTATAATGACACGCTCCTCAAGCGTTGCTACACAGTTACTAATGAAGCGAAACAACATTATAACCGATCAATTATTATAAAACAAAATTGTCCTGTTCACCATTGCCATGCATGCTGAAACATGGGTGGTTACGCACAAATTATGGTCTCCAGTTGCGCTCCTTTGCACTGCCGTCATTACTGAACTCGCTGGATACGTAGATATCCTTTGTGTGAAACTGTTATTGTAGAGGCGTCCTCATTTTTCTGTATGAAGTGTATCTTCGCGCATGTGCTAATCAAGAATACTTGCCGTATAAAGTTTCAAGTGTGCATATAAGTTTGTTGCTGTTTCGCATGCATATCTTCTTCTGTACATTGCTACGCAAGGGGCACAGACCCCGTCAAGCCTTCTTTTTCTGGCGGCTTTTTGTCTGTGCCCATGGTATCTGTGTTGTTGTTGATACCAATAAATAAAGAGCGGTTGAGCATGAGGGCTCGTGTTTTTTATTCTAGCAGGCAAACATGGGGCTGTTTGTTTCCCTCCACAGGAAGCCCATGTATTGATAGCAGATGGAAATAGCACAGTACTTACATCACCCTGAACGGCGTAATTATGAAAAGTGTATGAAACTTGGCATTAAGTTGTCTTCACGGCTGATTGTCGCATATTCGTTCCAGGATGAAATGAGTTACCGCTGTTTTCTGTAACCATACCCCCTCTGTAGACGACCATGTATCGGCAGCATCCAGAGATTCTGTAACATTTACAACTTCGTTGGGAACAAAGTAAATGAAAGTAGGCATAATGACCGAGTCATCCTGGTGGTCAATTTCAGTATGAGAGGGAGAGAGAGATGACTTTATTTGATGCCCAAGATGGGTTCTGAAGGGTAGACGACTTGGACGGCCTCCGTCCGTCAGCCAGAATTCCTTGGATTCTTGCGGCGGCTTCGGCCATGCGGAATGCTGTGAGTTGTGGCTCTCGTGTGGAGCTGAGCAGAACAGACTTCCATTGTTCTACAGTTTTTATTTTGTATCTTTAAAGGGTTCGTATTTTTTTGGAGCTCATGGCAGGACCATATCATGTGCTGTAGGTCCGTTCTGCTGTTGCACGAAGTGCAGAGGCTTGAGTGAAGGTCTGGATAGCAACGTTTGAGGGAAACAGGGCTTGGAAAAGTGTTTGTCTGCAACCGTTTCAGTACGATTTTTTCTTCGTCACATATGGTCCCTTTCTTATGTGGTGGGGTAACGTGCCGGGCGGGGAATCGTAATGTATAATGTAGCATACATCGTAGCCTGGTTTCGAAGGGAACTATGATTACATAATGCCACCAGTTGTCCAGTTGCAGAAATGAGACCGCAAATTGCATACTGACTTCTGCAACGGTGCATTTCAACGTCAGAATTGCCCCAGTGTGTGTCAGACGAGCTCACAGGGAATTGAACACAACTTTTTGTGTACATTTTTTGCTTTCAAAAGCGAGCTGCAGGTATGGTGGCTAAATCTTCATTTTGGAGACGTAACAGCAATCGCTGAACTGCGCACGGAGTGCGCGAATGGTACTGCGCATGCGCCGAGACGTCACGATGCGAGCGCCCTCAACCTGGTTGGAAAACAATTGACCCGTTCCGCTGAGCTGCTCTGAGCTTGGAAGACAGAACGTGCGCCATGAGATTATGCCAGTGAACTGCGTTGCGATCGGTTGCACAAACTACTACTACGGAAAAGGGAACTCCAGTTTCTTTAGATTTCCGTCGGAGAGAACCTATCCCGGCCGAAGAGCAGCTTGGATAGCCGCCGTGAAGCGGGTGAATCCGGACGGAACTCCGTGGCAGCCGAACCGTCACTCTCGCATCTGCGGTGCACATTTCATTACAGGTGCCTGATTTCCATAGCGTACGTTGTAACGATCCTGTCAGTGTGACATCGAGCTTCCGCGAAATGCAGGCCGACCGTCGATCTTTAAGGACCACCCAGACTACGTGCCTACTGTGTTCGCATACAGCGAAGCCGGCAGCGCGGGTGCGCGGGATCGTGTGACAGCGGTAACAGCGGTACAGGAGCCAAAACGTAAGTAGCCGGACGGGTATCGTTTTGGTTACCGCGAGGGTAATGTCAAAAACGAACACCGGATTGCATCTCATGCCGTGGCGACTCCGGGACTAATGATTGATCCCGGCTGAACGCTGGTATGAAAGCGCGCGAAGCATTGACATCGTTCAAGTACTGTAGCGCGCTATGTGTGTGCGAATGCCGTTCGCATAAGCTTCCACGGCAGAGGATGAACGGGAACTCGTTTAGTCATAGAGATCTGTTATTCGCCACTTTAGTGCCAATAATAATTGTGAAGCTCTTCCCCACAGCTTCGGGTAAGCCCCTGAAGTGCCACAGCGAAAAGCTTTTGCTGTGCGTTGTTTGTTGACACGCGGCTTACCTTGTCCCTTTGGCTACATGCATGAAAATTGCTAGGAGGTCAGTACATGCAGAGGAAGGTGCACTGACCCATTTCTTGAGGTTAAAATAACACTACCTTGAAGCATTTTAAAATGGTTAGTTTATATAATCTTGCTGCATCAAGCTCTTCTGCCAACAGTGCCACTTTTGGATACAGATGAACTTTAACCCACCTTTAGCAGTGTATGCCTCATATCTGGATAATTATGCATCATTGTGTGTAGCCACCATTCTTGGGCAGAGCTGTCATGCACTGTCTTCTTTTTTATGCGTGTGTGTGTATTCCTTTTTGGTTGCAGCCAGGGCTCTCCCAAAATCGTTATCGTACCAATCATCAGCAGCAGCTCATCTGCTGTCAGTCTGCTGGCCCAGACAAATGCCAGATTTAGAATGAGGTGCTCTTTTGTTGGGTTTGGCCTGACTGCATGGATACGGCTGTTGAGGCCGAAACAGGTATCTGGTAGCGACACAGCCAGCAGATGGCAGTAATGCCCAGACACAATAAAACCAGTGCATTTTTCAAAAGGTGTATGAGCTGCCTGAGTCTTTTAAGCATTTATTTGCCAATTCCTTCACGGTGACGAAAACTTGGCAAGTCTTTAGGGCCAGATCTCTGACATTTTAAAGAACACTACTATTACCCGCAGCGGGGTCTTGAAGTGATAATAAAAAATGGCAAAGATGTTGCTCAGATCCTCTGATTCAACGACAGTTGCTAGGGTTAGTGTCATGCTCCACCGTAGTTTACTAATTACGGGTGAAATGCATTTCACTATCCGATTGGGTTCCCTGCAAAGAAACTGCATGCGAACTTCTTGAGAATGGTGAGAACGTGCACGAACAAATTTTCACCACCTACCAAAAACTTGAGCGAGTCTTGTTTCGATAATTTCTCTGGTATTAGTACTTTCACTAATCCATCGAAAGGCCACCTTGCCCTGCATGCCTGCCCAAGCCATCACCCGTCATCAGTTTTCATTGAGCTGTGATTAAGGGAATCGGGCACGAGAAGGTGGATGTTGAAGGCGCACTTTGCGTAGTGGACGCACGCTGACTTCAAATTTGTAGCTTGTGCTCATTAAAAAAAAAAAAAAAGAAAGCCTTCTGCTTCACCGTGTTTGTCAGGGCCCCGGTTCTACCGGCAGCAGCACATACTAGCCATATATTCTTTCACCAGAATATCAATCGTTCTGGCAATTGTTTGATTGCTTTCAGGTTGTTACCGATTATGTGGTTGTTTTTGCTTTGTTTCGGTGTATGAAATGACACTTACTGTGGAAGTCTTCGACAGCCATTACAATTTATATTCGTTACTTTGGTACAGCTGGCTGTGTGTAGCCTCATATCACCCAATAGGTTTATGATAACTGACAAAGGGTAATGCTAAGCTGGTAGGGTTAGAATAGTTGACTGTCTTTAGTGTTGCACCACTGCTGTGCATGGTAGCTAGCCTATATCTGCTTATTTATTATCATTGCAACCTTCAGGGTGCATTCAAGTACATTATGGAGGGGAGGGGCAGAAAAAGAAACAATAGGCGCATTCCAGAAGGGGCACACGTGGGGGCAGATATGTAAATTTGCTATGGTGTGAGAACAAAACGGTGCAAACAATATATGGAGAACAACTAAACCAGATTAGACAGCCATTTTTTGAGGAGTAAGGAGTCAGCTATGCTTGTGAGTGTGGCACAGTCATTTCTTCTGCAGCGAGAAAACAAATGATGTGTATTTGTTACAACATCGACTTTTTTTCTTTTTTTTTCGGTGGGGTGAAGCAGGCATGATCCAAAATGAATGTAAAGAAGAACCCTGATAAAACATTTCATGCAGCCTTGACTCAGTAATGAGTAATCTTACAGTAAAACTTCCTTACAAGAGACACTGAAGGGACACGGGAGACTTGTCTCTTGTAACAAAGGCCTCTTCTATGCGAAGTTGCTAACATGCGATCATCTGGGAGCCAGCCAAACCATTTTCATTCAAATGTCTCTGATAACTAATTGTCTCTCATAACAGTGTCTACATCTTGCAACGACGCTTTACTGTATGTGTATATATAATGTTGTTTGCATACTGGTTACAATGGCTGTTTGGTGCTGGTTAGCAAAGGTGAAAAAATTGAGTTTCTACCTGGCTTCAACTACGTGGATTAGTGTAGGACGGCCTGAAGGTCATGTGTACTGCTTCAGAGAAAGTGCGGTAATGACTGAGACAGCACACTTTTTCCACTATTGTATGTGCACTGACAAGCTTTCATTTTCATCACAGCCTAGCTTATGGGGCCAACTGTCAATATGTACCACTTCAGTCGCATTCAATGGGCTGCTATATAACACGGTGTCTGAGCATCGAATATCTGTTAATGTTTCAAAAAAAAATTCCTTGCAGGAGACGCTGTTTCCGAAGAAAAGGCCATGAGTGACCTGGGTGGTAAGCGGGCCGATGGGGAGAAGCACAGCAATGCTGCACTCACCAAAGACCAACGCGGTAACCGAATGTGATCAGTGGAGTCTGTCGTAGCAGTGTTATTATGGCGTAGTCCTTCATTTCTTCTGTAAATTTGTAATCTTTGCTCCACATTATTTTTTGCACACAGATTTTATTGTCAGCAAGATAAGCAAAGCAGTGTGGGTGATGGTACTGTTACCATTGGGGAGGGCACGTGGACTTGAAGTCTTTGTAAACAATGGCATGGAACTTAAAAAGGACCCTGTAACACTTTTTTCAACTTCATTTCAAATTTTAAATGCTTTCAGAACGTAGTCAACCAACATGTCCAGTGCTTAGAATAGGTGGTCATGAAGTACCTCTGTCAAAGATTACTGCTCTTTGCTCATTGGGTAACGTGGACACCTGCTCAAAAGATTTTTCTCTCTTCCCCGAGTCTTGGCATTCTTTGAGCACTTCAATTACGTCATTTCAGCAATTGGCCGCGTCCTTTCAGTTGCAGCAACGAACGCATTCGGTAGCCACTTTAGAAGAAAGCCACAAAGCAAAGCAGAAGCAGAACGGATAGTTCCGTTGCGACGAGCAAATCACACTATGCTGCTCTGTCCTATTGATAACTACAGTTGAACCTCGTTATAATGCAGTAGTATTGGGAAAGAAATTAGTCCGTTATATTCGATATTTGTTGTAACAGCACAGATCAAAATCGGCTCTGACAAATCAAAATCTATTTTTTTATGCCTCAAATCCACTATAAACAAGGCAACCCTTATCTTTCTCCTTGTTGCGTTTTCAACCTCAATGAACCTGAACATGAGTACGTGGAATTACAACAGAACAAAGTTCACTGGACAAAACAGGCCTGTGTCCTTAATTATTTGATGAGGGATGTGATCTTTGTCTGGTGGCTACTCGCAGTACTGAGGAGGATGGAGTTTTCCACAGTGTTTGCAAACAAAGGACCTTTATACTTCGGCAGTTTTGGACAAAGATTTTTTTTTTTATCAAGTAGCTTCTCGAACTTCTGGTCAAATATTTCTTCATTATATCTGATATCGCGCACGGCTCTCATGGTTTCAGTGTCATTATAAAAGAATAAGTGTCATTGAAATAAAGCGTGACCAACCAAAGGTTGTATTTAGTTCGCTATAGCCTATAATTCGCTATATCAGTGTTCGTTAAAATGAGGTTCAACTTTATAGCTTTGACAGTGCTTCTATACACGAAGAAAAGAGTGAAAGTGTTTGTCGGAAGCGTCGCAGATTCCCTCTAAAAACCGAAAAGCATGGAAAGACCACCCGTGGTGGCTAAACCGACGTGTCACCACGTGTGAAGTACAATTGATTCGAGAGCAAAGTACTTGGACCATTGTTTTGGTTGGATGGGGGCACAAAACAAGTGTATTTGCACATTATCATTGCTGCGTGTTAACAAACCCCAGTAGGTCTAAATTAATTTTCCGCTGTGGCGAGCCCTGTAGACCATTTGCATCAAGCCCCAAATGACGGGAGGAAACATGCAATGAAAAACCGAAAAGAGCGTTGGTTGGCTTTGTGGTGTCACAGGACGACGCATTTTAAAGTGAATCTTTCTATGCTTACTGATAGTGTTGAGGTTGTGCCAAAATGCACTGCAGGAAAGTCAACTTCACACATTGGTTTTTACAAAATGGTGATGGTGATAAGTGAAGGCACATCAAGCGCCTCGAGAGAAAAACACTCCCCTGGTCAGAATCGAACAGCTGCATCCCTCACGTTATGAAGCCGCCGTGTATCCCATTCGCCTATTTGACACGGTCGAAGCAGTTTGGATTTTGTACTTTGACTTAGGGTGCGTGGAAAAAACTTAAGAGTTTTAACCATCTTGCTCTTAAGAAAGTGGATTTGATTTTTTTTTTGTTGCATTTGTAATGGTTTTTGTGGCCCATTAAGTGTACCTGCTGATGGCGCGGCAGTATTGAAACCAATTGTGCACCCATATGTTGCTCTTATCACAGACTTTTTCATGCTGCAATATCAAGTAGCATTAACAAAGTGCTGAATGAAAGGGAAGACATGGAAGCCACTGTATTTCCCTTTACTCTCTCCTACGTTTATCTTCACTGTTTTTTTGTTTTTTTTTTTTTATGCTGATGGTGTTCCAAATAGCAGCCCGTTTGTCGGCGTTATTACACATCACTTTTCACACTATGTGGGTATGCGGAGGTTTCATTCTTTCTCTGCCCTCAGTGGAGGCGAATTGGCTTTATGGTCTTGCAACTAGTTTGCACAGAACTTTCGCGGTTTCCAGAATATCAGTTTATAAATCGCACTCGTAGGTAGAGGTGGGGATTTGTCAAAGTGGCGAACAGAAGGGCAGTTGGAGACAATCCTGCCCACAGTGTGGCAGTGATTGAGGGCACGTTATGGGGAGAGGAGGAAGTTCTGGAGCTGCAAAGGAGCTCGCTTTTTGTGCAGATAGATTGCATGGCCTTATAGGCGAAGGGGCCAACATTAGGGAGAACGTGGATGAAGTCAGTGTGAAAAGTATCGGGAACATTTTATGCAGGTTTGTACGTTGGCATCGCTGGGCTGAAGAAAAATCCTCAGCGAGGCCTCAGCAGTAGCTATAGGTGGCATGGGAAAGGGTGCTGAATCAGGTGGTCAGGTATTGCGGCAGGAGACAGCCGAGATTGTCCTCTTCAGATATCTTTGGGATTTTCTTTTTTGTCGCATAACAAGAGAAAAACGGTTTTCTTGCACAAATAATCGTCTTCAAGCTGCTGTGCTGAAGACTGCAGTAATAGAGCAGAAGCATGATTACACAGATTTAATTGGGGACCCTCTCTTATCCTTCTTTATTCTGTGTGTAGAATGGGTAAAGAGAGTTTTAAGTGGAAAAAGCAGGGTGTGATGAAAACAAGAAAGGGGGACATTTAAGTTTGAACAAACTTGAAAAAAAAACCGAAGAAATAAAATGATGAAGGACGCATATGGCGGCAGGAGCAGCAAAGCCTTCTCTCCCAAGCACTTACTGAGTTGCCAGCGCGACTGCCTTTTCTGTGACCTCCGGGAAGACCCAGGGGGTAAAAAGTGTGCGTCTTCATTTGAGCTGATCGGCTAAACATTATTCATAGGGGTGTGTATGAAGACGTTGACATTCATGTCGCCCTCATGGTGTCTTTAATAATTATGTACATACCGACACCCTGTTTATATGAAAAAATCTAGTGACACCCATGCTGTCCTGCGCAGAATAAGGGGTCAAAATTTTTTTTGTTTGTGCATCAAGACAAGGGAGGGGGTTCCAAATAGTTCCATCTTGTTGGAACATAAGGGGTATTTATGAAGCTGAGGCTGCAATAATTTAATTGGCATTGCAAAATTTGAAACAATAGCACAGAGCAATGAAAGCAGGCAAAACATTATTTGTCAAATGAGAGAGCTCTATTAATGAAAACGGGGTAGGTCATGTGGGTTGTTATCATAGTGCGCTTAACTGCCAGAAGCGACGGTAACAAATAAAATAGTGATTGCAAGATGAGTGTTATGACCTGCTGGCATCTACAAGCAAGATTTCTTCCAAAGCACGCGCTACCTATTTTTCATTCATCTGTCTACTGCTGGAAAGTGGGTAAAGTGCTTCTTTTAGAATTGTAATGGTCAACAAATTGTATCTGAAATTAAGGTCCCTCCATGAACGTGAAGAGGCTGAAGAAAACGGTGGCGCCAAGTCGAAACCTGCAGGGATCGCCAGCAGTCAGCGCAAAAGGAGGACCCGCTCATCGAGCCAAGCAGCAGGATACAAAACGTGCGTCAAAAAGACGGCGACCGTTGAACCAGGTAAGATCGCTGAATCTTCTCCCAATACTGCATACACACAGAGGGTGGGGGGAGCGGGCTAGGTGCAGTGATGGCAATGACATTTGATTAGTTGTTGCCTTCAACAGATCATGTCGGTTAGGCACGCTGTGATGACAACCTAAATGACCTATTTCATTTTTATTAATTGATTTTGTTTGACAAGTATGAAGTTTCCCTCATTAGTCGTTCCCATCTGGTTTTTGTTTTTTAATGCCAGTCAACTTATTACGGCCTTGATTTTATGAATCCGGGCCATTTTCGAATGGGATGGCAATTGATAATTGAAAGTTGAAAATTTTAAACTTTTACTGTAGAGACACTGTTACAAGAGACACTTGGTTATAAGAGACATTTGAATGAGGACGGTTTGGTTGGTTTTCCTATGTTTGCCATGTTAGCAACATCGCATACAAGAGACCTTGTTTACAAGAGACATGTTTCCCGGGTCTCTTGAGTGTCTCTTGTAACGAGGTTTTACTGTACTGCCTTTTCATTCGTGACCTCGCATCACTGGTATACCTCCTCCTCCATAGATTGCTGTCAGGTTATGTACATACACACACACGGTTATCGAATGGCTCGAGGCCACATGGTTAAGGGATTGTACTTAATAACGACCCACCGTGGCCGCCTTGGAGATGAACGCACCCATCGTGTGTTTGTGTCAACCCTGTGTCCTACCTCAGTCCTTGTAGCAGAGTGGGGCATTTGGGGTAGTGCTGCGTTTGAGACAGGGCTAGTGCCGTGGAATCCCAAATTGTTCGTGCCTCTTCACTGCAGCAGGCAAAGCATTGGAGTGGGCCAGCATGTGTCCCTGCTGAGCCACCTGTGCTTAAAGGGCTGGTGAAGTGGTTTTGAAAGCGCGTAAATGTTTGTTTTTTGCAATTAGTATGTTGGATAGGTTATGACTGTAAAAAAATTTTCGTCATATCTCACTTGGGGACAGATATTCGTCGATAAAGTTGACCCGACGCCCCGCCCACCGCTCGCTACTGTGCCGCCGGAAGAGCGAGAAACCCAGAGGCCGCGACCGGAAGTAGCGTCATATTCGGAAGACGACCAGCGGAGTGGTGTTGGATAGACGTGTAATCTAATCGTTACTGATCTTTGTCTTGTGTCTTCACGTATATCTCTCGCCACAACACAACGCGTTCACTCTGACGCCACCGGCTGTGCGCCATGCCGTCGTACTGTGCTATGTACGGCTGCACGAACACGGGCGGACGAAATGCCGTCGTGTTTCACAGCTTCCCCAAGGACCCTCGGCTTGCGGCCCAGTGGACGGCAGCGTGCAAGCGAAAAGGCTTTAGTCCGACTAAAAACAGCCAGATCTGCTCCGATCATTTTCCCGACAGCGCCTATGAACGCAGCCTTTCACTAATGCGTGAAAATAACATTCCGGTGAAGGGCACCCGCCTGAGACCCGGCGCTGTTCCGACAACGTGCGCTGCGGAGAGAGCTCCGCCGCTACCGAGAGCAGCTTTCGAGAAGCGAAGAAAGCGGGAGGTAAGTGGCGAGGAGTTTGCGCCGTTATAGATGATAAAGGCCATTTCATTCCGATAACATTGGCGTACGCGAGACCGTCGCCGGCGCCGGCCGCGGCCAAGCTCTTCCGTAGCTATCTTGATAAATTCATAGCGCAAAAAGAACGAGGACAGAGAGAGAACACACAACATAGCGCTGTGTTGTGTGTTCTCTCTCTGTCCTCGTTCTTTTTGCGCTATGAATTTATCAAGATCGCCACACCAACTTGCCCAAGAATCCGTATTAGTGAATCTTCCGTAGCAACCACCAACTCGCCAGGGCTTCTAAGCAGCACTTGAAGTAATGTGACGGAGCGTTTTTGAGCTAATGCACGCGAGCGAACCACTGAGTGGCACTCACGAACTGTTTGAGAACTCCGAGCAGAGCAGATCGAGTGGCAGCTTCAGCGCCGCGAGGCTAGGATGGTCGCTGATCGCTTCTGTGGCTAGCGTTCCGTGCAGACGGAACGGAGCGCTGCGGGTTCCCCTTCCGTCCAGACGGAATACAACTGAGAGCTTAGCGTTCCGTCCAGACGGAGCCGGCGTGAAATTCGTACAGTTCCGTCCGGACGAAAATAAAACCGGCTGATTAGACGCCATCTTGAGTGTTCATATTTGGTGTAGTAATAAAGAAAAAAAAAAGTCATATTTGGTGTAGGGGTTGCGCCTCCGATAATGGCACTATCGTACCGGGTTCGATTCCCCCCGGACCCCTTTTTTTTTTTTTTTTGCGTGGTTGTGCCAGCGCTTTGTAACAGCTAACTTCGCGCCCACTTTACAATCAGGGTGTCTACCAACCTGGAAAACAGGGAAAACCTGGAATTGTCAGGGAATCCGGGCACATCTTGAAAAGTCAGGGAATTGTCAGGAAATTCTTCAAAAACATGGGTCGGTCATGGAAACTGAGATGGTTAATTACTTCTATCTCCCAACTGACTGCCAACTGCTGGCACAGCCCTACGCGCAAGCTAGATGATGCTACAAATTCTCTGGATGGTCAAAGGACCTATTGTCCGTACTGCTAACCAGGGCCGGATTAAGGTGGGGGCTGCGGGGGCTGCAGCCCCGGGCCCACAGCTGTCAGGGGCCTCGCTCGACCATATCAAAAAGTTATTGAGTGTGGTAGCTGCCCGCATTGAAAGTTGAAGGTAGGAGCTTCAACCTCACCCTCACACCGGAGCTGACTAACCCGCGACAGGTGTAGAGGATTGGGGGGCCCCTCACGTTATGGTTGACAACCTTCGAGTCCGTTCCAATTTAAATTAGTTATTCCTACTCCTCTTTCTTGTTTTCCCGAGGTTTATGAGAATACGTCTTTGATCAAAAGTCGTGGGTACACAGCTTGACCGGACATAAGAAGCCACATAAAACAGGCCCCGAGCTCGGCTCCGGTCTTTTTCGCGACACAGGTCAGTTCGGTAGTCTTTTCGGTACACGGACATGTAAGTACGCGGACGTTTCGGCGCGCGCACGTTTCGGTATAAGAAAGGGTCAGGCATGCGAATAAGGAAGTAATGTCTGAAGAACATTGTAAATTGTTTAAACCTGAGGGTCGTTATATGTCATTATTGACAACTTAAGCACTGCCCTCTCATACACAATTTCTGCCAGAAATTTCAACGTATAGCGCTTGACAAGGAAGTTCATTGCGATGACGACCCGTTTAATCAAGTTAGTGGATTAGTTGAATCGCATATGCGTGATTGATATCGACTCGATATTTCTCGCTCAATGGTAGGTGTATGGTTATTTCAATGTTCAAAGGTTGTGTAGGCCACTCGCGGGGTCGTTCGGCTTCAGCCCGTGCCTTTGTGCTGTAGCCTCTGCAGACTGTCTGAGCAACAAGCGTTGCGGAAGCTATACGTCCGCGCGACTCCATTCGAGCTATATCTCTAGGCGCCACTCTGTGTGGACGCAGAGGCCGCCGGGCCAGCCCGACCCTAGTGGCTCCAGCAAAGCATGTTGTTGGGCTAGTTGGTTCACATTCATACTTAAAAGTCCGCAATCGGACGGGACAAGGAAAAGAAGACACAGGACGGGCGCAGTCCTGCCCCCGTCCTGTGTCTTCTTTTCCTTGTCCCGCCCGAATGCGCAGTTTTAAGAATGAATACCTAGCGTTTCCCTTCGTTCTGGGGAATCAGCAGGCCTAGCCAGTGTGAAGAGCTCAGGCGTGGACGCCACACAAAGCAACAACAACGTCTGTTTCCGTTCGGGATGACGAAAGCTGTGCCCACTTAAAAACGCATCTTGCGTGCGGCCCCTCCGAAGCCGTCTTGAAAATGGACCTCCGCCGCGACTCGGGGATGTTGAGCTCCTTGTCCAGTAACGTTGGACGAAACGGCGGCCCGCAGTTCTGGTCGCGCTTGGGCGTGGTGACAGGAGGAGAGGAACCCCCGAAGGAGCGCGGGAAAAACATTGGACGCGCCAGACGTGTTGAGGACTCGAAAACGAGAGGTCCACCCATACTCGCCTCCGGCGTAGACCCCGAAATCTAGACGAGAAGCTTCAGGTGTTTTCCACTGCCAGTTACAACCCGAACAACGACCCGACCGATCGACAACGAACTACTGACTGCTGGAATTGTTGCGCGGCACCGACGGGAGCAGCAGCGCGGGGGGGAGCAGAGACATCCTATCCCTAATAAACTGTTGTCTGATGCCGTCTCTCGTGCTCACCTGTCGCTCTCCAACCCAAAGGGTACCCGCTAATGTGCAACGGCTTGCCGACTAGCAAGAACATTAAAGCAGCGCGCGCAACAGGAGTTTCTCGCCGCTAAAAGTTCTACGGCCATGCGCAAACCCACGCATGAAGCCGACCGCTCCCCAGGCCAAAAAGCGACATTTCTTTTTGTGCTAATCGTGCTGCGATAGCAAGCTTGCGCGTGTTCTAACCTCCGCGTGCTTTTTCGTCTGCGCGGGTAACCTACAGGATTTTGGCCCGTAAGCCATGGCGGCTAACTGTTTGGCAGATGTCTGTGAGTGACAGCTGCCTGCGCGGACTTTGAGCCCTCCCATATATGCAGGGGGAGAACTTTACAATAAAATTAAAACTTTACAGGCTAAATAAAATATGCTTCTTGTAAGAAAATACTCTTCTGTACCATGGCGTGTGCAGGCCGACACGGCGCTTCGATTAATTGTGAATCTGTGACGGACCGGCAATCAAACCATACTAACTTTTACGCCTAGGCTTTTAAAATTCGTTATATAATACTAGACATAAAGCCAATAGTTTCCGGAAAGCGAAAAATTATGTATAATTTATCACTGATTAGAGAGCCTAACATGGGCTCCGAAAATTTTCGCATAATAAAGCGGAATCATTTTCATCGTCATCATCGTCGTCGTCATCATTAAGGCCCCAAGGACACAGTAGCCCCGGGCCCCAAAGTTTCCTAATCCGGCACTGCTGCTAACAGAAGATGGAAGAATGAATTGAACAGGAAGTCAGGACATGGAGGTGCTAGCCAAGATTCGGAGCAGCAATCATAGGATGGTTAGGTGTATAATAAGGCGGAATCTCAAAAGAGAAGGAGCGGAACGTAGCAAACCCACCATGGAGTCAGGTAGAGCCAGGATGCAGGAGCTAAAATAACCCTTCAGAACAAATTCGCGCTTTTA
The DNA here is from genome assembly GCA_013339765.2 of Haemaphysalis longicornis. Classification (NCBI taxonomy): domain Eukaryota; kingdom Metazoa; phylum Arthropoda; class Arachnida; order Ixodida; family Ixodidae; genus Haemaphysalis; species Haemaphysalis longicornis. The sequence goes on from CM023449.1 coordinate 192,424,406, forward strand.
ATTGATGAGAACAAAGACAATGTTGACATCCTAAATAACAATCTAGCAGCAGCAGTCACGAACCCTGCAGTAGCTGTGGGAGAAGCAGCATGCAGGAAACAAACTGGAAAACCAACACTGAAAACAAAGGAACTTATTTCCAAATGTAAGAACATGAAATTGTGAGTACAGTGGATCAAATTGAATTAGCAAGGCTGTCGAAATTAGCAGATGTAAAACAAACAGCATTTGTGCGTACAACATGGTAGTGATTGAGGAAGCACTGGAAATAGGAGGAAGCTTAAGAGCAACTAAGAGGAAGCTAGCTATCAGCAAAGTCAGTGTACGCACTGAAAGACGAGTAGGGTAGCATTACATGCAACATTTATGAGATAATAAAAGTAGGGGGATGATTCGACCAGTGTACTGCCCGAGTCTGTCGAGGCAGGCTACGTTAAAATCCCTGTCCGTTTGTATATTCCAAACCCCCGACGCTGCTATAAATGCCAAAGATTTGGCCATGGTTCATTGAGCTGCCGAGGCAAGGCAGCATGTCCAAAGTGTAGCCTCCCCGACCACTCGTCTGACACCTGTGAAGCTCCACTCCACTGTGTAAACTGCAAGGGAGAGCACGCCGCGTACTCGCGCTTGTGCCCGCAATGGAAGAGAGAAAAAGAAATAATTGCTCTGAAGTATAACGAAAACATTACCTTTAGGGAAGCACGACAGAGACTGTTCCTGACACACACTAGCTTTGCCGATGTAGCGCGACGGGGGGCGGCGCTACACTCAGTTCGAGTTCCCCTTGTAACCCTCTCAGCGAGGCCCCAAGGGACACCCCAAGCTCCCTCAGTGCCGGTGGCTGAGGCCACTGCACATGCCGCAAAAGAAGCGTCAAGGGCTGGCTGCCCCAGCACCCCTTGATGCCAACGCTAGGCCCCTTGCTGGCACTGCAGTGCCGGTCCCTGCTGAGAGGCAGGCTGCCGCAACCAGCCAGCCTAGCCCTGCTGTCGAGGCTTCGCAAGAAGCCATGGACACAACGCCAAGCTCTCCGTTGCGCGGTACACCGAGAGGGCGCGGCACGTCGCTTGACCGTTCAAAGCAAAAGCCACCTAGGGTCGCGGTTCCTGGGAAGGTGTCTTGAGCCTGGGAGGGTGACAGCATGGCACTTCCTTAATCCTTGTTCAGCATAAGCTGATGGTAGCTGATAATGTAGTTCAATGGAACTGCAGAGGCCTCCTGAACAATTTGGACGATATCTATGAATTGCTGTCACAACACCAAATAAGTATTATGTGTCTCCAGGAGACACACTTAAGGACGAACCAAACAAACTTCTTAAAGAACTACTCTGTATTTAGGAAAGACAGGGATGGCTGCATGCACCCCTCTGGAGGAGTTGCGGTTATCGTGCAAAAATCAGTGCCATGCCAGTTCTTACCACTATAGACCAGTTTAGAGGCTGTAGCCATACGAGCCATTATCTCTAATAAACTGGTAACAGTATGTTCACTGTACATACCTCCAGACCATGGGCTTTTTAGTATGGAGTTTGAAACATTAGTTGATCAGCTGCCAGAGCCGTATCTGCTAGTTGGGGATTGCAATGCTCACCACCCACTCTGGGGTTCTGCACGCACAGATGTTAGAGGACGCCTCGTTGAAAAGTTTCTGCTATCATCTGGAGCGTGCATACCTAACAAGAAAGACCCAACATATTATAACACAACACATGCCACGTACTCCTGCATAGATCTCGCCATAGCCTCTCCAGTTCTGTTTCCAGCACTCCAGTGGAAGGTCATTAATAACCTGTACGGAAGTGACCACTTTCCAGTAAGCCTCAAGCTTTTAGACAATAAACAAGACAACACTCCATGCCCACAAAAGTTCAAGGAGGAGGCCGCAGACTGGAAAAAATTCAAAGAGCTCTCTGAGTGTCACTGTACACTTATAGACAACCTTGGTATTGATGAAGCTGCTGAGACTCTGACCACCCATATAATTGAAGCTGCGCTGAAGTCCATCCCCCAGACTTCTTCTAGTAGGGTTGCTAAGCCAAAACCTTGGTGGAATGATGATTGCAGGCAGGCCCGTAAGGAACAGAATAAGGCATGGGGTGTATTGTGTAGGTGCCCAACGACTGAAAACTTGGTACTTTTCAAGCGGGCAAAGGCCAATGGCAGACGGATACGGCGTATAGCGAAAAGAGAAAGCTGGAATCGTTTTGTGTCATCAGTCACATCATATACTGACACGCGGAAAGTATGGAGGAGAATTAACTCTTTCGCTACCGCGCCTATCAAAATCAATCAATTTGATCGATACTTTTGGGAGCGCCTTTTCATAGCGTTCCAGGCGTTTCTCGAACAAGTAAAGCTGTTCGGAGTTAGATCAGGAAATGGCCTTTCAAAATCAGTTTTGTTTTCATTTTTGCAATGGAAACGTGATTTTTGACACGCTTTTGAATCACCTGGGTGTGGAAAAGGGGCATGGTCATCATGCGTCACGGCTACCAACGAAGAATGCGTGCAACTCGTAATTACTCTGCACCAGTGCTTGTTTTTTGCTATCAAGGCGTGAATGGGGAACTAGCAAACGATTTTAAATCGTCAGGTTCGCACTCTGACAGTAATAATCCCAGAAATCGGCTGAAAATGTCAAGCAGTGCCTGGTTGCAAAGCTACTTTATGATTTTAGGCAGTTTTATTGCCTTTGCGCAAGTTGTTCTAAGTACTGTGGTAGTTCTACTTACCCCAGGACCATTCGCAAACAGTTTACAACAGTTTCGGTTTCGTTTCTGCATCGCAAATTCATATTTAGCGCTACTACGCAGTTACCCAACTTCAAGGCTAACTGCCATGGCGCCTGAAGCGTCCGCGACTGATCCTCGAACAAAGCACGCCGCTCCTGATTTCCCCCCACCCTAACCCGATTTCTGCGATAAGAACTTCAGATGCAAGTCAAAAGGTCACACCCAGTCGCCAGATATTTGTTCCGCCGAGGACAGCGCTTCAAACCGGCCTTACACTGCCAGCTGTTCGCCTTCCAGTTTCGTTTTCATGCGAGGGTATATCCGGGTGTCTAATGTTGCTGCTTAGTTGAACTGTCTACTCGGACGGAGTCTCTGATAAGTTTTTGTACTGTTTCATTTAAAAACTGTTAGGTGACGCTGCAATAGAGGAGGCTCGTTGTGCTGATCTTTTTCATCGCGCAACTGCTACTCGGCCAAAGATCGCAGGGGACGATTCTAGCTCATCGTACCTCATTTTTGCGAGCAAGGCTACAATTGCGAGTAAGAAGATGATAATAAAGCTCAGCTTTGTTTTGAGAGATAACTGACCGTGAACGACAACAAGCATCAGCCACGGCGTTCCGTTTTCAACTTCATGCATGTTTCTTTCCGCATCGCGTGCTTGTCCCAAATATTGTGCTCGCTGTAAATGCAAAGGCAGCCATTGACAAAATGTTTTTACGTTATGTGGGGGCAAATTGGTGCCTCTGATAACGTCAAACCGCCAGGTTTATTCGAGGGAACCACCCGAAATTGCTCATTTTGAATTAGAGGTTGGGCTTCACCGCATGACACGAGCACCGTGTGTGCTAACTTTTTTTTTTTCATATCTGAAAAACTGTTCCGCGCAAGTCGACATTTTTTTGAGGGTGTGTTTTTGAAATGTTTCCCTACAAAATGTATATTCTAATTTTTTTCTACTACCGGTGGTTTGATATACACAACTCCTTTTTTATCATTTTTTCGACAACTTGACAAAAATTTTGATTTTGATATTTTTTTTTTCACAACTATGATATATGAAAACCTTTAAAAAACTGGTGTTATTGGAAAGGCCGCTAAATAATCTGCATTTTTTGCTCCTGCAATTAGTGCCTATATAATTTTTTAGCAGGAAAAAAAATGTTTTCTTGGACCCCCAAAAATTGGTCAATTTTCTGCGGTAGCGAAAGAGTTAAAGCACTCCGAGGAAGTAACACTCTTACGCACCCTTTGGTCAGCACAAGTGGAGACACTTTACAAGACCAAGCGAATGCCCTAGGCAAGCATTTTGAGTGTGCATCAAGCTCAGCTCAATATTCAAATAACTTCCTGAGACACAAGAATGCAGAGGAACGGAAGATTGTACGTGACAGACGGCAGTCTGAGGTAGGGTATAATTGCCCCTTCACTATGCAGGAGCTTAAAGTTGCGCTCACTACTTGTGGTAAATCATCACCAGGTCGAGACCGAATAACATACACCATGATTAAGCACCTTCACGACGACACGCTAGAAGCGCTCTTACTGTTGTTTAACAAGATCTGGCGTGCAGGGCAATTTCCAAAAGTGTGGAAAGAAGCTATTGTGGTGCCGATTCTAAAGGAGGGGAAAGATCCATCACTTGCAACTAGTTTCAGACCAGTCGCTTTAACCAGTTGCTTATGCAAGGTCTTCGAAAAAATGAACCGTCGCCTTGTCTATTTTCTTGAGTACCATGGTATTATAGACAATCGCCAGGCGGGTTTTGGCTCCGGTAGATCTACAGCAGACCACCTAGTGGCTATTGAATCCTACATCAGGGATGCATTTGTTCATAAGCAGCATTGTTTATCAGTTTTCATTGACCTCCAGAAAGCTTACGACACAGCCTGGTGTTACGGTATTCTTTGTGGTCTGCGCCGCCTTGGAGTTTCTGGAAACATGCTGAACAGTTTGAAAGATTACCTTTCGGAACGCACCTTTCAGGTTAGGGTTGGAAATGTCCTCTCGAAGATGTTCGTCCAAGAAAATGGAGTGCCGCAGGGTGGTGTGCTCAGCTGCACCCTTTTTATTGTTAAGATGAATTCCTTAGGAACTGCACTGCCTCGCTCCATATTCTGCTCACTATATGTTGATGATGTGCACATTGCCTTTAAATCATGTAATATGTCCAATTTGTGAGAGGCAAATCCAACTAGCTGCAAACAAACTTACAAACATGGGCAGGATGAGAATGGCTTCTGTTTTAACCCAGAAAAAAGCACGTGTGTGGTCTCTCTCGGCAGCGTGGTATCCACCCCGATCCTGGTATTAAACTCAATGAAACACCCCATAGCAGCAAAAAAGGAACACAAGTTCCTGGGGTTGTGCTTGATCAACTTTCATTCATCTGCACACCTCAAACGCCTTTAAAGTTAAATGTTTGGATACCAGTCAGGATCCTGAAAGTCCTCTCACACCAGTCTTGGGGTACTGACACAAAGTGCCTATTGGCCTATTCAATAGCCTTGTGAGGTCCCGCATCGACTAGGTCTTGAAACACAGCGGAAGTACACTGGGCTGAATTATGCTCTAAAAGTGACATCCTTGACCGGACACCCGAACAGCACTCTAGGTAACCAGGACAATCAAGCTTTTTGAAAAGCGACCTGCCATGGCTGAGCCATTCTTCTGTCGGTGAGGGCACTGGCCACAGGCCTGGAATATCCTTCACTGACGCTCAGAAAACCAGCTTTGCTGACTTTGTCCCCTCCATGGGATCTCTGCCCTATCTCTTATGATGTCTCCTTTTATGAAGATTGACAAAAGAACCGCTCCAAAGGAAATTAATTATGCAGCGTTTTTTGTTTCTGGCAGAACAAGTACAGAGCATCTGAGTTCTACACAGATGCTTCCAAGTCAGCTGGTGCAGTATCATGTGCTGCACATGTCCAAACTTTTCCACGTCAAAGACTATGCCTGAAAGCCACATCTATATTCACTGCTGAAAACACCTGCCTTGTATTGGCTGTAGAATATATTATTGAGGACAATGTCCAAAAGTCAGTGATATTCACTGATTCTCAAAGTGCTGTGCAGGCTTTAGCATCAGGAAAGTTACAAAAAAATCCAGTCTTAATCAATTGCTAAAACTACTGTGCTCAGCCCACAAACAAAAACTTGAAATCACTAGTCTGTTGGGTCCCAGGTCACTGCGGCATAGCCGGAAATGAGCAAGCAGACAGGAATCTGTAACTGCAGCTCTTCGGAGTGACCTAGATATTCAAAGCATGCCCGTACGAGGATCTTAAAGCGTACGTACGTAAGAGGCTGCAGCGACCAATGGCAGGAAGATTGGAATAAGGCAAATAGCAAAACAATTGCACATGGTAAAACCCAAGTAGGTAGATCGATCCCTGAAAAACGGGACAGGATCACAGAGGTTACTCTCTGTAGACTGCGCATAGGCCATACCCATGCTACACATGCGTACCTATTGAAAGGAACAAAACAGCCACGCTGCTTGAGGTGTGGAGGTTCGCTATCAGTCATTCACGTACTGGTAGAATGCAAACTACTTGAACCGCAAAGAAAGTTTCATTTTCCAGAATTGTACACACACATGATCCCTCAACACCCATCGCTGTTTTTATCAGACGAGCCACTTTTCTCTGTGAACCGTGTTTTTAACTACCTCTCAGACGTAGATTTTTTAAGGTATGTGTCATATCACCCGTGAGCCGAGCCACCATCGCACGCTAGAACCCGGTAGGGCCACTCATTGCTACCGCAAAGACGGTGGCAAGGGGTGCACAGTGAAAATTCCTGTCGTAGTGACAAATGTTTTTACTTGGCCCTCTACACCAATTCTTTTTTAACAGAAATTTGAGATGCGTTTTATTATATATTCTGTACTTTATATTCCCACTTGAATAAGCCTCACCATAGTACTGGCGCTCTTTGGCCTTGATGCACTTGCGCCAAGAAAACCTAACATCATCATCATAGTGCAAAAAATATTTAGACGAAGGACATGAAGACCAGAAATGAGAACCTGATCGTCCACGTCCGTCGTCCAGATATTTATCATGCCTAAAGGTGTCGATGATGGAGTTCCAACTAGCTCGAACCCACACGTTATGATGGATAACGTGTGGCCACAGCTGCCTCATGTGGACACTGAACCGAACAAAAAGCTTCCCTCATTGGGTGGTCTAAACTGTTTGCAAGTATACATGCTACCGTTAGAATGGTTAACCGCCGTCAATGTGGTGTCCTGTGCCGCCGGGGTTCATGGGCGGCTTTTGCGAAGCCATGGGTTCAAACAAATATGGAGCTGCCCCCAGCTCCTCATTCCTCAATAAAAAAGGGTTGTGTGCATCTTCCATGTCTCTTTGGCCTGGATCTAAACGTGTTCGCACGGCCCTTGTACACCGAGCGGCCAGCGCGCCGCTGACACTTCCGAATATGACGTCTCCGACCGCCCGCCAATCGCGAAAGGCTGCCAGAGCTCAGCTCGTGCCCTCTAGCGGGGGTCGTTTATTTTGGCAAAAAAAAGCGCTTTGCGTTCACTTACGCATCAAATAAACACATTTTTTTAATTCAGCGTGGTGAAAATCATAAAGTACTGCACTTAACTAATTTTTTTTCGAAAAGTGCTTCACCAGCCCTTTAAGGTGGGATTTGGATCAACCCAGATTGATCGGGGCAACGAGCGAAGCATTGCCATAGGTGTGCGCTACCAATCGCCCCGACAAAACATAGCATTGGGAGCATGCTTCACAGCGTTACATGCAAACATACATAAGCATGTACAGTGTAGACCACTTACAATGCATGTCGTGGGAGCTGCAGAAATCTGCACTATAAGGAGCACCGCACTATAAACAAGACATGCGCGTATCCAACCACGTGTCAATCTACCTTTCAGTCATTCCTTGTGTATCATCACTCAGCCTTTCAAAAACAGAGGTGTGGTCTTCATTTCGTCTTATTTTTTTTCCCCTATGAGCCGCTGCTGCAGAGCCTTAAAAGCTGCTGAATGTTCTAACAAACCGTGAGTGATGCTTTAACTTCCTTTGTGTTTGTGTTTTGAGGGAGCACGGCTGGGTGTCTTGGCGTCTGTGAACGGATGCCGCGGGACAGCGCGAGAAGAATGCAAGCTGGACTTCTTTTTCACCCCACCTTGTGTCCACAGTGCTGATGGCGATTGCTTATCAACACTACATACAGGTTGTGGAAACCGCATGTGCGGTGGGGGGGGGTCTTAAAGGATGGGTGGCTCGCTATCTTCTGAGGTGCATCAAGCAAGGGCAGTTGTGGTTATCACGTGTGTGCAAACGGAACATGCGAGCTAAAAGGGTGCCTATTTTTTCCTTTTCTATGTTGAAGTTAACTTTTCGTTACGGCGGAAAAACGGCAGATTTTGAGTGCTTCCACAAAACTATTTCTTTCTCTTGAGCTAGTGGACACACTTAGCATTGCTATGCATGGAATTGTAGCTTATAGATTGCTCTTACAAACACATAATGGCAGTTTTGTGAAAGGTACAATTACTTACACTTTATTAGTCAAATATGCAGAAAAAATGCACAAAAAAGTGTACACGCAACATATATAGCCGATTGTAATGAGCCTAAAAAGTATTTTTAGGAATTCTAAGATATACAAATTGTTTCTACATTTCTTGGCTATGATTCAGTATATACATATATCAACGCTGTACACCAAGTTTTGTATTTTTGTGGGTCCGTCAACCTATCGGAACTGGCAGCTGTGCCACTCGAGTGTAAGTCGGTCATGCATCCAAGCCCACTTTTTCGTGTTCTGGCACAAAATCCTTTTCACTGTAGTGGTAAAAAACCAGAAAAAAAAAACCAGCGCTCTTGAGAAGTGCCGTGCATCGCTCCGTAGCGGTAATCTGACACGAGTGCCAGGCTATCATGAAGGTTATAATGCGATATGACGCGCCGCATTTGGCAAAATATCCCCACCGCGTAGTTGTCCAGGACCCTACACATCAATATGTAAAGCCGCAGTCGTCAGATAGGAAGCCCGTTTTGTTTACAAATACAGCCCAAATACAGCGGACGTGGTTTTCACACAACTCGCCACTATCACAGGTTCAAATTTCGCTTTTGGCGCGGTCTCTGCACGCGAAATATCATCAAAACATAATAAAATAAAAAAATGGGTTGTCAATGAATATGCCAGATGGCGTATGTTGTCCTCCAGGCGCCGTTTCTAGCTTTCACGGGACGTTCGAAATCATCAGAACTCCGTGTCCAATGGACGCCGTTTTCACGCAACTCACCACTATCGCGGGTTCAAATTTCACTCTTGGCACGGTCTCTGCACGCGAAATATCAACAAAACATAATAAAATCGAAAAATGAGTTGTCAATAAATACGCCAGATGGCGTTAGTTGTCTGTCAGGCGCCGTTTTTAGCTTTCGCGGGACGTTTGAAATCATCGGAACTCCGTGTCCGATGGCCTATGGCGCCGTAATGAAAGAGTTGAAGGAGAGCAGGGAGTGCGTGCGGCCTCACATGGCTGATTCCGTCTTTTTGGTCTTTCTCACAACTCACACTGATGCCCCAGCTGTGCCAGCCAATCAGTGGATTACAAAAAAACTGCACTATAAGCAGTATTATGCTTTGGGCAGCCGTGTTTTAAGCAGCATGCTTATGCACTGAGCTCTCTGGGAGGCATACTGGTGGTCACAAAAACCCGCGCTATATCCAGCCCTGCAGTGTAAGCGGTAACGTTATAGATGGTCTAAACTGTACATACAAGTATATGTCTGCTGTTTGCGTATGGTGCCTATATGGTGGTGGAAAAGTACAAACATTTTGTGCACAGCACTTCGTCATGTCAAGCCCAAAGTATGCATGGTGCCTATATGGTGGTGGCAAAGTACAAACATTTTGTGCGCAGCACTTCGTCATGTCAAGCCCAAAGTATGCATACCCGTGCCTCTGCTGTGTGTCTGGGTTTTTCAAATATCAGGTGCAGTGCAATGTTTATGCCCTTATAAGCTGCGCTGAGGGTATGTAGGTTACACATACGCATTTTTAGTCGAGATTTCGGCGCACATTAAAGATTCCCAGGTGGTCAAAATTAATCCGGAGCCCTCCACTACAGCGCGCCTCATTGCCTGCTTTGCGTCGGCGCGCTAAACCCTACAATCAATCAATTAATCTTCGCAGTGAGGAGCATAAATGCTTGCAGGGGAGCACATGAAGGGACAGCGCGAGTTCCTCCCACCAACTGAATGCTTCCAGCATGGCTGAGCCAATTGGGTTGGAAGCCTGGGAATGCAGCGTTTATCTCATTGTACGCTCTATTTCTGTTTCCCTCCCAGGAAGGCGATGGAGAAGGAGCGCCCCCGAACCAGGTGGTGTCCGTGTACGTGATGGACGAGGTCTGCGAGGACCCTGTCAGCGCCATGGTGCAGGCGGAGTGCGTTCAAGGACGGACGGTGGGTGGGCCCTGTCACACTGGAGGCACTCAAAGATCAGTCTTGTTCGTTTGTTTTAGACAGCACATGTCCAGAAGCAGCACACGTACTATGGGGTTCACACTTAGAGGGGACACAGGAGCACATGGCTGCAGCTAATAACAGAGCATGCTAACGGCGCCATGCTGAAACTGCACATCGGAGAGTACACACTCACTGACCGTGCACATCATGTCGTCGGGGTGGCCACACACCATCTGCTACTGGCGTGCTTCCAACACTAAAGAGCTGTAGACATCGCCAGGGCCATGGGCGATGAGAACCAATCCTGCGGTGCTGCAATCATTTAGTGATTCGTGGTCCATCAGTGGTTGATGCAGTGAAGCGAGAGCAGACTGCTGTTAATTCTTACAACGGGTGTCATCACATTGCAGCCCGAGCTGTCACCACGGTCTGCGGAACACTCAAGCAACCTGGTTTAAAGTTGGAGAGACCCACTACAGTTCAGTTTCTTGAGCACGGCATTGATAGCAAAGGAACATCGCTGACACTCTCGCAGCTCGCTCAGTATCAATAAATTTTGGCCTGATTGTTTTTGATTTTAATAAGTGCAGAAAATAAACAGCAGAATAAGAAATGTGCTTTATTGGGGCCTGTTCCCGCTGTATGTGCTAGCATGTGCTGTGCGCAATTAAAGCAGAAACAAGCACAATATTTCCTAAGGGTCATGGCCGGTGGAAAGGTTGCCTGCTGCTTTAGCACTGGAAGCACACAAGCAGGAGACGACGTTAAGTGTGAACCGCATAGTACATTTGGGTGCATGCCTCCTGCACCCAAACTTGGAGCTGTGTTTAGCATTTTTATATCAAACACGGATGTATCGAACTATGGCGTATGTAAAACATTTGCCAAATTGTGTTTGATTTGCGTGTATTCTGGAGTTAAATTGAACTTTGTCGGCCATGTAATGGAAACGCTGCATTCAGCAGCCCATGATGGCAGGCGGCGAACTTTCAACCAGTACACTCTGAACAGCGGTGGGGCAAAAGGCATTTGTGACTTTTGCAGGTGCATGTCACAGTGCCGTGAGCGCCATCTTGACTGGGCGGCATGTACCAGCGGCAGTCGTAGCTATCATGATGTCTCGTGTCACTGCACGAATCGCTTGCAACATCAAAAACCTTGTAAGTCTCTCCAACTCACTGTGGCATGCGGTGGTGACATTTGCAACAAAACGATTACCATATTTATTCGGTTATAAGGTGACCACGATTATAAGGCGAGGGTGCAGTTCGGAGAGTAAAAAAAAACGCCATACATATATATACAGTGGAGACCACTTATAACGTATGCCGCGGGAGTCGCAAAAATCCGCGCTATAAGCGGTACCGCACTATAACCAAAACATGCACGAATACTACCACATCGCAACCTACCTCTCAAGTCATCCTTTATTTATCATCACTCAAACACATGGCACTTAAAGCAAAGGCACGGTCTTTATTTTGTATTTTTTTTTTTTTCTTTTTCGCATCAGCCGCTGCTGCAGGGTCTTACAAAGCGTGGTCTTACGAACAGCGAGCGTGGATTTAACTTCCGTTGTGTTTATGTATTGAGGACCGTGGCTGCGTTTTTAGTGTCTATGAACAGACACCACGGAACGTGATACCGTATTTACTCGCGTAATTTGCACACTTTTTTTCGCGAATTTAGGGCCTTATAAAGGGGGTGCGCAAATTATGCGGGTATATTGCGAAAAGTCCAAAATAACGTGTAAACGGTCCTAACGCGGACTATATAAATAAGAGAAAATAGAGTATGATAGCAAAAGCGAACGATACTCGTTTATTTAAACGCGTACACAGTCAAAAGTACACAGAAAAGTAGTTGAAAGTACACAGTCAAAAGTACCTAGAAAAGTCCAGTCTGGTTGTGGTCTAGTCGGAATCGCTCGCCGAGAAATCCAACTCCGAGTCGTCGTCACGGCCGCCATCAATGCCCTCCCAGAGCGCATCGTCCTCAGTTCCGTCGAGTGCATTCGACAGCCCCGTCTTTTTGAAGCTGTGCCCCACGATGCTGGGTGAGACCATGTCCCACGCTGCCACGATCCACTCGCAGACAGTCTCCAGTGGCGGTCGCTTTATCCTCCCAGTGGGAGTGAGACCGTGCTCTCCGCTGGCCATCCACTCGATGTACATCTTGCGCACGTAGTCCTTGAATGGTTTGTTGACCGACACATCCAAGGGCTGCAGGACGCACAACTTCTCCTTCACACTCTCCACAAGATGCCCTTTGAAGCTGTCGAGCTTCAACAGCGATGGCAAGTCGCAGCAAAGCCCCCGGTCTCTTGCCCAGACAGTGTCGATCCAGTCCTGCATCAGCTCCTCGTTCATCCACCCGTTTTCTTGAGCACGGATGTGAATGCGGGACCCCAGCTTCATTTTGGGCACTCTCTTCCTCTTGAAGATGACGAAGGGCGGGAGTTTGCGGCCATCCGCTTTCACGGCAAGCATCACCGTGCAGCGTTGTTTTTCGCAGCCAGTGGTCTTGATGGGCTCAGACGAGACGCCTTTCTCGCTCACTGTGGTGTTGGGCGGCATGTCGAATGTCTGTGGCGTTTCGTCAGCGTTCCCAATCTGGGACATGATGAAGTTCCCCGTTTGGCGTAATCCAATCACGAAACGTGGTGAAACAACACAATTTTCTCCTCGTAGTCCTGCGGTAACCGCTGGCAAGGGGTCGTTCTCCGTCTGAGAGACAGTTTGGTGGCGTCTCATGAAGTGCGTCACCCAGCCTCTGCTCGCCTTGAATGCCGCAGCAGGGATCCCTTTCTCGTGCGCAATCTTCCTTGCTTCAAACTGTAGCATCTCGCATGACACGGCAAGACAGGACGACCTCATCTGTCGAACACACTTCAACAGCTCTTCTTCCACGGCAGGAAACTTTCCTTGCTTTGGTCCCCGAAACGCCCTCCTTCCAGGTTTGGTATTTTGGAGGGAACTCTCCTGCTTCTTCTAATACCGCATGTGGCTCTCGTTCACGTTGAAGTGCTTTGCGGCGGCACGGTTCCCTTTTTTCTCAGCAAACTCAATGACAGTGAGTTTGAATTTCGCCGTATAGTTATTGTAGCCCATCGCTACTGTAGCAAAAGGTGACTGACTGACGGCGACGGCAAAACGTGAACACAAAGGGAGGATTCTGTCGCAGCGCGCACGCAGGAAAGAGGCAGACGATTCTCTCGCAGCACGTTTGCAGGAAAGAAGAGGCGGCAAGGCGACACCGCGGCAGGGCTGATACGCGCTCTCACGCCTCCGATGCAGAAATTAGTGCTTCCGACTCCACGTCTGCCTTTGTGTGTGTTGTGTGCGAGTTCTCACGGTGCAAAAGAAAGGAAAGGAGGAGGAAGGCACACACTCGAGCAGTTTCGACTCCCAGCGGAAGGACGAGAGGAAGGGTGTGCATGTGTCGGGAAGGGCAGAGCAGGGGAATGTAGCCGGGTAGGGCGCCTGGATGTTCCTCCTCGCCTGTGCTTCATCACGGAGGGGCGGAGTGGAGGCGCACCCAGACACGGAGAAGGGAAGAAGTGAGAAAAGAATGAAGGGACTATTGGCGCGCTACTACTCTCCCATGAGAGACTACTCTCCCATGCGCCATGCCGCCGTCCAAAGCGTGCTTGTTTGTGCGCACGTGCCAATGGGTTCTCTTGGGCGAGACAGGGAGCGCAAAATATGTGAGTAAAATTTTTTTTTCTCTAAACTTGGAAAAAAACTTAAAGGGACCCCGAAAAGCTTTGTGAAGGTGGCAATCAAATGCATTCAGGTGGTAGAACACATAACGGGAGATTTTTGAGCCAAGTGTGAGCCCCATACGTTGTACAGATAATTTGTAAACAATTTTTGAAGATCGCCTTTCTCAGCCGATGAGCGCGACGCCACAGCGAGCCGACCGCGGCTGACGCAACGGCGACCGCGGGTGACGCAACGGCGATCGCTGCTGACGCAACGGCGAAGGCGCCCCCTGATTCGCCCAATCGCCGGCAAGGTCGGCCGCCGGCGGCGTCACTGCCATTGGCTTCCGGCTGCTCTTCCTCCTTCCTGCGCGATCCCGAGGCAAAGGCGGCAAAGGCGGCAAAGGCGGGTCCGCAGTGATTGACGCGAGCCTAGGCGCAGGAATGTAGCTAGCTGCTTTGAAGGAGGCAGAGAGGGAGGAGGAGTCGATCGGCAAGTGGGGAGAGGTGCATTTAATTGCTTCTGGCGCAGCTAATACTGAATGTAGATCAATAATTCCAACGGCATTGCATCGCTATATTGGTGCTACGTGACCATACAGGCCTTTTGTAACTTTTACAGAAGGCTTTTCTGGGTCCCTTTAAGGGTGCGCAAATTATGCGAGTAAAGACGGTAAGAACGCCAGCAGGATTTTTTTTTTTTAACCCCACCTTGTGTTCACGACGCCAAAGGCGGCTGCTTATCAGCGCAGCATACTGGTGGTGGAAATCTTCGGCTTCGCGCGGCTTGCTTGTTTGGAAAGGGAAAGAGCGGTGGCTTATCTGCACAACGTTCTAAAGCGTGAACTGCATGGAGCGATTTCTTCTTGCGAAAACATGCAGTGCACGCCGCAGGTGACGCCAGCCCGCTTACAACTGCCGTGGTGTGCGGCGCTTTAAGAGGCGGCAACAGGGCGTCAGCCCCTGGCCGTGAAGTGGTGCCGGCAGCTCCAGCGACCGTTTCTAACCGCTCGCTGAAATGCTGCACGAAGCGCCAGCGAGGATGCCCACACAAGAAAAGAGCCGATAATATGGGCGAAAAGAGGAATATAAACTGCTATTCAAGTTGCTTGTGAAAGCGCCCATCAAAAAACATCGCGGTGGTAGGCCTAAACGTCTCTGGCGCGGCCGGCCGGCTGGTCGGAGCGTTTTGGATCTCCAGCCATTAGGTGTGCGTCTCCCCATTGGTGCAACATCATAATCATCAGCAGCAGCAAGTCGTCAGGCTCTTCCAACTACCACGCGAAGAAACCACCGCGAGCCAAAATCGTCGATGCGAGCGTGAAAAAAATGCACATGCAACGCCGACGTGCACGAATTGTGTGCGAAAACGGGCCATGCGGTCCACGCTTAATAGAAACAACTTGCCGCACGGGGACGGGGATGGGGGTCGCTTCTTCCTAGGTGCGTCAAGCAAGGTCAGTTGTGGTTATCACGTACGAGTGAACTAATGGGTGCCTATTGTTTTCTTGTGTGTCAAAGTTAGAGGAAAGCAAGGGGTGCACGCTGCATCAGATGGCCGATTTCGTCCTTTCGTTTTTCTTTTGCTCCCCTAAAACGATGCCCCAACTGCGCCGGTCGATCAGCAGTCCCACCAAAAAACCGCACTATAAACGGTATTGTGCTTCGTCCAACCGCATTCTAAGTGGTATGCTTATGCATTGAGTTCTATGGGAGGTGAACCGGCGGTCACAAAAACCCGCGTTATATCCGGTCTCGCACTATAAGCGGTTACGTTATAAATGGTCTACTCTGTATGTGTGTGTGTGTGTGTGTGTGTGAGTGCACGCACACGCACGCACACGTGCACACACACACAGACACACACACACACACCACACACACACACACACACACACACACACACACACACACACCCACACACACAACACACACACACACACACACACACACTGAGCTTCAAATTTAAGGCGGGGTATGACTTTAAGACTACAGATTATGGAAAAACCTCGCGTTATATTCGAATAAATACAGTATTTGTGGTGTAGAAAAAAAAGGGAAGCTTTAACGCTGCCAATGCATGCAGTGCACTCAGAGGCACCTGGAGTACATCGCTGAAAGTGAAAAGTGACATCGAGGCATGGAGCAAAAATATATATATACAGGGGGCAAAATGGCCCATTGCAACAACCGCAGTCGAGTGACCAGATAATGTCACAATGAAAGCCAATGTGGACTACAAAGCTTTATAGCTGCGACGTCGAAGGAGAGGGTAGCAGCACCTGATATGCGAAATGGTGGTGCCCTGAATTCATTCGGGGGTTGCACTGTGAAATGCCGGTCGTGGCAGCCGTGCGGTTTCTTCTGCCGCGACAGATGCCACCAGATTAACCTTGGCCATGTGTTTGTGACATTACCTGATTGATGTAGGAAGCGACCTTTTCCCTCTTGTCTTGTTCGGGCTCCGTGTGTCAAGGCCAAGGCAGCACAGAGCAAGCACACTGACACGCCGTGTTGAAGCACAGGCTTGTGAAGACTTAAAATAATCACAGCACAAGGAAGGGGTTCCCAGACCAGACCATGCAACGGAGCAGTCCGTTTCATTTGCAAAGCATGCTTATTTGGAGGACATCATATTTCCCACCGGGACTGATCACTCGGAGAGACACTGTGCGCCTAGTCCTGCAGTTTTTGAAGGAGGCAAGCCGATGTGAAGTTTGGTGATTTTCTGCATGAGTAAAATCTCGATGATACGATTCTCGCGGGACCACGAAAAATATTCGTGTCATACGAAATTCGTGCGAACCAACGCAAACCAAAAAATTGAGCACTAAAAAAGTCTTCGTTTATTTGTTTTCTTACTTTCGCGTGAACAAATTCATGACGTTTTTCTGCTTTTTTTTAACCTGCATGTTGCCAAGCGGTCCTTTCTGGACTTTCGTCTCCTCACTCGCGGTTCCCATGGAGCGTTTTTGCATGCGATTCATGCGTGTCGTCGTTGCGTGGGCAATTCTGCAGCTGCGGCCGCCTGGGTCAGAAAATGATGCGCGACGCACGTGGCAGTGGGAAGAGCCTGACAATTTGTGCCAGTGCAGAAGCGTGCGCCTCATGGCAGCAGTTTCGAAGCGCTTGATACAGCCAGCTGGCTCCGCCGGAGATGTTTAGGCTTAGCACCCCAGCAGATATTTCATGGGTGCTTTCACTAGCGGCACGGATTATGTTTTATAGCACCGTTTTCGCCCCACCATTATTAGCCCACTTACCGCACATAAAACTTTGTGTTTGCCTTGAGCGGCATTTTAAAGAGTGGTTAGAAGCGGTCGCTTGAGCGCCCCACAGCATTTTGCAACCAAAGCCGCCGCCATGTTGCCGCGGCCGGCCGCACCCGCGCTATGTGCGGGTGGTTTCGCGGCGGCGTCAGCGCGCCTGTGGAGTGCGCGGTTAAAGATCGATCGATTATTATTTAAATTAAAATTAGAGATCGATCGATTATTATTCTGCATGACACGGGAGGCAGTGCGGGGGATTGGGGAACGCAATTTGGTGCACGCGGAGAAGCTCACAACCAGAAGAAGCGACAGTGTGTTTGGCCGATGGGACGGTCCACAGGCTACCCAAAGCCAAAATTAGTCTCGACGCAACATATTTCAGTGATTAGGTTAATTAAGGCGCTGTGTATGTCCATGCTTGAAGTGAAAATGGTGGTGAACAATCACCCTCTGAGGCTTTGGCAAGTGTTGTCTGCCTTTGGAGTGGAAACGTCAGGTCGCAACCCCGCCACCTGCAGCTTGTCCAACACCCTTGCCATATGCACGGACAGCATCTGCATAAAGAGAGCATGGCCAATTTGCCAGCCATGCAGCCGTTTGTTGTGACAAAATTGTAAGGTTTCTCACGGGGCCATTGGACGTAGGGATTCAGTGAGGTGAGAATTACTTTCAAGTGCTTAAAGACTTGACACTTAACTGGTTTAACCCTTTCGCTGTCACTGACGTACCGGTACGTTCTCGCATTCCCCCTCCGCAGTGTCACTGACCTACCGGTATGTTCTCCATTGTGCAGTTCAAAAATTCGCACCATAGTGCAAAGCGGGCGCACCTGGACTGTTTGTACCATCTGTTGAATCTTTCTAGTAGCTCAGTATTTTCATCACTCGCTAGCTCTCTCTACTATGGTATATTGAAGAGTACTGAGCGACAGCGCCCGCTATTCGTTGCTGGGGGCCTTGGTGGCTCCGCGCGCTGTACTCTGTCAGGATGAGGGACCATGCGGCTCGCGTGCTATTACGGTTTCAAGGGTTGTTGTGCCATCCGCAAGGGGTTTCTAGGTTTATTTTTTTTATTGCGTTCGTGCGTCTGCTACGGTGCACCAGGTTAGCCCAGTGCGCCATTGCCTCTCCAATAGACCGAAACATGACTCAATCACGGCTTTCATTCGCTCATTTCTGTGAGTTGTGTGGGCTGCTGAAAATGCTCCCTCTATGCGCGTAGTTACTTTCGGGTGGCTGACCGCGTGGAGCCTTCGACTGCGGACAGGAGCAATGGTTCTTCAATTCCGATCTGAATACAAGTGGAGCTCCGATTCTCATTGTGAGAGTTTCTCACCCGAGGAAGGTGTGTGAGTTCCACAGCGTTAGATTCTGATGTTGAAACGGTGGGGTCGTTGTTCGGAAGCATGCACGGCAATCTGAAGATATATCTGGAAGAAAGACAATTTCTCACCCACGTTCTTTTTTTTTTCGACGCGTTATGCTTTGGACTGTATCATAGTAAAAAAATTAAAGCCGTTCCACTCAATGTGAAAGCTGTCGGAAGTGCAGAGCAGTGATTCGCCATAATGGGCTGCACCGCCGTGATCCGCTCACTGCTACCACCCAATGCAATTCAAATTTCCCGCAATCGCAGTGCTCGCACGCCCCTGCCTGAAAACTGCGCCAGTGGGAGTTCTGTTCTCTTTGTGCTTTTCTCCCACACGTGCCGGTGTTGCACTGCCACATTTTGCGTTTAAAAACCAACCCAACGGGCGTCCTTAAAGGAGTACTGACACGAAATTTCAAAGCTGAGATAACTATGTAAAACGCTTCCTTTTTATCAGGAGATATCTCCCAGCAAGTTTCAACAGCAACCGCTCAGCGAAACATATTTACAATCCATTTTAATCTTCGCCCGCACGAGAAAGCCCAGAGCGGGCCGACGTGACATCATCTGCTACGTGCCCCAAACTGCCGACGTCGGGGCTCCCGTGACGAAGCCGATGCGCTGGCTGTGATTGGCGCGCGCTGCTTGGGCGTGTGTACACGTCATGGTTTTGGGACTGACGTCATGCTGCCGGGGCCTGTGGGGACGGCGAAGACCTCGGCCGGTCTGGGCGCGCGCGTGCGCTCGCTCGCGCGCGCTTCCAGAGAGGCAGCGATACGGCAAGAATGGTGACGCCATGTGATACATGCTGTCATGGCGGCCACTCGGCGTTTTTTTGTCGAAACCGAAACTGGCACAAATAAACGACGCCGTAAATGAATTTTTACGCTGCGCTCGACTGTCTAATCTGTCATTCTATGATTAGTGGGCTGGTAGGCACGCATAGCAGCGAAAAAAACGTAACATAAAAATTTCGTGTCAGTACTCCTTTAACTAAAGGAATGCGGGCACTGCTGGTTGATTACGTATATTTTTCCTCAAATGTACCTATAGTTTTCTTTGCGTTAAAGGAGCCATGAAGAGAAAACACAAGTTTGGTTCATTCAAAAGATTGTCTCGTTAGAATCATACTGACACCACTTTTAACGTAAACTTCGCTCAAATAAGCTACATAATTAGGAAAAACGGGAATGGTCATGCGACCCACCAGCTCATTTCCCGCAACAGAACCTATAATGTCACATGAGCTAAGCTCTGCGATTGGCGGAGGCTGGCAGAAGCAGACGCAAATTAGGTAGAGCTTACAAACTAGACGACCGAGCGATTTGCGGTTAAATTTATGCCACATTTTTTTACAAAGCAATAAGAATGATGGGACAAACAGTGGGAAGTTACGAAAGCCACATGTAAACATAGAAGTACTGATGCGTTCTGCTGTTCGTACTGCGCACAGCATGCTGGTTTAGCTGCCACAGCACTACGGGGGCTTGGGGTTTGTCTCAGACGACACTGGCCGATTGACGCAAGCAACGGTTGTATTACGTGACCCCATTGTCGAGCGAGCACTTGTTTCAGGGAACGAATATTTTCTCCCAGAACAAAACAAGCCAGGTTTAAATGCGGGCAAAAACAAACCAAACGCTTGCCACGGTATGGTGGCGTTATCTAGGTTACGGAACGTATAAGAAACGCAGGAACAAACCAACACCGCTGTACGGGTGGAGACAACCTTTGAACGGTCCCGTGCCGCCGCAATTGGGCCAACGGGCTCAACGCGTTATTCTTTTCGTTTCCCACGAGACCTAGCAACGCCTAACAGACAATATGATTCAAACTTCTTCAGCAAACCGCGTTGCGGCGATAATTTTAGCGCGGTTTGACACAATGAATTGCTTCGGCGGCGAGCGAGCAACCGAAAATGGCGGCGCCAGCGTATACGTGTCTCTACCCTGTACGGCGGATGCGTGAATGAAGGTACTCTAGCTGCAGAGCAGTCTGTTCCTGTGATGTCATTTGGGACCACGAAAACGCACGATTGAGCGGGAAAATCAAAATTTTAACCTAAATTGTTTAATTTCTCAGTGAATAAAGCACCGTTTGTATCCGGACAAGCGCTGGGGGCACTATAAAACACGAAATCTTTCGAATAAAACCAACTTGCATTTTCTCTTCATGGCTCCTTTAAACAACGGGAAGGTGTATGACAAGCGCCAGCGTGTCACGAGTTTCGAACGCTTATGACTATATAAACCGCTTGGCTTCCGAAGCCACTGGGGTACGCCATGAACAGCAGCGTTACCCCGGGACGCCGCCTTGGTGCTCCATGTACTTGGGTCGGGCGAGTGAGCTAGGACGACAAGGCGAGCGCCTAAAGTGCTGTGCGTTTTAATAAATCACTATGTTCCTTCCCTGATATTTCGGAAACCAAGCAGACACTGGGGGTGTGTCACGGCCAGAAACACCCGACAGAAACACACCGACAGATAATAGTAGACACCTATAAGAGATCGTAAATTCTGTCCTTGATGGGCCAAAAGGGTTAAGGCCGATAATGGAATCTGTCTGCTGTGAATAAAGACTTCCTGCATGTTGGTCACAGTGCCTCTTTTAAAGGTGCCATGTAGACAAAATAGTACAACTTGGTTCAATTATATAGAACTAGCTTTTCATTAATTACTCGCACAGCTTCATTCCAGCCCCGGAAGAAGCTTTTTAACCAAAAAAAATGTGAGGATAATTGGAAAACTTTCAAATTTACCACTCTGTGACGTCATATGGGCACGAGTGACATAATATAGGCCAGAAATAAAAACATAGGGATCAGTATGGTAGTTGCACAGCAGCATTGCAGTGGTACGCTCAGACGGAACTGTAAGCCCCAGTACGATTACCCAGTCTTGTTTCTTGCCGCTGGCTCAAGTCAGCGGTGGTCAGTCGCACAAACAAGATCCCTGTCCCAGAGAATTCGCCGAAGAGTGGCCAGGGTGTCGCCACTACTTCAGCTGTTTTCCTTGATGTCTCGATCATTTGTTGGCAGTTTGCGATAAAAATTGGTGTCGTCATTATCAGGTCAGAGCAGTCGTCCTAATGACGAAACTTGTTGATTTGTCTTCGTGGCGCCTTTAATTAAGGTGGGACACTGCTCTTGAAACAGCTTCTTTTAATTTTGAAGCAAGCTCTGTAAAACTTGCCAGTCTTGCTGCTTTTTCCCCCACTGATTTCAAATATGCCATAATTCTTCAAATCGTTCAATTGCTTCCCAAGGTAATTGGAGATAATTGGCCATTTTTGGAGGAACAATAGGCAAAACAGTGTGAGTCATAAAACTGTAACCTTTATATTTTCCAATACTATGAACACCGGTGAGTGCAAGAAGAGAATCGGTTTTTTGATGCACTGCTTGGAACAAATTTTACAGCTCATTAAACTCCAATTGCACCAGTGGAAAGGAACCATTTCACAGTCCCATTTCAAACACCAAAGTTTAATGAGCTGTAAAATTAGTCCCAAGCAGTGCATCAAAAAACCGATTCTCTTATTGCACTCACCGGGGTTCATAGTATTGGAAAATATAAAGGTTACAGTTTTATGACTCACACTGTTTTGTCCATTGTTTCTCCAAAAATGGCCAATTATCTCCAATTATCTTGGGAAGCAATTGAACGACTTCGAAGAATTATGACATATTTGAAGTCAGTGGGGAAAAAGCAGCAAGGCTGACAAGTTTCACAGAGTTTACTTAAAAATTAAAAGAAGCTGTTTTAAGAGCAGTGTCCCACCATAAGCAAAGCATGGAGGTTGCGAGTAAATCAGGAAACATGCTGATGTCACTGAGCCCACCCTGAAACAGAGCAGCTTGGCAGCACTCACGAAAAGCATAAGCTGTCCCATAGCAGGCCAATGGGCAATAGTCATCCATAGTCATCCAGGGCTATTAGGGGTTGCATTTTTGGGTAATAGTAAACACTTATAAGAGGTCGTAAAATCTGTCTTGATACAGCACTTGATACCAGGTTGGAGGCGGAGTAATGAATGTGCACTGTCAATAGACAGGTATTGGATGCTAAGACCATGACTTCGTGTAGCACAAAAAAAAACGGGCAAGGACAGAGAGAGGCGACGGGCACAGGCGCTAACTTCCAACTAAGCTTTATTGAAAAAAAAAAAATGCGTGAATTTAAACACTGAGGCCGGACATTATCGTAAACAAACAAACATCAAGAAGAACAGAACAGAAGCAAAGCATCGTAAAATTTGCGCACAAAATTATTTGATTTGAAACGGTACATAACGGTCATGTTTTATTGTAGTCATTCATATCGGGCAGTTCTGACTTTTTTGGCTGTTTGCAGAGTCAAGTTAACCCAGGGTTGTTATTTTTCAGGTGTACAGTGGCACTCCAAGTCGAACCCGGAAGCTTCCAAGTGCACCGGTCTCACTTTCAGACCGAGAGCAGTCGATCGCGAGCTTGCTTGCAAGCATGAGCACCGATTGCTTCGCGACGGCTGACATAGGCGTCCAGGCAGGCACTGCAAAGGAAACCAAGGCAACTCAAGTGGCAGTTCGCTTGACAAGAGAGAAGACAGTTCAAGTCGGTCTCCCTTTACCAAATCGCCCGACCGAAGACAAGGCAGTTCTGGTCAACACCGAAGTGTTCATTCCCAAGTTTGTGGACAACTTGAATGACCGGAACGTCAGGTACTTCACGGGGCTGCCATCACTGAAATTTCTCAAAGCGCTCGCTCTCTGCTACCAGAACACCCAGCCGGTGTCCGCAAGGCGCCACTTCAATTGCGTGGAGCGAATCGTCTTGGTGCTGATGAAGCTGAGGCACAATTACAACAATGCGCTCCTGACAGCCCTTTTCAATTGCTCTGTCTCAAGCTGCACCATCATGGCGGCACAGGCCATTCCGGTTCTCGCCGAGATCTTCAGGCCCCTCGTGTACCTGCCGCCGAGGGAAGAGACCACAAAGAGCACGCCAAAGTTCTTCAAGGAACTCAGTAACGTTCGCGTGATCATCGGTTGCATGCAGATACCGCTGTCTCAGCCGGACTCGCTGTCGGCTGCGTTTCACTCTCACTCCGTAGACAGGAAAGAGTTGACAGCTAAGTACCTGATTGCCGTGACGACGAGCGGCCTAATCGCGCACGTCAGCCGAGGTTATGGGGGCCGGACGTCTGACGGTGAGGTGTTCGAGCGCAGCGGGCTGATTGAACTGCTGGATGCAGGTTCGGATGCCATAATGGCGGACCCTTCCTTCGCCATTGATGAGCTCTGTGAAGGGCGCGACATTGAAGTCGTGCGGCCAACCCGCAGAATATACCCAAAACGACGCGAGGGCGACGCTCCCACCCAAACGTACCAGATTTTGTCGACTAGGGTGCACGTCGAACGGGTTGCGCACGTCGTGAAGCAGTTCAAGATTTTGTCAGCCGGGGTGCCGCAGACAATGGTTGGAGGCCTGGATGAAATAATGATCGTGGCTGCCGGTATTGCAAACCTCTCTGATCCAATGATAGGACCTCAATTTTTTGTGTAAATGCGGCAGCGCTGCACTATCTCTGCGTAGTTTGTTTCGTGAGATATTTTTGTACTGTGCTGGTGCACTAGTACGATATTTACGTGTATATTTGGCAAGAGCAGTGTGAGAACAGTCATGTTTTCTGTAGAGTTGTGTGGAACTTTTGACCACTTTGTGCTTCAGACGTTGCAAAATGGCAGTGATGTTTTGTCTGTATTGAAAGTCCGAACTGTTCAAGGGTAAGCTAACAAGGATCTGTTTGTGAGCGGTGCGCATGCCATGAGGCTTAAACATGTTGTTTCGTGTACATAAAGATGCAGTGTGACGTGTGAGAGCATTCTTTTTTCTCTGGACGAACCAGTGCCTTGTGTGATGTCCCACTTTTGCTAATCTCAATGCAAAAGCATTAAGCCTTTGTCCGGCGTCTGTTGCAGTGAAATGGCTCCTAAAATGGCTGACATCAGAAAGAGAATGAATGGCAAGTAGCTGAATTCTAGTCCAAACAGACGGGACATGAAGCCTGATAGGATTGATAATTTGATGGAGGATGACATTTGGAAATGTGGTGACGAAGAATGCATTTGGACAGAGCCAGATAGGAGCAGATTGGAACTAGGGGCCTTTACCCTGCAGTGGATGTAAATGGGCTGACGATTATGGTGACAAATCAACTTGGAAAGGAAACAAGAAAAATGTGGGACTGTATAAGCGAATTTAGGGTGTAATGTGAGTTGATCACGCATCCCCCAACACTAGCCTCCTTGGCGCTAGCTGGCCTATGATGTACCTAGTGAATGTGCTGTGGCCTCGATCGCCGCAGGCAGATACCCATGCATGGCACATACTTTTGCAGTGGACCGGCAACACTCAGTCGGTTGATGTCTTGGTCAGTTGGAAGGGGCGGCTAGCCCGTCTTTTACAACAAGGCCTCCACAACACGGTGTCAGAACTCATTGAAGGCCATTTATTTAGTCAACGTCTCCGTCTCACCCAAACACCTGCGGGCTTAGCCCTCCTGAAAAGGCTTCACGTCCCATGTCAGTCCACTGCCTCTCAGCCCCTCCCTCATCAATGTTATCCGGGTTCGCCCCTTGCCAAAGAATATGCACCCTGACCTACACCCTGGCAGCCGAAAAGCGCAAAGTCAAGCGCACGAGACCATCTATGGAAAGCGTGCAGATGTCTCTTATACGGACGCTAGCCCCTACCCCAACAAACAGCATCAAGTAGCCGTAGTCACCACCAAGACCACCCTCGTAGCTTCTGCAACAATCGAGACGCCGTCAACGTGGATTGCGGAAGAGTTCGCCATTGCATTAGCCCTCATTCGTACAAGGGACCCCGTCGTCATCGCCGATTCTCAAGCAGCCTGCAGAAGCCTCCTAGCCGGGAGGGTGGCCCGCTCAACTATGAAACTACTGTCGCAGCATCAACCCTGGCAGAAAGTCACCCTCATTTGGGCCCCTGGCCATTCCTCACTGATGGGCAGTAACTTTGCTCACCAGCAAGCCTGCGCCCTCACCCTCCAGGCTACTAAAGATACCACACCGTCTGTCCCTCTGTAGTTACTTTCCAAGGTATCACTCGATATTACTGGTCCGAACGACAGCACTTCTCTCCTCCACATCCTAAACTCTCAAAATAAGAAAAATCACTACTTTGCTGACTGCAGCGCAATTCTTTCCCTCACCCAGTCCTCCTCCATCGCATGTTCCCAACGCAACGTCCTGAAGAATGCAAGTTGTGGTTACAACTCGGCCCTCCTCCTGATATCAGATTAAGAGTGAGCAAAACCCCCAATCTCCCCCCTTTTACATCCTCCCTTCCCACCCCTGAGCTGCGGGACAACCTGGTTACCAGCAGCAATCTGGATGTCCAGGCACTTTTAGCCTCCAGAGCGAAGGCTGCCTGATCATCACATGGCATCCAGGAATCAAGAACCACTACCACAACACCAGTCAATAAAACGTCATTCATTCACTCACTCACTCACTCGCTCAGTTCATGTAAGAAGTTGCTGTCAAACTTTGTGGAAGGCGAATTTAAAGGGGCCATGAATACAAAATGCAACTTTGTTTGTTTGAAAGAACTAGACTGGTAGCTCCCCCAGCACCTATCCAGAAGCAAAAGACCCCAAAAAAATACAAGAAATATTGGGAAACCTTCAAATTTTGTGCCATATTATGGGCTGGCGCTAAAACACTTTTATCAGTGTCTTCACTGCGCGTTAGCATTCAAGAGATGTGATCTCCGAGTCGTGCTTTTTTGGCTAAGGCTTAGTGTGGCAGCCGCCGATCAGCACGAGCAAGACGGCACCAGAAAGTGTCTGGGGAGTTGCCACTGTTGATTGTGTTTCCTTTACTACTATCTTGATTGTGTGTTCGAAGTTGTGACAAAATTGGTATTGTTGTTATCGGTACAAAACAGAACTTTTAATGAACCGAACCAGATGAAAAGGAACGCACTAACAAGGACGGGTCAAATGGCCAACTAGCCCCACAGATATCCTTGAGGAACCTAACTTGTATTTTGCCTTCGTGGCCCAGTTGAAAGAAGCCATGCAGACAAAATACAAGTTTGTTTTATTCGAAAGATTTTGTCTTATAATGCCCCCAGCGCTTGTCCGGAAGCAAACGATTCTTTGTTCACTGCAAAATAATAAATCTAAGTTAAAATTTTGATTCTCCCATCAAATCGTGAGTTTTCATTATGACGTCACACGAAGTGTGCCATTTGGCTCGGCAGTCGACTGCGGAGCCTTGTTTACCGTCAGTCCTCCTAGATGGCGCAACCATACTGCACCGGGCCGTTGTAATTGTTGAAACTCGCATTGTTTCGCTGCAAGAAAGAATACCTGCCTTGCATGTCCACAAAAGCAGCACCTTGTCAACACACCATGCCCATGAGAGAGGTGAACCACTAAAATTTTGTGTAAACTCCTTTTTCAAAATAATCCCACTAAAAAGCACAGTGTGATGAAAGGTGTGATCAACACGTGAACACCTTCACGCAGGTTTTTTGGCGACCTACCCAATTCGGTATTGGCTGGTGTTTGTAATTTTTTGGTAAAAAAAAAGTAATCTTGCACTGCTCAAAGATAGGAGAGAATTTTGAATCCAATTAATATAGACAGGAAAAAAAGTCTAAGGATGGCACAAAAAGCAATTGCATGCATTGCGAGGATGGGGCCCGGATGATTATTTTTTTATTTTACAGAAGGTGGCTCAACATCTTGTCGGCTGTCGACATGTGGGCAAAGACGAAGGGGGAAGGGGGGGGGGTGTTCTGCGTGCATATCCCTCTGGGATTTTGCACGCGAGGTTGACACGTGAGCTGGACTGAATTTAATCCCATCGTTTCCCTCCCTGTTATCTCTGAAGTCACTGTGCCAGCCCCTTCCTGATAAAGTTTTGTTTGTCTATAAACAAATGTTTCTATGCCTCGCTGTTGGCATTGAACGCGAAAACGCACTGTAGGAAAGACTGCAGTGGTCCCAGTCGACGTTGCTCGATGATGATTGATGATTATAAAATGTGAAGCTTCAGGGGAAAAAACCGGTAAAGCCAACTTGTTTCTTTTCAGCAAAAAACTGCGTCGTCCTTGGCTTCGTGACATCTGGTGAGGTGCGGGGTAGCACCCCATGAAGTGCCCCTAAAGAAAAAGTGCGTAGCCACGTCGTGAAGATTTACCACCGGTTCGGTCTACTACCGGAGAAAGGAAGAAAGGTCGCAACCAGCACCATGCTCAACCAAGCCAATCCTCCCGTCGTTCTGCAGCAGCCAGGGTTAACTGTGCATGTCCAGAGAGCCTGATAAATGCTAGGGTAGACCTCGCAGAAGAATGGTACATTTTAGGCAGGAGTCCGGAAATTCAACAGGTGGGACGACGCACAAACGTTCCGGCTTGTTTTCTTTTACTCATGCTAGAACACCAACGAAGCTTTCAGAGAGCTGTATCGACCCCCCCCCCCCCCCATTCGGTCCTTTTTTCTATAAGCTATTTACACACTCACGTCCAGTCCTGGGTGCACACTGGTATTTTTGTGGAGATGTTGCAAGCAACAAAACAACTTACCCCACTGCTTTATTAAAGCAGAAAAATGACTGAGATATTGATTGGGCGTAGACTCTTTTCTTATTTTTCTAACCAGCAATTTCTGACAGTACCCCCCGAAAAGTATCTTTGTGGCTGCGCCACTGTTTTCCTGTTATTGCTGGCATCAATGCGCAGGTGCGTAGGGGCAAATTGTTTGGACCGGTGTGTGTGTACCCTAATTATTGCCTCTGCATGAGTACTGCTTTAATGTGAAAGATGTAGTTTAATATGTTTCTTGAAAATAAGGCATCCGCGTCACACCCAATGGTCCAGTAATCAAAGGATGAAGGCCCGTTTACACTTTCAACTGGAGCGACAAAAGCGACACGATTTCTGTCGCTGTTGCACTGGAACAGGGAGGATGACGTCGCATGATTTTGAGACGCTATGTCCTGTCGAAACACCCAGATATTTTCCATCAGTAGCTCCGACGCTGATTCTCGCACCCTCACGATCAGCTTTAACTGGTGAAGAGAGCCCAAGAAGCCGGACGGTCTCAAGGTGTCCTCGAATAAATTATTCCAGGACACCTTGCAATTGAGACCGTCCGGGGAAGGGTCCGTAAAGGTCAACTGCACTCAAATTTTTCTTTGTCCAAATAAATTATTCATGGCGTCCTTAGCTTCGTAATCACACCTAGGTACCGCCGTTCAATTCCGAGAGACCGTCCGGTGGAAGTCGCCGAAACAAGTCCGAGCGGCCTTGACGGAGGACCTGTCCCTGAAGCCCGCGCTTCGGCGACTTGCAGGGCGCTCCGCCGGGCGCAGGGATGCGTACGTTTATTCTTATTCCTATCCCCATTTGTAGAGCCACAACCGGACAGTACTGCCCCGGCCACCGCCCCATCCCCACGGGTGTGTATCCCCCATCACCGCACGTGGGACTGCCACTCCGCCTGCAATTGTCCTCGCCTGATATGGACTCCGGCCCATTCGTCCCTTCCGGGTAACGAGCTGGCTAACGAGGTAGCCCGGATTTCTGCTGCCAAGATGCCTCGGATGCTGCCTCTCCACCTCGGGCGGGAGGGAGGGATCGCCTGGTTAGGTATCGGGACATCACGCAGCACTACCGCCTTAGTCGGACGCGGTTCCCTGTTCCTTCCTTCCCCCTCCTTCAGCCGATACATGAAGCTTGTACTAGCAGAGCCAATTATAACGCTTAAATAAAATTTTAAAATGTAAAAAGAAAACTTAAAAATTTTAAATAAAATAACAGCCCGAATGGCACAGTCAGATATAGATTTCAGCTTCACATCGCGAGGGGCCAGGTTCGATTCCGACCGTTGTTTTCTTCAGGCGCCTGACGGGCCTTCGTTTATCATCATCATCGTTCCGCGAAATTGTGTAAAGTTGGCTTCCCTGCAGTGCGTTTTGGCGCGACGTCGAACGTCATCAATGGGGCACAAGAAGCTTCGCTTTAAAAATTGCTCGCGGCACTTAACGAGGGGCGTCGGAACAGGGGGAGGGGGAGCGATGTCTTCCCCTCTTTTACAGTTGAGGTAGCAGGGCGCTCTCCCGACTCAACGGGCACTTGAGGATTTCTGCTGAGCCCCAGACGGTTTCTGAAAAGTTAGGTTTATGTGCGGAAGGCAAAATGCCTAAGGAGCAGACAATATTAATGGATATCCCGGTGACGCTGGTCAGTAATTAAGCCACATTATCCGCCTTTATGGATGGCCCCACTTTAAAATAAATGGTGATTTCGACGTTCCCCGTCTGCAGCAGATGTATAGTTGAAAGGTCTTCGTATGAGGCATATGACAATTAAGCTATATACTCTTCCGTCTCAAATATTTGGCGCCTTTGGTATTAATCAAAGGATGGATGGTATATTGGCTTTGCCCTTTGTGTCGGGCTCAAACTATCAGTATACGACCCAACGTCACTCGACAGTATGACCAATATTTACTTACACTAACAAGCTCAGATTTCTTAAAAAACCCTACTTCCCTTAACTGCTTGCACCAATCCCATATGCACTGACGCTCTAACAAGTTGTCAGCGAAATATGAATGCAAACTGGAATTTTTCTAATATACTGGCACAGTGGGCCGAATCAGAAATAATGGGTACAAAATTAAAACACATGATCCGTTGTGCATACACGTACTCTAATACATAACATGCACACATGGTTCAAATTCAAATTCCGCAAATATTAGACCAGAGCATTACGCATCCATTACACCGCTGACCTCACAAGTACAATTGTCAAGCATAGCATAACTTACTAATCTATTTACTCTTTTGCTTTGTCAATATTCATAGTGCAAGCCTTCATTTGGTAGCATGAATGTGCGTATACTACTGGTACGTGGTATGTTCGCGGATCGAAGTGTGTATTGTTTGTGATAATTTTTATTTTTTTTTCATTCATTTATATTGTTACGTGGCAAGATACGTATATTTGCAGCTATTTATAAGTGAGAATAAGCTGAGAAGCGCTAGGCTAAGCAGCAGCGTGAGTCCTGGGGCCAAGCGTCGTCGTTCTCGTCGTCTTCCATCAGCGGCGCAGCGTCTACCGCATGTTTGGCTCGAACAGGGTCGACACTGCTTTTTTGCATTGATAAAGAATAAGGCACAGAATCGTGCGTGCTACCGTTGCCTCGTGTAGAGGGCACAGTCCACCGTGAGGTCAGTAACTGGTCGTTTAAAGCGAATCTTTCTATTGCCTCATCTGACGGCCTCGTTCGTCGCTTAAAACGCACTGCGGGAAAGCCAACTTCACACAGTGGGTTTCGCAGAACGACAGAACGATGATGAGTATGATAATCGAAGGCGCATCAAGCGCCCCAAGAAAAAAAAAGCTGGTTGATTCCTCTGTCGTAGGAGTCGGTAAAACACGAAAGTGAAATGTGCAGCGAAATCTGCAGCCGAGCATGATTTGCGGGTCGGCGGCTGTCTTGTGGGTGTGCTTGGCGAGCGACGTCCTGCTGGCAGGTCACTTCGGCAAAGGTGTGCTGCCGTCATTTCCGTGACGGATATGACGTCAGTGAAATCTTGGTGTATCCCGGCATAGCACACTGTCGTGTTAAAATATAAAACCCGAAAACAAACAACCTCCTCTTTTTTACCTCTCTGTTTTTTGCCCACCCTAACTAGGCTCTATAACGTACACTCTTTAGTACTAAGGTTGCTTCCCTCCGCAAGAAGACCCTGTGTGCAGGGGTGCACCCTTTACAGGCCGCTTGCTTCGTCATTTCTTGCACCGGCTGTGTCATCATCATCATTTCCGTGACGGATATGACGTCACTGAAATCTGTGTATCCAGGAATAAAACATTTTCGTGTTAAAAACGCTTCCTGTGGCCGGAATCCAACCTCTGTCCCTCGCGTTATGAAGCCGACGTCTAGTGATTGCGCCATTCCGACACTGTCGAAGCAGCCTGAATTTCGGACTTTCCACTTTCCCTTTCACTCAAGTTGCATAGGCGAAAGCTTCGCGTTTTAACCACCTTTCTCTTAAGAAAGGGTCTTTAATTTTTAGATGCGAAGCATCTCATGCTCGGGGCTGTGTCCCTCCCTCCCTCGTTGTCGTTGTCCGCCGTCCGCACTCTACTGCGCATGCGCGTCTCTTCAGCCCCGTCAGCGTTTGGGCTGACGTCAGCGCAGTCTATAAAAAGAAATAGTTAGGCGGCGCCCGGTTTCGATCCCACGACTCTCTGGCCGCAACGGGAGGTACGTGGCGCTCTTCCCACTGCGCTACAAACCGCGACGGGAGCATGTGCTACGAACGCGCCTTATGTCCTTCACTCATTCAAACTACGTCAAGAAGCTACTGATACAACGAAGGCACGCGAAGCTGAACGTCAATAGAAACGACGAACTGAAAACTTTAGAGGAGGATGTTAGCGTCTCTGGCTCGGGGGGATGTCCCGCGTCCGCGCCCCGTCCGCAGCGCCTCTGATGATGATTGTGGCAGGATGCCCCTAGGGACTGGCCAACCAAAGAATCCATCACGAGATAGCTTCGCGTTCAACCACCGTCGTCATCTTCCCGTAGGGGAACCGCTGAAGAAGAAGAAGACAAAGCTGCGAAGACGAGGGCGTGTACGTTGCTCTCAGCCGGTGCACCAACGTCAACAACCTTTACCTCACCAACGCTGACGGAGACTACCGATTCTACCACAGAGACGACAACATCGACAAGAACATGATGGACGAGTTTCGGCGCCTCGAGCACCACCGCCTACTCACCGTAACACAACAGTACTTGCGTGCCTTTGCCACCGGTGTGGACCCGGACGTGGAATTCCCCTCTGGCGCTACTAAACACCAGATCACTCAACATAACGGCAACACGCCAGCTGCGCGATAAGCGCGCATGCGCGTCTCCTCTCTCATCTCTCCTCTCCACTCCATCGCTCTATATAATAACCCGGTCCGCGCGCCGCTTCCTCAGTTGCTGCTTCGGTTGAGACACGCTGCACCGTCCGATGAGCTGAATGGACGCCAACAATTCTGCTTTGCATCACCACATAGTTCCCTTCGGGGAGATGGTGTAATTTTTTGATTGGGTTTGATTGGTTTTATGCAGGTAGGTCGATTGTGATTACGTATGTAAACAGTCATTGTAGCGCCACTGTACAGCCCCTGCAGAAGTACTGAAAGAAAATAGATGAACGTGATAATCAGTTTGCAATAAAAATAACGATTATTATGCGTATGGTAGGATATTTAGGGAAGAATAGTTCCGACGCCACTGCTCTTGTCTGCTGACGTGCATTAAAGGCGAAAGCCTGGCGACACTTCATATGAGTGGTTTGTACGTTTATTTCTGCATCGCGTTTGCACTTCTCTCGTTTTCGTTTCTGTTCTTGGCGCGCATTATTTCAACCCCCCTCTTTTCTGCCTACCACCGTGTGTGTGTCTGTTCGCTTTCATTACTGGTCTTACGGCGTGAATTACGTTAGCAAGTACGTTGCCCCTCGAAGATTCCTGGCCACTCCCCCGGCCAAGTGCGAATGTGCCACATAAGAAAGGAATTGCAATTTTGGTTCTACGCTGGCATACGTGCAGAGAAAGCACAGCTCGTAGAGCACTGCCCTGCTACTGTCCAGAGCATTGCTCAGATCACACCGGCGTTTTACTTTAGGGGCGATGCCCCTTAGGGGCTGGGGCTGTCGGCGTCTCCTGATCGTCGTCGTCGTTTCACGAAGTAACGGTACTGAAACACCGAGACACTCGTTTTCCAACGCCTCGCGTTAGAACGCTTCCACGACGTAACGGTGCTGAAACACCGAGACACTCGTTTTCCAATGCCTCACGTTAGAAGCTTCGTGCTTCAGAGAGACTTTTATAGCAAAGCTTTTTTGACAGCTACCCCCCCCCCCCCCTCCTCCTAACGGTTTTCATTTCGTTGGCAAAAACGCCAAGGCGCTAAGATTAATTACACTTATACACTGAATGCTTCGCCCCTGACCAGGTTTCACGTTAGTGGAGATGGCCCGTTTTTTTTTATTTCGGCGACCATTTTCTTGACTACAGCCACAAGGGCGCTTTTTTCGCAGAATGGGGCACTTGGCGGTGTGACCCACGTGTTAAGGGTGAGGGAGCGACGCTAAAATGGCCTCCCCGGGGAGGAAGCCGTAATGGCGGACGCTTTAACGAATAAATTGAGCGCCCTCGCCGGGTGTTTATGACAGGGTGCATTTTTAACAAGAATGAGGGATGGATGGGTAGAAGAACGGGAGATGTGGCCAGGGTGCCTATATATGGACCCGGTTGAAGGTCCCCCCCGGGTCTTATTTGCGGGAGTTAAGACGTACGCGTGACCACTGTCGGTCTCTGCCAATACCCACAGATTGAATTCCACTTTTCTCATAGCACCGAATTTTAAAGTAAATAGCCCTTATTAAAGAAGGGTGTAAACTTCTCGTAGTTCTTTTCCGACATCACGCTGTAAAATAACGTTTACCCACCATGGCTGTTTTGCAAAGCACCGCCGATTTTGGGCGCTTATGGAGAAAGAACTCAAACAGGCGGAGGGACGGGTTTAGTAAGCCACGAACTCTAACAAAGACATCTAAAACACTCACAAAAAAAAAAACAGCAGGGCACAGCAATGGAGATTTTAGCTGTGGGTACGCCAGAATCCGCAGTTGAAGGCTGCTGCAAACTCCGGCAACCCTTTGACCGGTTCGTTGCAGCGGCTTCTTGCGTCCCCGTACAGCGCGTAGACGAATTGCTTACTCGAGCACAGGGCATAACACGAAGCCACGAAAAAAAGCCTGTCCTGAGCCCAACCAGAGTGCCTGGAGCCTACCGGGTCCCGCGCAGTGCCAAGTCTGTAGGCAGCCAGAGCGGCCAGCAGGGCCTTTTTGTCCACAATGTAAGGCTGGACGTCCTGCGGCACTTCTGTGGCGGAGCTGTCGTTAGCCTGGTGATTGTATTCATGACGCCTTGAGGGGCTATTACGGCGGCTGCGTTGGGGCTTGTCGGTATGACTTTGAAGCAGACCCCGCAGGACTTCGTCGGCAATGAGGCGCCCGGCGCCTCCGTAGTTGACGGCCGTTGGCAAGGTCAGGGTGGAAAAGTGGAAAGGCGAAGTAGTCTTCAGCCACCGTCACAGCCCCGTGGAAGTTCCATCCATGGCTCAGCGCAGAGCCAGGCTTGAGGACATTGAATACGTGCTGTTTCTGGAGCCGCCCGCGCGAGTTCATTAAATTCATCCAGTCCAGGAAGAAGCTGCCTCCGGGCGTGGGTTCCGGCAGCGCGTTCGCCATTGAAGTCTCGTTGTCCCACTGAACGGGTGTAGGGCGTGCCTGGAGCGTGAGCGGAGGCTTACCGTGGCGTTCAACACTATTTTTGAGGATATCCTGGACATCCTGAACAAGGGCCTCTGCACCGGGCTGCTCTGGGAAAAGGCTGTGCCACGCGACACCCACCGCGCCATCGATCAGGGTGAGGCAGCGGCGGTGGTGTGCAGACGGAGGCAGTCCCATTATGTCCAGCGTGATGTCCGCGATTCTGCGGTGTGCCATCCAGCCCAATGCATGGACGACCCGGAGGCCTAGGCTGAGTGTGAGCGCCTCCCTGGTCTCGGACTTGAGGCCCCGCAGGTAGACGACGGATCGCAGCAAGCCCGGGTTCGCCACTTCCACAATGTCCCCGGCAGAGAAGCGGCGAGCCCATATGAAGTACTCGTTCAAGAGCAGCAGCAGGTGGCCTGTAACGATGCCGGGGGTCGCCGTGTCTCTGAGGTTGTGAATTGGCATTTGCAGAGTCTTCGGATTGTGCTTAGCCATCGCGGGACCCAGCGCTCCTAGCGTTAGCCGGTCCATCTCCTCAATTTTGGTGGCTAGTTCATCAGCACTCGACCCAGAAATGTCGAAAAGCTCCAACATGTCCCTGATGTAGCGACGGTAGCGGAGAGCAGACTTGGATGCTACGGGCTGACCAACAAAGGAACGCACGAAAGCGATCCAGGCGCCAAAGGAGGCGCTCGGGCTGATCCTGAGTACCGGCTCTACAGCTCCGCCGTGGAAGGCAAAGGTCACCTCGAACCATAGGTGCAAGTTCCAGTTCCCGGACAAGTCGAGCAGGATTTCGAGCAGGTCCCAGCGCGATGCTTTGGGCCAGGGCAGATGTCGGTCGGCCAAGAACTTCTTCAGGTCTTCCAGGCTGCTCTCGGAGAGGTGCATGCATGACCTGGCGAACCCGGCTACTTTCTGCTCGACGCTTGACGCCGCCGACGTAGCAAACTCCTTGCTGCCGATGTCCAGGCGAGGCCAATGGATGGTATTGAGGGCACGCCTGTACATCTGGTCCTCGGCGGCATCCACGACGGAAAGCGAGCGGTGCTGATGCATCCAGCCGTCACACACGAACTGATAGAAGTCTTCGCATGGGCCCCGGAGAATGGTTAAGCGTAGACTCGAGTGCGCCCATGTACTCCTGACAGGCCTTCTCGCCACAGCCGGACATGGATGGCAGGTCGACGTGGTGCGCCGGCGAGCTCCGGGTGTTGGGGCGAAGGATGCCGTAGTGATGGACGCGGAACCAGAGAGACGATCCCAGGTAGAAGAGCAGGGCGATGCTGCAGAGAATGGCCATCAAGAGCAGCACAGCCTTGAAGTTCTGGTTCATGTGCCAGTTCGCCTGCAGGACGACTGCATCGACTCTGTTGATGGGCTGCACCTGGTGTAAAAACAAACACAACTGTCATAACAGCTTCATGAACACTAGCTACTACGATCTGCCCAGCGGAGAAGCGGCAGACCCATATGAAGCGAGCTGCTTCTGCTTTGGTGCAAACAATTGCTCAATGATTTCTGCGTTGCACCAAAAGCCGTGTTACCGCAACTCGACCAAGGCACATGTAAACTTGGGCTGGGCGTCGATGAAAAATTTATTCATATGAATTAGCAGGCTTTAATTCATGAACTGATCAACTGCGATTTTGTTTTACACATATATATTCCTAGCCTAGCGGTTCTTTTCCTGCCATCGAAACGGTAAAGTTGAAATTATTTGAGGCGTTCATGAAGGAATAGTAAAGTTGTGGTGACAAAGGTATGTTTTTTTTTTTTCACCTTTACTGGCAAAAGCACTGTCCTGGACTTGTTCAAAGTCATTGCAGACACCCTAAACAAACTACCACATAGTGTCGGGGTTAGGGGTATCTTCATTTTCGCAGTACGCTATAACCTTCGGAATAAGTTGTCTCGGCCGTAGGCGGTGACTACGGGAGGGCTCGTAGGACCGAGCCCTCTCCTGTGATTCCCGGAGGGGGCTGGCTCTGCCCCCCCCCCCCGGCGATGCTGATCCCTTCCCCCCTCTACTCCCCCAAGTGCCATTACCAGCTGCCGTTGCCAGTTGACACTTCTTCAGAGTTGCCTCTACCTTTTCACTTGAAATTTTATTGGGGCTAAAAGCTTACTGCATCATTGAATTGGCGCAGACGTGTACGGCTTACTTTCATACTTTTCATTTATTCCCATCTTTTGCACGACATCGCACTGAAACGCGCTATGCATATATGCATGCATGTATGTATGCATATATGTATGTATGTATATGTGTGTGTATGTATGCATGTATGTATTGTTGCATGTTTGTATGTATATGCATACATGCATGTGTGTATGTATGTATGTATGTTTGTGTGCATGCATGCATGTATGTTTGTATGTATGTTAATGAATGCATGTATGTATGTATTCATGCATGTATGTGTGTATATTTGTATGTATATGTATGCATGTATGTATGCGTGTATGTATGTATGTATGCATGTATGTATGTATGTGCATGATGATAGGTACATTTTGTCATCATCATCATCATGGGCTGCAGTCAAGGGGGCCGAGCCCCCCCTGGGAAAATGAAAAGTCCGCCTGTGGTCTCGGTTAATATATATAACGTTTGCTTATGGCAGAACTGACCAAACGCTGAGAAGTAAATGTGCATTAACCGGCGCTTGCACGTTTTCTTACAGTTGTAATCGCGTTGGCGATTACGCGAAGCGGGAAATCGATTCACTGGTTGGTTGCCGATGCTACACCCGGGATATCAGGCGCGCCGTAGTGGAGGGGCTCCGGATTGCTTTTGCCCACCTGGGGATCTGTAACGTGCTCCAAAATCTCGACACACGGGCGTTTTCGCTTTTCCTCCCCATCATCAGAAAAGTTGCCACCACGGACGGGATCGAACCCTCGTCCTTGGGGTCAGCAGCACAACGCCTTGGCCACTGAGCTAATCAGCCACGGTGCAGTCTTATTCGGCTATCACAGCATGTGCCTCGGGTTTTACGGTTGATCTATGAACTGGTACATCGTTTCTTGTGGAGATGCAAGGTGAGTGACGCTGTCACTCAGCAAAATGGTAATACACTCTTCCTACTTGGGACCGTTCGTGGAACTTATAAACATCCAAGATTTCAACACATTTTCTTGGTAACAAACAAAAAGCAGCTTATGAAGTGACGGATCATAAATTGCGTTTCGTCTCTATTTTAACTCGCAGGCTACAAAATCTAACCTAAATAAACGTGATGACCCACTAGTGCCGGTATTCCGCAATCATAACCTGTACATTGTTCTACCCAGCTCGGATGTCTCGTTCACGGCTTAAATAACCCAGACATACTCGTCCTCAACGTATATCGAAGCAGTTTGTAATATTTAACCGTGAAACCACGGAGGCCATATTAATCTATTTATTAATAGGTGCAGTTGCTGCACGTACGTTATTTTCGAGAGTATCCCTGTAAGGAATGAATATGATTATGAGTTTTCACGCCCCGACGCTGCACATGCAATGAGGCGCGCCGTAGTGGAGGGCTCCGGATTAATTTTTGAACACCTGGGGAACTTTAACGTGCACCGAAATCTCGAATACACGGGCGTCTTCGCTTTTCGCCTCCATCAGAAAGCGGCCGCCGCGGCCGGGAAGCGAACCCGCGTCCTTGGGCTCAGCTGCACAACGCCTTCGCCACTGAGCCGCGCGGAGAGTATCCCTCTAAGTATCCCTTTCCGTTACCTACACTGGCAATGACCACCTCCTCTTCCCCTTTATCCACCACTCCTCTTTCCCTCTCCCCTGCAATCACACCGCAAACCTCTTCACCCTCCCCACCACCCCCTTTCGCTGCCCTCGCCCCCCTGAAACTCCGTTACTCCAGTCGACCTCCGCCTTCGCCCCTTCTTTTTTTCCTCCGGTTCACCCTCTCTTAGTCCTCTTCCCCCTTCATTCTTTTCCCATCCCCTTCTCCCTCTTCCTACTCCATTCCTCACTCTGAATGATGCCTTTTTTTCATCCCTGTGCCCTCCCGCACTCCCTTCTCAATTATCGCCTACCCATGAATTCGTAGTGGCCCAGTAACAAACTAGTGAGCAGGTACACAAGTAAGTAACATTTCTGGCTGATTCGAGTGGCAGACAGGCGAACAGGTGCCAAAAGGAAGGCTATTACAAGTTGGCTTTAAAAATTGCACCGCATTAAAAAAAAGCATTACTTTCTACGACTGCGACTCCCAGATGTCGCTGGGAGGCTAAGGCATTACATCTGGGCACGAAAATGCAGTTTATATCTTCGGCCACGTTGCCGTTTTTCTGATGGGGGTACAAAAAAGGAAAGAGCACACCTGTGCTTCTGAGATTGCAGTGCGTGTTGGAGATATTTGTTTGAAATGTATTTGTTGTCCTCTACTACTGCGCGCCTTGCAATCCGCTACGACTACTGGTAAATCCGAGGTTGAAATCGAGCATCTTCGGCCCTCATGCTAGTGGCGCAACGCTCGGTTTTCCATTTTCAGGTGACGCGGGAAGGAACTGGCCCCAGTGAAAAAGAGGGTAGGGTGACCAGGTAGGCGGCCTTGCACCCTCATGTCAGGGTAACGATTATCGTGAGTAGGTTAGTTCTCCCCACCCTCCCTTGTCGCTCCGGGCGTACGTCTCCAAGCCTATGACTTAAGCGGCCGAGAAAGCTCTGTGATGAAGGTAAATGAGCCAGGTAAGTGCTCTAACTGTGGCACATAAATGTTGCGCATGAAAAAAAAAAAAAAAGCAGCTATTTGAGAACGAGGCATTTTACAAGCCCAAGTATCCTGTAAGCTGGACAACATGGTGCGGTGACATCTCGGCATCAGCGCAGTCCTTATCTGCGCTGTTGCCGAGATGAAAAGTATCCTGTCCTGGCTGCATGCAGTACGCACCTCGACATCGTTTTTCCGCTCTTCTTCCTTGCGTTCCAAGACTTCCGGCTGCGGAGTCGTCTGTGGCCCGAAGTCAGCCTCCCCCCTGCCCGCTGTCGGGGTCATCCGCGGCATCGGGCTCAGGTCTCGCAGCGGAATGCGCTCCAGGAAGGCAGTTCTGGGTCTCGGCTCGACTGCTTCGCAGGACAGCGCATCGACGTCCGAGTCGGAAGAGCTCGTGCCGCTGAGCGAGGGGCTCAGCACGACGGCACTGCCCACCGTGGTGTCTCTGGAATCGACCCTGTCGTCGGCGTCGTTGGACATTGCCGCGGATTATCCGAGCTCTCGCTTGTCTGGAAGAACAGTCCGAGAGGCCAACGAGTCCCGGGACGACAGCCGCGGATTCTGCTCTGTCAGTAGGCGTTCGGCAGCGATTCCGTTGCTTCTGGAACTGCGCGTGGACACCGTGCCGCGTGCCACGCTCGGTGTGGTGGTGGTGGTGCCAGAAGATGTGGCTCATACCCACTCAGGGGGATTGGCCAGGAAAGGGGCGCTCAACTAGAGAAATTATAAAGTAATTAAAGAAACACATTTAAGGAATGAAATTAAAATAGGCGTTTAGGGGGAAATATAAACAGAAAAAGAAACTGCCCAAACATGAGACGTAGCATCAGGAAGTGTTGAAACCGAACTAAAATCAAAACTAAAAAAATTAAGGAAAGAAAACATGAAAAGTATGTAGAGAAATAAACAAGAAGGGAAGTTGGTGAAGGAGAGGCAGTGGGCGGGAAGGCACTGATATCAGTGATCATACACGCTGGGATCTTTTTGAGGGAAGCCCGGCATGGCCTGGGGCAGGAGACGGCCAGATTCCGAGATGAATAAGTGCACGGCGGAGCAAAGATCTGCGCGGTTAAAACCCACTGCCTTCGCCCCGAACGATAAGATTAGAGGAACAGACAGTGGGAGGGCTAATTGGTTAAAGCTGTTTTCTAAGTATCTTTTTCGTATGAAGGAGTACCGTCGGCAGGAGAGGAAAAAATGTTCAGCTGTCTCTAATTCGTTACAAAATGCACAGAGTGGTGAAGGGGCCAGATTGCAGCGGTACAAGTAATAATTTAAATTTAGGACAACACACCGAAAGCTGGTGAGGGTAACTTCACAAGCTCGTAACTGACTGATTCGTCACACTGGACGAATGACTGATTCGTGACCCCGAGAAGTGACGTATTGCCGCGCGGTGGATTGGCCACGAGGCTGGTGGTTCAACTGGTTTATTGATTGGAGAGGTTGGGAGCGAATGTGCGCCCGGCTACTCCATTTCACCAATAAAGGGTCATAGACCTTGGCTATACAAATCAACGGTTCACGACAATTTCGTGAGTTATGTCCTCCTGGGCTCACGGATTCACGGTAAAAAGCTATATACACCGCCTAATACTTTGACGCTATTCCTGTCGAGGTAAAAAACACATTCAAGGCACGAACAACCTTATTTTGAAGACGCCGCGCATCAGGCCATGGTCTTAGTAAAGATGCTATACACACCACACGACGGTTATCTAATGGCAGTTTGTTGTAGAGTATTGGGGGACTAAATTGACCTTTTTAGAAGAGATAAAAAATTAAAAGGCCACATTTTGTAGCCCCCGTTGCGAGTTATTTGGCAGAAGATTTCTCAGGTTCAAAATGGGGGAAGCGCACGTTTACCTTCAAATGCTGCCGATTTTTTTTTTTTTGCTTCGTAATAATTATTAACGATGCAATAAGACAAAACTGCTTGGCAACTTATGCAAGAGCGGCTTTAAACGGGTGTGAAGTTACACGGCTTTATATATCAAATGTGTAAGAGGGAGTCAGTGAGACACTTAAGACTGGTCACGCGTAGCAAAACGAAAGTGTTGCATGTCAAGCTATGCGACCCTCTTTGTCTAATGGTAGGTCTTTTGTGCATACGTCATCTTCTGTTGTGTCAACGCCTTCGCCACCAGATGGACAAATGTCCCGGGTGTAATCTGTGCCTCGTAAAGTTTACGGTTGTTTCGGCTGGTGGTGGTTTCAGCTGCATGAAGTGAAAGCTTGCCTCTTCGCTCGCTCTGCGGCGTTTTAAATGCGAATGCATTTATTGCCGGGGGTTGTCTTGCTCCGTTGGCCGGCGTGCGCCTGCATTCCTCCAGCGCGAGCGCACTGCGCGCCTTCGCCTCGTCGTCGTCGTCGTGCGAATGATTTCTTAGTCGGGGGTATGCCATCATGTTAAAGTATGACGCGAAACTGTGACGCGCGTATGCTTCTCAAAGACCCTTTGACCGTGCACTTTAGCGATCACAAGGCAGTGATTGTGGCCGTCAGGTACAACGATAACACAAACAGGTGCTGATGAATAAATGATTACGTTCACACTCTCGTCATTAATTACGCCATTACTCGCAACACACTCATCGGTGCACCCAATGCATTCGCATTTCTGCACGATTCCCGGGGACGTGCGGGGGAATTTTTTTGTGTTGCCTTGCATCTTCATCCGAGGTGTACTTCCGTGGGTGCCCATGCTTAGCAGCTGTCGCTGACGTCGACGCTGCAAAGTCCTTCGCAGTAGAGACAGAATAGACATACCGAAACGTGTCCAGTGGTGCAACTGTCCTCTCGTTACCTTCGCTATTATCCTTTTCCCATTGCGCTATTTTCTTCTTCTCTTTGTTACTACGACTGAGAAGAAGGCTAATCCAGACTTTTCGGCATCACGTTATATGCTATTAGCCTAAACGGTGCTCTGCTATTCTTGTAATTAAGATGAAGGAATTAATCATGTAAGCCTCCAGAGCTGCGATTGTGTCACCTTATTATCATCCTTATGATCATTTTTCCATTTGCGTCGTTTTCTTCTCTCTAGTATGACTATGACTAAGAGGCTTGACCAGTTGCTCTGGGTAGCCGTATACATACACGTTATTGGAGTAAACATGCTTTGCAATCTGTAATTACCGCTGCTCAAAGTTTACCCCTCCTTTATGGCGATTGTATCCTCTCATTATCATCGCCATGCTCCTTTCCCCTTTGCGTCATTTTCTTCTCTTTGTTTTCGACTCCTTCTTCTTCAGGTTAATGACGTGCACTTATGGAGGGGTTGGGGCATGCAGAGGACAGCTCTGACTGTCGTAGCGAAGTCATGTTGGATAGCCGTGTCGGATGACTCTGTCGGATGAATTCGCTCCTCGAGTGAATTCGGCCTCGGCATCCAACATCGTCCGATCCGACAGGCGTGTCGGACGACGTTGGACGATTTCGGACGAAGAAGAAAACAGCTAGCTAAGGAATATCTGCCCGTCGGAGTAATTCAGGTGAAAAGACGAAGAAAAAATAAAAATGACTGAAACGTACACGGGTGTACGCCTCTCTCAACGGTAGCCACAGCCTTAAAGAGTGTCGCAGCAATTGTCTAACGAACGATTGTAAGTAATGACGTCATGCACAAGAGAACTTCAAAACAATCTTTCTGAGAGCGCAGAACGACTTTCTCCCGCAAGTCGTCTTAGGTTGTGATAAGGGACCGGCCAACTTATTATTATCTCCGGCGTCCTCTTGTCGACTCAGATTCCTTCCGTCATTTCCTATCTGCTCATACTTTTTAACTAGGCAGTTAAGCCGAAGCCCGTCTGGTTGAAAATAGACACATGATAACGGTTAAAATTGACACCGCGACCA
Organism: Haemaphysalis longicornis; assembly: GCA_013339765.2. NCBI lineage: Eukaryota > Metazoa > Arthropoda > Arachnida > Ixodida > Ixodidae > Haemaphysalis > Haemaphysalis longicornis. The sequence goes on from CM023449.1 coordinate 192,467,896, forward strand.
TGTCTTGACAAATTTGTATGTCGGTGTCCCTTTTGTTATCGTGCATCTCATTTTTTTCGCTACGTGACTAACTAGCTTTGGTGTTTGTGGCTATATATTCGTAAGCCCAAAACGTTCTTTCCCCGAAGTATGGCGACGCCGTGGCGACCAGTTTGCTACAGAATATTCCCGGCACTGTCCGGCGTCGCATTCCTTCATCCGCAATGGCAACGACGAAAGCGTTCCGTTCTTACTCAACTATACAGGGCTCCAACCTTGCTTTTTTTTTTCTCTCGGGATCTGTGCAGACGTTTAGCTGCTCTCCTTCCCACGCTTTCCTCGCCAACGTGTCACCAATTGACAGTAAGTTGAAAAATATTATTTTTCGCCCGGATGACTTTCGCAGGAAGAAGGCCTTGGCGAGCGCGACAGCAAGAAGCGCAAACGTCTCCGTGATTGCGCCCAACGGGGACGAAGGACGATGCGACGCATTTTCAGCGATCTGACGCGTCGACGTCGCCCGGCGTATAAGCGCGTGAGCGCGAGTCGCCAAATGCATGAAAACTCGGCGGCATTCGATGTGGAGATTTGTGCAACCACGGTCAAGTTCCAAAGAAAACCTCATCAAAGGGCAGATAGAAGGCCTGAGTAGGAATAAACGTTTTGTTAGAGCACTCAAAGTTGTCTGGTTAACCGCCAGGACCCGTAGTCCAGGAAGCCCTGGGTCTTGGCCGCCTGTCTCGCCCGGTCTATTACAAGTTGTGTGTGATCCCGGTTGGTGCTTTTCATCCGACCCTCCCACTGCTCAAATGAGGGGTTGGTGCTTGGGGCAAGGGATGGCGTGTGGCGGCCCTCCCATACCATGTGGTAGAAGAATGCACGGCTGTGTGCAGAATTTACAAGTGTTGTGTACAATGTCGGATGTATTAAGTGTAGTAATGTACCACGTGGAAATGTGTTTGTCTGGAGCTGTTGGAGATGTCCGTGTCTTCGCGAGACATGTTGAGATGTGAAGACGGAAAGGTTCTTCGTTATGTGCCACGATCTTCTGGGGATAATTTCGCGTGATATGAAAGTACTGGCTGCAATTCCAGTGTGTATGAGCTCCGGCTGCGGCGTGAGCTTCCAATTATTCCCTTCCATGAGGGAATGAGCCAGTGTCCAAGTGGTGAGAACGTCCGGTAGATGGGGTTGGGTGTTCACAGCTGTTGATGAAATGCGTCCAATTTGGAAGTTTGGACACACAGTCTGAGAGGCACGATACCACGGGGAAAGGAAGAAAGGAAAGATAGTCAACGTTATTTCCATAGTCCCGGTAATAAGCTCACCTCGGTTGCAGTGTTTTTTTTTTTTTTAAGTTCACAATTTTTTGTGCTCACGTTTATTACGATGGACGTCGAAACGAGGCTGATTCTCAGACTGTTTAGGCGGCATCATACTGTTCATTTAGTCTGAAAGCTAATCTCCTACCATTCGATCGTGCCACAAAGTAAAATCGTAAGTGGAAGCGACTGTCTGCTTGTTTGCTGGTAAGATATTTTGCAGTGCTGTTGTAAACGGGCATGGAACTTCAGCAGACACGCAAGCATTGGTGATCATCGACAGGTGGACAATTTTCAGCGGAAGTTTGGCTACCACTCGAAGAAACGTGCTGAAAAAAAAAAAAAAAAACACAGCAACAGTATGGACCTGGGTCTCGCGAATCGCAGAATATTGCGCTCGCCTACTTCCGTTCTGATGAACGACAGAGAACTCCGCTGGAGACTCTAGACAGAGCGACCGCGCCATCGGTGAAATATCTCTAGGCGTTGCACGTTCCGTGGGACCACCAATCATTAAGAGCAGTTCGCTTTCCGTCCGCAAAGAGCAGAACGCATCAATTCACAGATTCACAGGCGCGCTTTTGTCGGTGTCCGACGATTTAGCGAAGGGGATTTTCTCCACCGCCGTCAGTTCCAGCGCAAAAAAAAAAAAAAAAGGAAGAAAAGGAAACTAAGAGAAAGCGGCTGCGTAGACCGATCGACTCCATTATTTTACGACGCGCGAGAGGCGTGGCAGCATGCAGTGAACAAAAGTAAATGGAAAAAACGCGTACTTTCTGACCAGGGGTGATGAACAGGATTCCTACAAACCAATTACGTCAGCGGGGCATCGATCGCGCGCCTTTCTTTTCTATTTGGAGAAGTTACACGGCCATCTTGTTCTTGTTCCTTTGTGTTCCACACCTTAACGCCAGGAACATGGAGCGGCGGTTTTCACCTGGGGTTGCTAAATAGTGGGAAATATTTGATATATACAAAACGAGAGCCGCTGAGGGAAGAGAAAAAATTATTCTCCTTCGTTGAAAAGTGTCAGAAAAATTTTTCTCGGGTCGAGAACGCTGTCTGGACGTCTCTTGTTGCAATGTTTCGAGTTCTAGCATCATTTTGAGTACTGCCGTATTTTGAGTAAATTTAATTTCGGTAAACACTTCGGCAACATCATCCAAACATGACTGAAGTTGATTCACTTGGCTTGGTAAACATGTTTCTTTCGTGTATTTATCATTTTTTTCTTCCATTGAGCTGTTTCCATCTACAACGCATGTTCATTTTAGACCTTTTTCTTCCACTGGAAAATAATTGTGTAAAATGTAGGTGAGGATCGAGTACGTTTATATACATTGCTTTTATTGTCTTTGTTTCGGTTTCTGTTTTTTTTTTTTTTTGAGGAATGTATCCTGATTTTTTCCTTCTTTTCAGCCGAATACGAGCGAATTTTGGGGTGTCTGACGTTGTTTTGTATTTCATTATGTGCTGTGTATTGCTCCCGGCTCAGATGCAACCTAATTTGGGAGGAAGGCCTCCGTCAGGCTACCAATCTATTTTCACCCCTAAAAGAAACAAAGGAAAAAAATTGGGGGCTGCAGAAAAAAGTTTGAAGTGTTATTTGGGCGGTTTTTTTTTTTTTGTAAGATTGCGCTGGGTATAACACAAAACGGATTGGAAAAGACGCATACACTTGCCGTAAAGGTATACGCTAAAGTTTATTTGAAAGGTGTTGGGTGTCCGAAAGGGGTGGTGTGTTTTGCTGCAGGATTGAGCATCCTTAGTCTAGCACGCTTTCGCAATTGCGGCCCAGTTCCAGCACGCGATTGATATGAGCCGCTAGGCTTGGTGACTGAAGATTTACGGTGCTGTTATTCTTCAGTTGAGTATTTGAGGTAAAAATGTCTTTAGTATGTCTCCCTCTTCCTGGAACAAATTTAGCAGACGCCAGAGTGTTCATTGCAGTGAGTGCACCGCGCGCCGCGTCCCCGGCGAGCGCAGTTCTCACGGGGTGGCCGTGAGAACATGACGACGGAGGTTCGCCTCCGCTCCCCTCTCCTGCCATCGGTAGTTTGCGCGCCGAACGTTCGGCCGGTGCCCCTCAGTCGATGCGAGACGCTTTTGCTTCTTTTTCGCTTTCGGCAGCTTCTCGACGGCTCGCTCTTGTTTCGTCCGTCCGTGCCGCGTGCCGCGCACACAATCATGCATAGCAGGTGGTAGCCACCATGCGTGGGGTGGTACCGGAGCTGATCAGAGTGCGTGCTTTCCTTTGCGGAGTGTCGGGGACGTTGCCGGACCGTCTCGATCGTCGGGATGTGCACCACGATGGGAAGGATCACTCGCGAAGGCCAGACGTGGCTGCTTTCTTCCAGACCGGGTCCCGTGATTCCGCCATCAGCCACATTAGCTTTAACGCTCGCACCAAAGCAGACCACACATCCTATCTTCGAACTACATGCATGGGACAGGAAACTGGTTTTGTTGTAAGCGGTACTTCGCTGAAATCATGGGTAACTTGCTCAATATGGAATGCCGTCGGCCCTGTGAAAAACTTCGAGTAAAGCTTTTTTGCTGCAACGAAGGCTTACTTAATTACAAGCCTACGTGCGCAGACTGTTTTGTCTGGGAGGTTACTATCTCGCGTGGTTTCTTTTTTCTTTTTCTTTGTGCACTAACGACAGGAAATGCGAACGAAAATTAGGAGCTGTGTTTAACCCGCCGCGGTGGCTCAGTGGCTAAGGGGTTGCGCTGCTGAGCACGACATCGCGGGTTCGATTCCCGACCGCGGCGGCCGCTTTTCTGATGGAGGCGAAAAGCAAAAACGCCCGTGTGTACGAGATTTCGGCGCACGTCGAAGATCCCCCGGTGGTCAAAATTAATCCGGAGCCCTCCACTACGGCGCGCCTCATCACCTGCGTTGCGTACAATCGAACCCTACAATCCTATACATACAACCATACAACCAAACAACCCTACAATCGAATCGAAGAGCTGTGTTCATTTCGTTCCATATGCGTTGGAACCGTTTGGAACTTTAACAGCAGAAAAAAGCGACGCACCACCCGCATCCGCAGTCATCGTGGTGGTATCTCGCGTACGTCGCCCCACCTGGACAATGCCGAAGGAATGGCCTCAAGTAGAACATAAACTTGTTGGTTCACTATGCCAATAAAAAAACTGCGCAGAAAATGAGGAAAAAAGAAGGTGAACTAGAACACACCCTGCGCCCTGTGTGTCTAGTCGCCTTGTGTCTCCGTTTTCTGCGCAGTTTTTCGTTGCCGAAGGAAATGTTTTTACCCCGCCTGCATCGACTATAAAGCACCCACTGGACAAGACAGTATCTGCACTTGGTGAGTGCTCGGAAGTGGGGACATCAGTGTTAGTGGACATGCGTAAAAAAAGGGAAAAAGAAAACGCCAGCATGTGGCAGCCGAGATAGAAATCCGGCGAGCGTACGCAACAACAGTCCGCGTGCGAAATTTTGCGGCTCAGAGTCTCCGCGACATCAGCTCACTGCCTTTTAAGCCCCGCATACTAAGCACCGTGGTAGAATCTGCGTACCGGAAGAGCCGATTACAGAGTCTGCGACAACCCCCATGGCGATAAGAACGCCACTGTTCAGTGTTTTGCGAGACCTTGCCCCTTAGCAGGTTTAGTGGAAAGGATTACTAGCAGTCCGTAGAATCGGTTCCTATAATACGGAAAGGGTCGAGAGGAAAGAAAGAGCGTAAACCACGTGAAGGAAGGGCTGCACGGTGCTATGATATCGCGGTTTGTCGAAGTTTGCACAGTCTGTGAAACGCAGACGTTATCTTTCTTTTTGGCGTCCCAAGGAAATAAGTATGACAGCGAATAACCTCGGTGGAATTAAGTGGGGAGTTTAATAACCATGTAAAGCCGAGCAGGTCAACATGCTGGGTTAAGAAAGTGTAAAATCCATGGATAATAGCCTCACGTGAAATTATATTTTTTAAAGCACGGTGGTGGTGGTGGTGGTGGTGGTGGGGTGGGGTGGTAATGATGTTCGTAATTCTCTGAAATAACGAATCCTCCGGATTAGTTATTCCGCAGTAAATCACGCAGTTATCGGCAGAAAAGTCTAATTATAGAAGAAACTGTTGTTAGGAAGGTCGTTAATTTAAATTAGGAAGAGTAAGGGACCTAACACAGAACCTTGCGGTACTCCAGATGTTACGTGTTGCATGGGTAAGTCGCACTTGTTAGCCCTTGCATATTGTGTTCTGTGAGACAAAAACACTCTATCCACTTGATCAAGCTGTTGTCTATGTTAAGATCACCTAGTTTTAACAATAAAAGTTGATGTAAACTGAGTCGAACGTTTTTTGAAAATCCAGAAAAATACAGTCGACAACGGCACCCCGGTCCGTTATGGAAAATAAATTAGTGAAAACTAAAATTGCGTCTCTTATGAAAAATACTTTCTAAAACCCTGCTGGCGGTTATAAAAAAAGTTTGTTGTCCTCGAGGAAAGTTATTAAATTGGAATGTATTACGTGCTCGAGCAGTTTGCAGGAGTTGTTTGCGAGTGTAATGGGCCTGTAGTCGCCCTTCGCGCCTTTCAGTCGCTCGGCAACACAGAAGACTGCAAAGATTGCGAGAAAAAAAGCTGCGACAATATTGGCGACAAGTACGTTTCGGTTAGCTTCAAGAATAGTGCAGTGATCCCATCAGCACTGGTGGAGGACATCTTTAAATTTGGAATTAATTTACTAATGCCAACCCAATCAGCAACAATCGGGTCCATGGGAGAAAAATACACGTTATCAACCTTGGGTAACGCAGTAGAATAGCGATTACGAAAAGGTAGAACAAAGGCACTTTGCAAGGCAACACAACACTGATTAGGTGGTATCGCATTACCGTCATGATCGCACACGAGATTGTTCCTTTCTTAAAACCGTTCCTTGTCGACCAGAATTTGCGAAGCTGATATGCAGCAAAAATGGATATGATTTATGAAAAAGTCGCGTTTTGCTGCAAGAAGTGCTTGCTTATATTCAAGGTTTACATTTTTATAGGCTGACCACCTTTCGGCGCTATCAGATGATACTGCGCTACAGTATAAGCATTTCTTTTTGTTGCGCAGCCGGTTGCGAGAAAAGATGGACCACGGAAAACGGAAAGGTGATCGGATTGGGCGCAGGGAAATGAATTGATTCATGATAAATTCTGTTCTCCGGTTCTCCGAAATGTTCTCCGAATTATTCTCCGGTTTTCTTCACCGTGGCACAAGAAAAGCCACGCAGATACAAACTCAGTGAAACTTTCCGTTGCCGCATTGATTGGCATGTTGTGCAAAAAGCCAACTTTAAAATATATAGGTATGTATGTATGTATGCATGTATGTATGTATGTATTTATGTGTATATGTATGTATGTATGTATGCATGCTGAATGTATGTATGTATGTATGCATGAATGTATGTATGTATGCATGCATGTGTGTATGTATGTATGTGTGTGTGTGTATGTAGGTATGCATGTATGTATTGTTCTTTAGGAAGAGAGGAAGGTCCACCAGCAGGCGTAAATTGTCTCGCCTAGGGTCGGTCGTTGCGAAGTAGCGTATTTGGATTGGCAGCAAGGTTTGGAAGGAAAAAAAATGAATGGGGTTGGGGCGAGGGCGAGAGAGTGCTTAGCGGACAGCTTCGCAGACCCCCGAATTGTCCTTGCGGACCCCACTGTTATAATGTCTTCTTAACTAAAAGACTGCTGGTACTCTTTATTATGCACTTATATTTGGCTCAAACATGCATAATGCCGTTGCGCTGAATAATCCTGAGATGCATGAGGTATACCTGCAATTTTAGTAGCAGTTCGGAACGGTCCTACCTATACAAACTTCGTGTTCAAGCATTATTTAACCTTAGCCGAGCGGGTGAAGCAGATGATGGACGGACGGACGGACGGACGGCAAATAGGCAGGCCAAAAAATTTGCGTTTCGGTAGCCTAAGAAATACTTGCGTCTATAAAACCAAAAAAGTATGCTCAACTGGTTCCTGACCGGGGAAGTGTAGACTAGGGCTTTTGTCACGGGGCACATGACACGGGGTTCTTGAGATCGCGGGCTTTCGTGCTACAGAAGTCTGTCGATGTAATGCTAATTTCCGAGTTGGAAGGCCTGCTGTACTAAAATAAATTCCGACATATTTGTCCGCTAGGATAAAGTCACGATCTGGCCAAGTTTAGCTACTATATAGTTAACTCATACGCATGCACATTCGTAATTTGAACCCGACCGCTATTTCACAGGGCGTCCACCCATTGGTCAGAGTCCCGACTATACGACGGCGACCCGCTCACCTTTGAGGGGGCGTGTTTAATTCTTGTTTCTTGGCGCTCTCGCAGGGCGTGGTCGGCATTGGCCTTGGTGCGGGCTAGGGGTGTGGGCTCGTATGTCTGCGCGTGGTGTATAATGGGCTTGGGATCATTAAACTTAAAGGGGGTGGGGTGAGTGCGTCAAAAAGACCGACTGCCCTTCAATTAGAGCGCAAGCTTTCATTATTGCTTCGAAATTCTTCTTTAATATGTGTCCTCAAAATAATGCGGAAGTATTTTCCGACTTCACTAAATTACAGTTAGTACTACTTCCTTGAAATATGGCAGGGAACTTTTTTTTTCTGGCAGAAAAGGGATAGTATAGCAAAATGTATATTCTTCATCGTTTTTTTTATTACTTTTATGAAAAACAAATATATGCACCCGTAATTTGGACACATAGGCTGAGGGATAAGTGTGATTAGGAAACAATATCAAACTATACAAGCTTAGCGTATACAGAGCCCGTCCAAATTGCAGTGTGTGTGTGCGTGCGTGCGTGTGTGTGTGTGTGTGTGTGTGTGTGTGTGTGTGTGTGTGTGTGCGTGTGTGTGCGTGCAACTACGGGAACAGGGGCTACGGAGGGGCGGAAACTCGTTGTCGAGAGATATGGGGTGACGCACGGATCACTCGAGTGAAAATCACGCAATCACTGTGAAATGGTTGAAAGTTGGGAGAGTTGGTAATGATGCATCTCAAAAAACAAACTGTGTGCAATATGAGGACAACACTAGCGCAGACTCGAAACTGGTTTATTATTACTCACATCAAAACCTTAAATGCCCAAGCGTCCAATCGACCTACCCTACATGCGTCACAGTTCTCGGCGCACTCGCCCGCACGTACAAAAAACAGTAACAACAACAACAACAACAAAAAAAAAACCACAAAACAAACTTTGAGGCACACGAATGGCGAAAGCGGCAAACATAACCGCATCACACATGGCACAAGGGCATTTAAGGCTTTGATGGGTGTAATAATAAACCAGTTGCGAGTCTGCGCTAGTGTTGTCCTCGTGTGTTTCTGTCCTCGTTAATTTGCGCGCAGTTTGTTTTTTGACACGCAATGACTCCTGAGCATATTAACAGCAAAGCTGCTACAGCGCTGGCCTTGACGTCCGTCTCTGCTGGCATCGCGTCACGCTCCCTCCGGAGCAGGTATCTCCTTGCAAGTATTTCCGCCCCCCCCCCCTAAAAAAACCGGTTCCCGGAGGATAACAATAAAATCGGGTCCTAGGGCCTTCATATTTTTACACGACGGCTGATATTGCCCCTGACAATATGTCTTTCCAGCAAGGCACTCGTGTTAAGAGGCGAAGCCGACATTAAGGGGATTATTTTGGTCGTTGTGAGCGTCCTTTCCCTCATTACCCGTTGCGCAGTGAAGCCTGGCCATTGGCGGAGGAAGAATGATACTGCAGAAGAGCGGAAAGTTGGGCTAGTTGGTAGGTGCTCATCTTGGTGGAAACAGAAGCGCTCAAAAAACAGGGACGAAGGAAGACGTAGACAGCACGGCGCGTCTTCCTTCGTCCCTGTTTTTTGAGCGCTTCTGTTTCCACCAAGAGGAAGAATGATCCCGAAACAGATTAAATGGCAATTAGCCGTTGAGATCACTACCATTACGCCGAATTTAATTTTCTTAGCTCACAGGGAAGTTGTACACGTAACAGAATTACTGTGTGCCGTCAATACGTGGCTATGTATACGCAGGGAGTATGGCTACAGAAAACGACTGTAACTATTGTTTTACTGGAACTATACGGAAACAGATTTTACGACAATTAGCCGCCAAGACGACTCTAACATTATACGCACAAGGGAGAAGCCGAAGCTAAGCGGTATATGCAGAATGACAACCCACAGCTTCTCTGTTTCAGCGAAAGCCCCTTAGGGGATGGGGCTGTTGGCGTCTACTGTCGTCGTCGTCGTCGTGTAATCGTCATCGTAATCGTCGTTTCATGTAGTAACGGTACTAAAACCGGTAAATTCGTTTACGCCTCGCGCTAGAACGTAACGCGTACTAAAAGAAAAAAAAGAACACCGGGACACTCGTTTACGCCTCGCGCTAGAGAGCTTTGTGCTTCAAAGACAAGAGACTTTTACTGGAAAGCTGTACACCTGTACCCCCATACGTTTTCATCTCCGTTGGCAAAAACGCCAAGGCGCCTAGAATATGCACTGCATGCTTCGCCCCTCCCCAGGAAACACTGTCGTTGAAAACAAATGAGAAGGCGAGGTAGAGGAAGGGCCACTTTATGGCGTTATTATGTTGTAGGAACAAGAGAGTTCTTTGTTGCCAACGTGCGCGCTTCGCGTATACGATGCCGTTGCGTCATCCTTGCCAGTGGGTTCCGTAACGTCCAAATCACGATCTTATGGTCGGCATGTTTGTTCGGGGATAATTTCTCTGTTTTGTTAGCGGCTCATGTCGTTTTTAAGCGCTTCACGTCGTGTAGGGTAGAGGAGGTGGGGGTAGAGAAGACGGAGGCAACAAAATTTTGCACTTAGGCGTCAACTCTGACGAAACATTCGACCGACCGCTACAGACGCTTTTCCTCGTTACAAAAGTGTGCGCAGGATATCCTAGCTTCCCCTCTACTCTGTGCTCTTCCGCCACGAGCGCAGTGCGAAGAGGAGAGCCCACAAAATTTCCCTTCCAAAGCAAGGAATATGCGAAGGCGCAGCTTGATGCGACAGCCGAATATAGATCTCGACACAGGCGCATCGCACGTTTCGGGCAGCCGCGCTCACGTTCGCGGGGGCCTCAAAGGTTGGGAGACGCGCGAAGAGGTGCGGCAAAAGCATGACGGCCGAACGCGGATGCGACGAGTAGGCGCAGCTCGCACACGCCGAAGCGCACGCGTGGGCGGCTCGCGAAAGCGCGAAATCGCATCGGCGTACGGGCGCGGCGTGCCGGGGAGGAGAGCGTCCTCGGCCCGGCGTCGGCGGCGCAGGCCCGAGGGTGTTCTGGTACACGGGGAAAAAGAGCGCGACGCGCCTCGTCGAGCTCCGACCTTCCGCTCGGATGAGCGTCCGCAGAGCGCTCGTCGAGCTTTTGTTTCGTCGCGGCGGAAGCGCACGCGTCAGGAGCTCGGGACGAATGCGAACAATGGCCCTGCGAGTCGACGGAGGTGGCCGACCTCCCGGAACTTGCAAACTGACGAGTTTTACCCTCCGAATATGCATGTGCGCTAAGGGATTAGGGGCACTTTTCCGCTAATTTTCACCAATTTTAATTAGAGCCGAATTTCCTGTGGAGGGTGGCGCACAAGGAAGCTGTTTGGTTTGAACAGTTGAAGAGAGTGGGGATGTCGTGTCGTTCTGCTCTGTACCCATAGGCAACCGCGTCTCGTGATAATCGGAAGTTGGTGGAGTAACAGTCACTTGTCCTACTCCTCGGTCAAATGACGAGTTGAGCGTGTTTTCCGTTTTGTGCGAGAGTAGCATTCCGTTCGCTCTGGCTGGAGGCCAGTATCACTGCGAGAACTTAGAAAGGAACGGGGATGCAACTTCTTTTTGTGCTTTGTTTGGAGAGACAACAAGAGGATGTTGATGCCCAAGGAGTATATTTGTCTGTTGATCATTGTAAATTGTACGCTTAACAGAAACTAGCGCAATTTCACCAGAGAGAGCAAGAATGAGGTTAACTCATGCATAATAGGTCAGATGCACTTTTATGCTGGACTTGGCACTTCTACTCAACAATAAAAAGTAATTTAAAGTTGATGTGAGCGGTAAAAACTGTGGTTGGTCATTTCGCCCGTCGGAGGCTTGAGGTGCTGTCTTTGATGGAGGGCTTTGATTTGTACCAACCGCCGTGGCAATCACGTGCGGCGGATGGCAGTACTTTCAGGTGTGTGACCCAGCCAGCCTAGCTCTGAGGGACGCGAGAAATTTGAGAAAGGGGAGGGGAAAACGAGGGGCATCTTCTCCCCTCTGAGTCGTCTAGATTTTTACCGTGAAAATTTACTTGGCCTCTAGTCCAGTTTCTTCGTGGTACTCGGTACGGGGCGACTTCCACTGGCCGGTTTCGGACCTTGACCTCTTGACGATGAAGAAGGAGGAATAAATGTTTGTTGGAGCAGTCAAAGTGGCTTGGTTGACCGTGAGGTGGGGTACCTCCTTAGTCCAGGGAGCCCTGGGTCTCGGCGGCCTCAGGTGTTGTTGGTGATCCGGGTTGGAGCTGGTCGTCCGCCCCTCCCACTGCTCAAATGACGGGTGTGGATTTGGGGCAAGGAATGGTGTGTGGCGGCACTCTCACACAATGTGGAGAGAGTGCATGGCTATATGCAGAATCTACAGTCAGGGGTACGAAGTGCAGTGGTGTGCCATGAGGAAATGTGTCTGAAGCTGGCGGTAGATGACCATACGTGTCTTCGCGAGACATCTTGAGATTTCTAACAAGTGGGAAATATGAATATGAAATATGAACCAGATTCATCACGAATCTCTACCAGCTAGCCCAGCTTGCTAGCTTTCTACACTGACCTCTTGATCACCGCGCGCGAGGACGTTATTCGCTAGGTCACGGAAGTAGAATATTCTTTTTTTATTTTATGGAAGACATGTCTTCCGGGTCAGAAGCTCAGGTAGATTTACAACAGGCAATTTCTATTGATCAGTGTATCAAGGAGAGAGAGAGAGAGAGAGAGAGAGAGAGAGAAGAGAGAGAGAGAGAGAGAGAGAGAGAGAGAGAGAGAAGAGAGAGATCTCTAGATATAGATATAGAGATAGTGAGGCGACTCGAGCGAGTATCTAGTAGAGAGAGAGAATTCTTTGATGAGACTGAAGAATGTCAGCCCTGCATAATGCTTGGCTTGCTACTTCAGATAGTGAACATATTATGCGGGTTAAATTCCAAAACGAATAGTAATAATAAAAAAAAAACAGCAGACTAACACATGCACCCACATGTACAGAAAGAAGAAATTAACGAGAGCGCCAGTCACAAGCAGGCGTCCAGTGCAGAGTCCCTAAGAAAACGCACAAGAGCTTTAATACCCCGCACCGCACGGTCCTTGCTGTTCCAGGGGCCTAAAAGTCCTTCATGCTAAGCATCAAGGGTACCAAACCATTCAGGTTGATGGCTTACCCGCTACGAGACGAGCTAAGAGAAGTTCAGCTCAAAAATGCTCTCCTCGTGTGCGCTCGCATGCCCAGTTTCGATGAGCGATTCGGCACTTCCATAAACAGTACATCCCAATATGAAATAAAAATTCCTGCTGCTCACGATGATTTCAAATAACAGTCGAAAACAGAATTGAGTAGTGTGTGATGTAAAAGTACTTTTTTTGAGTCCGCTGCAAAATTCTCTTAGTATATTGTTACGTGGCGGCAGGACACAGGAAAAGAACGATGGAAGAAGCGGGTGATGTATTTACACTATATACACGATGTCGGCCATGAGCGAGCCCGCTGTTGTTGTTGTTGTTGTTGTTGTTGTTCCTTGATATTGGCGCATACCCAATCAGGGGATCGGCCAAACATCAGTCGTTAATTCGAATGAGATTACTGCCCAGGTGGATGATTCAAAGAAAATTAGAAAAATGTGGAAGCTTTTTTTTACTTGTGATGGAGTAATTGAGTTTGGAATTTGGTCAATATTGAAACAAAAAAAGGAAATAAATAAATAACTAAATAAAGAGAAATAAGAAGAACAAGGAGAAGAAGAAGAAGAAGAAAGGGAGAGGAGGAGGAGAATGATAATAAATAAGCTGGGTCTTCTTCTTCTCCGGAGGTTGGGCTTATAGCTCTCGTCTTCTTCTTCCCGTGATGCTATTTTAGCACTATGGTAGTCAGTGAAAGCGGGTTCAATTATCTGCGGTACGTTACAAAGGAGACGGCACCAATAGTAGACGATTTTGAAGCCGCCCACTGACGGGTAACGTATATCAGTCTGTAATTTGAAAAATAATGTTTTGACACCTGCACCCGTTTGCTATAGTTGCCGGCATCTAGCTTCGTGGAGGCGATTGCAGCACATTTGGAGGCTGAGATCTAGGGCCACGTGTCACGAGAAATCATCGAGTCACTCACTCTCCGAAGGCTCGCCGGAGCACACGCCTGCCGCGGCCTGGACACCACGTGCAGATATGCCTGCGTATATAGAAATTTCAACTCTTCGGCACGCACCTCTCAAGCTCGATCGCAGAGAAAGAAGTTAAAAAGAGTCGGGCTCAGTACCGCGCCTTGAGGGATTCCACGGAGCGCCCGTGGCTGTACGGAGATATGTTGCTATCTTCCATTGGCATGTTGATGTACAGTCTTTGTCAAAATTTTGTGGGCCAAGCCGGGAACTCAATGTACAAGGTTACTCACCGAGCCAGGCTGAAACTTTTTATGCAGGAAAGGCAGAGAAAACACCTTTCTTTCTTACTGCGTTAAAATGTTTTTGTCACATTTAAAGGTAAAGGCGGTTGTTTGAATTCTTTGTGGTCGAGAAGGCTTAGGATTGGCCCACAAAATTTTGACAAAGGGTGTACCTCCTGGATGGGTTGGCAGCGGTGCAGGCGTCCCGCAATGCCTGCATGCATTTAAAACTGGTGTTAAACCTAATGGTACACTGACTACCGAGCCGTTTTGCTTCTTGCTGCGGCTTCATAGTTCTTTGAGTCTGTTTTCTAGAGCCTTTAAATGCTTAAGACACAGGTATCCGTCTGACTCTGACGTCCTACGGCTGCTAACCTAGTTACTAACTGGGACGTCCTACGACTACTAACCGACTACTAACCTACTAACGATTACTAACATACGACTACTAACACAGGACATTCAAAGAGCGTCCGGAGCGGCTGATTGTGGGAGCCAGCTCAATATTGTGCACCCGAGTAAGGCTTCTGGTGTTTTCCGGTTTAATACTGTGTATCTGGGTAGGGCTTTAGGTTTTGTTGGTGACGGTTTGCTAATTACGAAACTGCCCTTTCTGAACATTGAAAATTTTTCTTTTTTCATTTTATTGTGTTATTTGTGAGGCAGACCTGCTACGTCACTGTTAGCGAACGGTGTATTTACTGAGCAGCGTGCTGCGGAGTCTGTCCTCGTTCCCCGCTTTCTTATTCTCCTCGGCTATAAAGCAAACGTCTTTTACTTTGCACTGATGAGATCAAAGGTTTTCAGGGTAGTTACATGTATTAGCAGTTTCCAGTTCTTGCAAAAACATGTTGACGTGACGCATTTAATCAGTGATGCAATCCGAACAAACCTAAATGCAGTGAAAACTTCAGTGTTTTCACACACGCGTAAAACTGACCGCTTGCATTTTCATTACTGTGCTGAAGATTTCGCTTTGCCTTGAATTACGGCAGTCATGGCCTTGATGTGCTCCTTGGTAGCGCACTTACCTCCACGCCGCGTGCTAGATCCATCCATCCATCCATCCATCCATCCATCCATCCATCCATCCATCCATCCCCTGTCCATCTGTCTGTCCATCCATCTGTCCTCCTCCTGTCTGTCTGTCTGTCATCTGTCTGTCTGTCTGTCTGTCTGTCTGTCTGTCTGTCTGTCTGTCTGTCTGTCTGTCTGTCTGTCTGTCTGTCTGTCTGTCTGTCTGTCTGTCTGTCTGTCTGTCTGTGTCAAAAAGCGAGCTTTCGAGCATTTGGGAGCCGATATAGGATAAACGCGCAAAAAGAGCAGTACGAACAGAATGAAGACACCACACAGCGCAGGGCGCTGTTTGCAGGGTCTCTAGCGAATGTCACCTCTGCAGGTCACGCTGCAAGAAAAATATACGCTGTGCGTCCTAGTCCTTCCTGAAACTATCATGAACTGTCGGTCGCCCATGGTTATGCAAATGCCTCGGTGGTGTGAAAAATGGCGCGTGTAAATTTAATAGCCTGGATGTTGATAAAATACCAATGATCGATGCTTAGACATCGCTTGCATCCTGCAGGCTAACCTTCCTGACGCAGGGCGGCAGGAATCGGGAGGGCTGCCCACCTTATGCATTTATTCTGAAGCTGATCCCTGGAAAAGTTAATTGGCTGTCCTGAACATCGTTTGTCACTAATTTACCGGGATTTCTCTGGTCCAGCTAGCTATCCTCGATTAAAACCACCATAACACGCTGGTTTTTTAGTACTCTCAGCTCCTGTCGCAGGCGCTGTCTCCTGTTGAGGGTGCACAGTACTTCTATTCTACCGGCGTCAATATTTTCAACCGCTGTTTAGTTCAGACGTTCGCAGGGTATGCCATGTTTTCTCTCCCGTGAAACGGTATGGCATATTTTTTTCACTGTTCGCCGGATGGAATAAATTTTTTGCCTTCCCTTGGATGCGCTATGGCTTCAAGAAACGCTCCGCGTTCATTTGAGGAACAGGTTACATGCAGGAACCCATTTCCTGTCCCGTAATGCTGTTCGAAACGAGAACTCTGGGCTTTGGACAAAAAAGTATCAATGCCTCAATTCTAACTCAAGCACCGCCGACCATGCCACGGAACTTCCCGCCCCGGGACTCTGACGCCCCTCCGGATAAAATCATTCATACCTGAAATTGATTCGAAAAAGCATATACCTCAAATTGGCCATGCTGCAGATGACGCTTGCACATATTTACAGATTTTACTCTGCAACTTCTCACATTTATACCGATGGATCGGCAACACCTGAACGCAGGTATACCCGGAAATTTTTATTCCATCAGCTGACAAAACATTGTCATATCGGCTTGAGCGACCGACTTCGCCTGCGTCGGCGGAGCTATACGGGATTAGAGAAGCCCTTAGACCTATCTACGCCAGCCGCCGACATGTTGGACGAAAGGAATGGGGAGGGAGGGGTAAGAGAAAATAAACAAATGCTGGTCGTTCTCAGTAGAGTTAATAACTGGGCCAGTTCGTGGAATCTGCAATTAATGGTCCAGCTCGTGGTGATCCCAATAGGGAGTCAGGAGGTCGTGCAGGTTTGCTAGTTCGTTCGGGGGAGGACCCACTCAAACTAACTAATAACTGCAATTTCAGAGAATAGTTGTGCATCAGTTTGTTGTGGATCGGGACAGTTGTAAGAACAAAGGCATTAAGCAAGTACCTGCAAAGCCCAAAATGGCATGGACTGACTTCTTTTTCTCAGCTTTCGAAAACTGCGCGCACTCGAAGAGACTTCCGCCTTGTCTTTCGTCGCATTGACTGATAACATCGGTTCATTCCTAAAGCAATATAAGTCGGAGCGAGTACCAAGAAACGGATTTCTCAAGTAAACTTCTAACTAAAAAAAAACTACTCATTTACAAATCCTCGTGACTGGTTTCAGTTATCAACGTATCGCGAACACTCAGCCACTTTAAAACAGTCGTCTGCTCGGCCGAAAGCAATCAAGCATGCGTTGAAAGTCGAGTGCCACTTCCGGATCCGTTTTGTAAGGGTTATCAGCATATCATCATCGCTATCACATCGCCGTATCTTGCCTGCGCTGCAGAACTTGATTTTGCACTTCCACTCCTCTCCTCTACTCTTTTTTATCTCTCTTCACCTTACTGACTAAATAATTTCTTCTGCTAAACTAGTTTCATATCATGTAATTGGTTTCCATGGCTACGGCAAATTCTTCTTGGCGAATCCCCCGAAGTATGCATGCGCCATTTTCTATGGGCCACCACCACCGCCACCGCCCAGGTCTCGAGAGAATCCCGCTTGCTGGCCTGGCGGCCGGTACCCATCTGTCCCCATGAGTGCCACCAAACGACAGCTGACGGGCTTCGGCGAGTTCCTGGACTGGCGCCCGCTGGAGTTTGTCGGCGAAATTCCCCACGTTTTCGTCTGCGTCATCTGCGGCGTTCTGGCGGCGTTCCCGAGAATGCTTTCAACCTGCTCCCACGTATTTTGCCCGTCGTGTTACGAAAAAATCGCCAGCAAAGGACACGTCTGCCCGGTGGACCTCCACTCGTTCTCGAAGCAGGCGGTCCAGGTGCTCGATTCGACCCGTGGCGGCATCAGGGACCTCACTGTCCGGTGTCCAAACGAACCCCGCGGCTGCAAGTTCGTGAGCAAGCTGTCCGAGCTCCAAGCGCACTTCTTGGAGCAGTGCTGCCGCGGAAAGGTTCACTGCTCGCGATGCGGGCGGGCCATGCCCTATTCTGCGGTGTTAGACCACTACATCCAGTACTGCCCCGAGAAAGCGAGAGGCAAATACACGCCACAAAAGACCCCGAAAACGTCACCCAGCTGTGAGAACGGCCGGACAGCGTCCGCAGGGCGCTCGTCTCTCGTGGATTCTTCCCGAACCCGCAAGTCACGCTCGCTGGATGGTTCACCTTCGGGAAAAGGCCAGGGCACAGCCGGAAGCGGTGCAGGCATCGGGGGCCCGCCAAGTCTCCTCAGCTGACTCCTCCCCTGCGGCACACGCAGTCGGGCGAGCTTCGACTTCATCCGCTGTAAAGCAGCAGCTTCAGCGCGGTCCCATTGGTCCCGCTCGATTCCGTTTCCGGCAGTTCCCTCCGTTCAGCTCCCAGCAGCGTCCCGTTGGAAAGACCTTCGCCGAAAAAGATTAGCATCTCGATTACACACGGACAGCTTAAAACTGCGACAGCTTCGAATAGCAGCGAAGGGCACCGCGAAGGTTCCCTCTCAAAAGGCACCCTTTCCGGAGAAACTGAACTCAGCCGTCACGGAGACGCAGAAAACGCCGTCAGTCACGCATGCGAACAAGCCGTCCATTTCCGGGACTTGCCCAAGTACGCCATCAACGACGACGGTTGGCTCAGCGTCTGCGTCCTCGGACAGTGCCGGTAATAAGGTCACCGCTCTCCCGTCAGGGTTCGCGTTCTGCTACATCACGGGCCTCACTGACGCCCAGTCGAGTCTTTCAACGTGCGAGGAAGTGGTCCTGCGTAGCGACAGCTCTCGTGTGGCCGACTGCGCCTTCCGTGTCCACGCCAGGCTTCGCCGGAGCGCGTTCGGGACCGTACTCGTGTGCTTTTCGCTCTGCCTTTGTGGCGGCACACGGGAGGCGATCGCCTCTTGGCTCCTAGCCAAGGAAGTCTACGTGGTCCTGGTACATCCGTGGGACCAGTCGAGCAACGTCCGTATGGCGCTGGCGCCCAACACAGACACCGTGCACCAGGGAGGCCGCCTGGTCGGCCGGTGGGACTTCTGGCGGCCCACTAACGAACTGATGATTGGCGACCTCGAATCGCGCGGGTTCGTACCGAGCGGTACGATCTGCGTTGCCGTGGAAATCGAGTGACCACGGCCAATTATGATGCTTTCGAAACTTGTAGAGCGTACTGAAGCCCCGACTAATAATGTGTCAAACACCGAGTAAACTCGCAAATGTTTGAATCTGCGGATTTCAAGGTGTAATCTTACTTTTATCCGCATACTATACGTGGCAGGAAACGCTACTCATCAGCGAGAATACAAAGCTGCAAAAAGAAAAGCTCGGCGAATCCTAGATTTTGCCACCTATAAGGAAATGAAGGTTTTATTTACGGCCATCAAACTGCCAACTCGCCTTCCTTGAATGCCTACAGAACGTCGAGTTTGCGCTATGCAAGCAGGAAACGCTACTCATAAAACAGCGAGAATACGAAATCTGCAGCTGAGCAATCTGCGGGTCGGCGGCTTTCCTATGCTTGGCGAGCGACGTCCTGCTGGCGGGTCGCCTCGGCAGAGGCGTACTGGCGTCATTTCCGTGAGGGATGTCACATCACGGAAATCTTGTGAAATCTTGGGGCATCGCGGCATAAAACACTTTCGTGTTAAAATATAAAACCCGAAAGCGAACAACCCTACATATAACGTACTCTTTAGTACTAAAGGTTGCTTCCTTGCAAGAAGACCCTGTCTGCAGACGTGCACCCTTTGCAGGCCGCTTGCTTCGTTGTACTGACGTAATTTCCGTGACGGATATGACGTTAGTGAAATCTTAGTGCAGTGGTTCTCAGCCATGGATGTGTCGGGGACCCCTTGTGGACTGGTGGAAGTGATGGGGGACCCCTTGGGGGGGGGGGGGGGGTACGTAGGAAAATTAACACAACTGGAGCGTGAAACAGGTGCCTTTTATTGCTACCAAAAACATCAAACAAACGTGCCACATCACTTCATTTTGGACAGTTCATCAATACGTGGCACAGTCGCGCTTAAACATAGTTGCATATCTCCAAATGAGTCACGGCCGGACTAAACTCCAAAAAATGTAAAAAAAAAAAAAAGCGGGTGAGGGTTTTGCGGATTCTAGAAATGGCTTCGCGGACCCCCTAGGGTCCGCGGACCCCCATTTGAGAACCACTGTCTTAGTGTATCCAGGAATAAAACACTTTCGTGTTAAAATACGAAGGTGGAAAGCGGACGACGCGCACCAGATATGGCGTCACACAGACAGTAGCGCAGTATGTGACCATTGTGAATGGCGAAAGCGTTGTCTCATTGAAAGCTGACCTTGAAGGTGTCCTGCGTCGACGCGAACGGTAAAAAAAAACAATGAAGCCCAGAAGAGAAGCAAAGCAGGGCAGCTGTGTATCAGAGATGATTAATGATTACTGAAAGTAATTTATTTATTAGTTACTGGTTGCAATTATTAGCAAGGTAGATTTAGATTATTTATGCGAATTCTTTGGTTAATTTTTCATTTGTGTGATAATTAGCAAATATTAGTAAACAAGGACCAAGATTTACTGATGTAGGTTATGGTAATTATTGATGCGGATTAAACTGAATTAGGGTGAATGAAATACCTGGGGCGCTGTGTAGACGGATTCGCGTGCATATAAAACGTGCCCGCCACAATAGCACGCCAGGCCTTCGCGTTCAAAGCACACTTACCCAAGACGTTTTAAAGCGAAGCTTCAGTGTTCTAACTGATGGCGTCTGTAACGCGAATGCGCCCTGCAGGAAAGCCAACTTTCTCTGGCCATGATGATGATTGTGGGTGATGTTGGTAGCAAACTGAAAACGCTTCCCTGGGAAGCTTGGCGACAACTCCGCCTCCTCCGCTAAAGGTTGATGTGCAGCAGAGGGAGGAGGCGACGCAGCCGTGCAACATGGCGACGTAATAGGCCTAACGTCATGTTGTCGGGTGAATTCATCAACAGTCGTTACCCACAGGTCGACGTAGAATGAGAATGGCGTTGCTCTGCGTGCCGTAAGGCTGTCAGCCAAAAGACGTTAGACCTAACTTGCTTTCTTTCTAGGTTTAGGACGTTAGGCCTAACGTCACAACACGTACTATCGGCGTCAAATGAAACGAGAACACGAAAATATCACCTGAACACCCAAATAGCGCGATTTCTTTCCATGCAAGCCAAAATGAAGCGTGGCTTAGTTACAAAAAAAAAAAAACAAAGTTGGGAAATGTGGATTTCCAAATATACCAGGAGCGTGCCATTATATGAACTCTACGAGCAGTATTTTTCAATTTTGCGCGTTCTGGTTTATATTTTCGTGTTCGCGTTTCATTTGACGCCGATAGTACCCCAAACCGGCACCCGCTCAAAAAATTGCTCACTGAATGCGAAACAGCGGGCAGCAATTCGCTCCGTACACCCCACACCCAAATGTTAGGCTTACGGAGTGCACACCCGAGAGCTGCTGTGGGTATTCTAGAAAAGTTGTGCGTACCCCCACAGTAACACATACTCGCAGTTTAGGATTGGCCAACCAAAGAATCCATCACGAGAAAGCTTCGCGTTCAACCATCGTCATCGTTTGAAGGAGGGGTGCATGAATTTTTAATTGTAGGAACCAATGGCAGAATGTTGCACTCAAACTCGCCAGCCCCTATTAACAATAACCCGCGAAAGCCTGGGCGTGAACGAGCGAAGCTCACGCGTACCGCAGCAGTCGAAAATGAAATGACGGATGGCCGCAGAAGGCCAATGGCGTGACTGCACCACGCAGCCAGATACACGCCACTGACACTAAAAAAAAACTAATTTCACCAGTACAACAATGATTTTAATGCTACGAAGTGAAGACACAGCGTCGTGTTCACCAGCCGCTGCGACGCCTCATGCCAAACTGACACCGGTACGGCACAACGAATGTCACCCGCCGCAGACTGCTGCCCAAAGGCCAGTTCACACCTGCGACGAAGCGACGCGATTTCTGTCGCGGCGACAAAAACTGGTCTAGACCAAACGACAAGAACGATCGCCGCGCGGCAAAGCGACAGAATTCCTGTCGCTTTTGCTCACTTTCGTCGCAAGTGGGAACGGGCCTTTGGGCAACAGTCAAATGAACACGCAAGCGACTCCAGATAAGTAAAGAAATAGCATGCGCTAAAATATCGCATCCTATTTTAACGGGCTGAAACTGAGTTTAAACAGGCCTTATTTTATGAAGCGGTGCTGCGCCCAGCCTGTCTTGCTGCGCTGTTGCTCGTTGTTTGTCAGGACTGACACGCCAGGCAAGCTCGATGCGCGCTGGCCACCGCACGCTTTCGGGCATACGGCTCTCACTCGGCATATACTATGTTTTCTATCTCCCGGTTACCGTTTACGTTGCACCCAATCAATATTTCCAAGGGATGACGGCTAACCGAACGCTTGGAAGTCAATGTAAACCGTTTACCTGGCGCCCAATCAATCTCTAAGCCAAAGTGCCGATGCCACACTTCCTTCAAATCTTTCAACCCCCTCTCCCTTCTCCTCGGACCTGATGAGGTGTCGGCATGCAAAGCCAGACAGTTTCGGGTCCCTTTCTGATCTCTCTATCTCTCTCTCTCTCTCTCTCATGACTCTCTCATCTCTCTCGGCTCTCTCTCTCTCTCGATGAGGTGTAAAGTAGCAGAATGAAGGAGCGAGCCAGGCCCTCAGTCTCAAACTCTCTCAGTCCTCATCTCTCTCTCTCTCGCTCCTCGGTCTCTCGTCTCTCATCACTGCCAAGTCCTGGTCTATCTTTCTCGCAATAACTGCTATATCCTAACAGTCTGCTCTCTCTCACGCGCTGGCTCATCTGCAATCGGATAGAGCTCATCACGCTCCACTCAAACCTCGAAAGAAAGAAAGGGGGCCGAACGCTCGGACGCCAATTGTAAGTCCATTGCGTGTCCAACGGTCGGCGCGTGCACTGCCGCTTGGGCTGGTTCTCGCGAAAAACGTTCCCTAAGTGCAGTGGGTCCACGCGGGCGAATATCAAGGCAGCGATGGCGTCATTAGGCCGTGCTGGGCATCACGGGACGGACGAAGCTTAGAGAGTACCTTAAAAACCGTATACGCTCCCCCAAAGATACCGAATATTCGCGCGTATAACCCGCACCAAAAATGCGAAAATTTCTGGCAATTCTAGGGGTGCGGTTAGTACACGGGTTTTTTTCTTTTGTGCGTCTGCATCATTTGGCCTTCACCATTGCAAACCCGCCACCTCCACGCATCCGCATTCTCACAGACTCTCACCAAGCCCTCCAAGAGCTGTGCAAGCCCTTCACCGATCATCCAACAGTGCACCGAATCCAACATATGACCGCCATTCTGTCGCGTAATGGGATCACTACCCGTTTGGCATGGGTTCCGGGTCACACAGATCCGGATGGGGGCAACCAGGCTGCACATGATGCAGCACGGCAGCGCCTTGATAGTACACCTCCCCTGGTTGACAACGCGTCGCCCTCCTCCCCCTGCCCTCGCCTTCAACTTGATCACGCACGCCAGGCACGGAAATGCCGTCTTTCTTCCGTTACCCTCCTGGCTACCTGGCTCTGGCTCCCCCTATGCCTCGCTCTGCGGAAGTATTCGTCAAACGCTAGGGCCAACGCAGCCCTCACACCCCACATCACAAGAAAATGGATTTACCCAACGGGGTCTCCACCTCCTTACTGTCCCCACTGCCGAATGACCGTATTCGCCACCCTTGACCACCTAATCTGGCGCTGCTCCGCGTTTTCGCTGACCGGCCTATCCTCACCAATGCTATGCCTCCCGATGCCTCAGAAGATGATCCTCCATTTGAAGATCCGAATTTTATCAGAGCCCTTGGGCTGTTCGGCGTAGAGAGTGGTCTTTCAAGACTAGTGTAGAATCGGGCCTACTCCGGTCGTGAAAATCCCCTAATGGTAGATCTACACCTTAGCCTGACCTCCGCGGTCTGAAGGGAACCCCTGTGCCGTCTTCATGGACGCATCGTCTTTTTAACTGGGCTACTCCTCCCTTCCCCTCCTTCCCCTACCCCTATTTTGGCCGCATGGCCTTCCCTCGCCTAATAAAGGACTACAACAACAACAACGTTTGGGCAGCTTCACGGCAATGCGCGTTGTGCCGTGAAGCTCCAACGCAGTAACATTGACTAAGCCTTCCATAGCTCTAGCGAGAGCAGTGTCACTGAGTGCATTGCGACTTTCGCCTTGCAGTCAGTGCATTATACTTGCTAAATATGCGCTTTTTCTGTCTACATAGTATGGGATGTGTTGCTTGAGCAGTAGCTTTGGTGCAGTCTTTCCTGTATCAAATGTGCGGGCAAAACGCGAGGATTTTTTTTCCCCCGGCGGGCTGAAAAGGGGGGGGGGGGTGCGGATTATATGCAGTGGGGGTTACACGCGCGAAAATACGGTACACAGCTCCACATTCAGGACTGGATAAATCAACTGCACCGAGAGGCCCCAGCACGCACCTAACTTACGCAGACAATCACAGCAACATCGACTTCCGTCCCCCTCACGTGTAGGAGGCGAGAAAAAGCTTGCAACGAAGGTGATATTAGCAAAACCAAAACTCCCGCCCCGCAGCAGGAGAAGCCGCAAGGTACACAAAGCCCCCCTCTCTATGCGAGGTACCCTCAGCAGTGCTGGAAACTTCTACGCTACCTGATGAATTCCTCAAATAGCAAGGCAGACTCCCAACACAACGTGGCTAAAATCGGTGGATCAACTTCTTTAGTACACATCCGACCAGGAACAGGTGTCTGTTAGCATACCACTCAAAACCCCTACGGCAGTGCTCGGGCACATCGAACCCGCGGCGCGTGATGAAGACATCCAACTCCACGAACACAGAATTTCCAGGCATATGTGAGAAGACACGCAGCCCCGGAGATGGAAAGGATACTTGACAGAGTATTCGTCAACCTTGACGACCCGTCATTTTTAGAGGTCACTAACTGCTTAAAAAAAATATCTGGAAGACAGGAACTCTACCGAATAAATAGAAGACGTTACTTGTCAAACCCGATTATAACGAACCCGGATAGAGCGTATTATGCTATATATCGAACAAAAACAAAGCAGTTACAACAATACATGCGAAACATATTCCGTATAACGAAGTTCACATCTGATACATCGAACTCGGTGAACCTAGAATTGCCGCCGAAATGCATGGTGTCACAGCGGCAATTGAGATGTTGATTGGCCGCCGGTTGAGACGTTTAGCCTCACATGGAGCGACGTGACGCCCGACACTTTTCGTAACTGAAGCCGAGTGGAAAGCCGAGCTAGTTGAAAATGGTTCGTGACTACAACTGCGCACAACAAAACGGGACCATAGAATTCCTTCGGGGATTTCCGGAGTGTCGTCGACGACCAGGTTGCCGTCACTGTGAGCCCCTCTGATGTAGACACCGTCGTCGATGTCATGACAGCTGGTGTTGTTGAAAGTTCTAAAGAGGCAGAGGATGTCGCGAGGGAAAGCCGTCGAATGCTTAATGAAGCGCTTTAGGCAGTTGACGTGCGCAGACATCATTGCTTCGATATTGAAGGACACGGACTCGAATGCTGTGCTAGTTGACGCCGTCAAAAGGAAAGTGAAAACTTCAATCATTTCTTTTTTGTGAAGTAGGCAGTTGAGGTGGAAAGTAGCCTTATTGCTTGAAATAAATGGATTGTTTTGTGCATGGTAATGGCATACTTCATATTGTGTTGGTTTCCGCATGCGGGGACGGGAGGTGCCCCACGTATTGCGAACTCGTTACAAAAAAAGAACTCGTTATCGGCGGATTTCGCTATATCGAACTATTGGATATATCGAACTAATTGCGGCGCATATTACAGTACGCTATAACCGGGTTTCACTGTAGTGTAAACGTAGTCTTTGTTAGAAGAAATGAAAAACTAAAGAATAAAATGAACGGAACGAGAATATCCTGCCGTGTATACTGTCTTCGCGTGTGCAAATCAGATGACCCCTTTTTACACCATTAGGGCAAACTCTTATTCTCTTTCTTCTCCGTAACTCGTACGGCGAGGGTAAAGAAATGACCAGCTGTTTGCGGGGTACAAGACGCGCGCCAACATACGTGGTCGCTTACCCACCACCCCTCTTTCCGCCTGGACAACATGCGGTCGCCTACATGCGAAGGGAAACTGCTGGCGGGAACAGATCATCTTTAACAGTCTTTCATCTTTTCTGGAGGATAGGGGTAGATGACCCCTATCAATGGTTGGTTTCCGATCCCACCTATATATATCCACGCAAGATATACACCTCGAAAGGAGGCACCGCAATTCCCAAAGACGGCAATATCGGCATTCAATTTAAGGGGTGCCTTCGACAACGTCAAATATACCTCCATCCTGGCAACCTTGCCGAACACTGTGAACTGATGCGTCATGACTAATGAGTACATCAAGGCCTTTCTCACGGATCAAATCAAACCAAGTTTGATAATTGGTTACAAATCAATGTTGCGGCCTCTCTGGCAAAAAGGTGTAACAACAGCTTGACAGGGCCAGAGAGCAGTGATACTTGAGCAAACAACAGTGCATGAGGGCAATTTTAATTTCTCGTAAATATCTGCAGTGCAGCAATAGATAAGAAAGCGCATTCCGGTACCAAGATCATATAAATTACTACCATACGTAGAAAAGCACGTGATAGTGCATACAAATCGTTTTCTCATATATAATAGGCACGCCTGTGGCGCCGCCGCCTGTGGAACTCCTAAAGGGGCTGGACTGCCCCCTTTCTTCTTTAATCCTGGTTTATAGCCCCCCCCCCCCCTCCCCCTGGAATCTCTATATGCGCACCCCACAAACAAATGGCACCCCACAAACTCCAGTGTAAGGCCTGTCTTTGAGGTTATTCTTTGTATAATACAATGATATTATATTCTTTGTATGATACATGATATATACTGTTATTCTTTGTATAATACCTGATAGCATATGCAGTTGTTTCGAATTCTTTACCACAACGGCTTCTCGTATTTACTGTGTTGGCAGTTAATTTTTGCCCATTTTCTTTATTTTTTTTACTCTCTCTCTTTGCTCTTCTTTTCTTTTCAATATACAAGTTGTATTTGATGTTGCCGTTACCCCCAGTGCTTGGGGCTTGCCCTGTCAAGCTGTCGATTTGTGACCTTTTACTGCTGCTCCCAGCGTCATGTACGTTGTGTAACGAATAAAGACAAACAAATATTCGCGGCATCAACCACGACTTCTACGGAAACGACATCTAGTACGTTACGGGTTCGCTGGGAGCAACGCAGGACGGCTACAGAAAGCAGCGGACGTAGTACGTAGCTTCTCCAAGTACCCGCCGCGGTGGCTCAGTGGCTAAGGCGTTGCGCTGCTGAGCACGAGGTCGCGGGTTCGATTCTCGGCCGTGGCGGCCGCTTTTCTGATGGAGGCGAAAAGCAAAAACGCCCGTGTGTACGAGATTTCGGCGCACGTTAAACATCCCCAGGTGGTCAAAATTAATCCGGCGCTCTCCACTACGGCGCGCCTCATCGCCTGCGTTGCGTCGGCGCGTTAAACCCCACAATCAATCAAATCAAGCTTCTCCAAGTCCTGTGGGCTCAGCATGCGCACCCCACAAATCCGAATTATGGCTCGTGTCTCCAAAGAAAAAAAATTGCAGAAACCCCTGAGTGGGAACGACGGGACAAATGCGTGAGATGCTGTGCTATACAACGAGCCTTTACTGCTATTCGCGTATGCAATTCTGGGAAGGAAGGGGTTTTTACAGGGGCATAACAAATCCCCCCGTCTAACGACGAAGATGGTTGAAACGCGAAGCTTTATTGTGTGTGAAAATCAAATGGCGAAGTGCCAAAGCCAAAGCTGCTGCAGTCAAAGTACAAGCGTCAACTACCAAAGTACAAACCGCCTGAGAGTTTTAAGTACGGCCGTCTGCGATCATAAGTGCAAACTGCCTGCGATTCAAAGTATACAAACTCAGACGACAGCAAACGAATCCCTCACGAAAGCTGAGGGATTCGTGAAAAGAAAAGGGAGAAGGGTCACAAAAAATTTTCTTTGTGTTGCACAGGTCCAAAGCAAACTTTCCGTGAAGACATGTCAAAAAGAAAAGGGCTTCTTCGTACCTTGGGACACTAACTGCAGGATATGCAAGAAGCCTGAAACAACAGAGCATTGTAGTATTGATTGTTGGGATCCTGTGTTTTCAGGAGTGTGTTGCACCCCCGTAGCGTACATTAAAAAAAAAAGATTTTGACCTCAACTTTGCTATCATGCGATTTCTCACAGTAGCAACAGACAGCAATGTTCCCAATGATCTCCTCTTTGAAATTGTTTGATTGATTATGAGGTTTAGCGCGGCGACGCTTCACAGGTGATGAAGGCGCGTAGTAGGGCTCCGGATAATTTCGAACGGGGGATCTTTGCCCGAGAACACACAAGTTTCTCTTCCCCTCCATCAGAAAAGCGCTCGCCGCGGCCGGGAAACGAACCCGCGTATTGGGTCGCAGCACAGCCTTAGCCACGTCCACCGCGGCTGAATCTTTTAAATCTTCCTTCATAGTCTATCAGCTAAAGCTATGCAACCGAGCCTGCGCTCAACGAAAAGCCTCTTTCAAGAAGTGCTTAAGATTCAAGCGATGCTCTTGTACTGGTTTTAGTGTTTCACTCGCTGCCTGCCAATGCCCGGCTCTTAATCGAGTTATTGGGATGTTGACTGTTGTTGCCGCTGGGGTTTCGTTGAGTTTGCTGTGTGGTTTGCCGCGTCCGATATGCGCAAAGTTCGCCTCCCTGCTGCTGGGGATTCGATCCGTTTGCTCACGTAATAAAAAAAGCTGACGAGGATAGACGTCGGTTTTAAGAGAGGACGCAGGTTTGTTTGCACGGGAGGTTCTTTTTTGGGGCAGCTCATGAAGCCATGGGTCTGTCCATCCCTTTTGTCTCGTGTACGTGACGCCGCATTTTCGGAGATTCGCAAAGTGGGCCCGCGTGCACGCGCAGAACCGGTGCAACCGGCACACGCAAACTGCTGGGATCGCGAGCTTGTCTGTGTTTGCCACAGGCGCGGCGCACGTGCACTGCGAGGGGGAGATCACGCAAGAATCACGCCCGATCTTCTTCTCAAGCAGGGCACCCAGGCCGGGGGGCCATTATCCTGAGACACGGTCTGCCTTCCTCCGTCTGTGCCGCACCGCCCCAGCTCTAGCGGCTATGCTGAGCGGTCGCTGGCGGCCACAATCCATGCAGTGGAGTCGCAGGGGTGTCCAGGACTTAACTGGCCACCATCGCACTGGGCATCACGCGCAACGAGGTTGCAGACCTGGCCAAAGGCGCTGCTCGCCAGAGGGGTTCCAGCCTCCCGGAATGTGGTGGCATTTGACTGCAAGACTCTCCTGGCACGAGTGGTGGAGCAAGAAGATTCCAGTAGTCTGGCCAGGCCCACGGGTCTTGCCCGGAACAACAGACGTCCGGTCGCTCCTTCTTCGCCTGCGGCATTGTGCAAAGTGGGAGCGCTCTTGCACCACCAAGGCCGCCGAGATCCCCCAAATGCGCCGTGCCCAGAGCCTGGACGCTAAAGCCTGTGTTTTGCCCACAGCACGACACCGCAAGAGCACACTCCGGGGAACTCCAGCGACTCGGTGCCCCAAGCCACCAGTAGAAGACTTCGTGTTCCCAGGGACCGGACGCCATCCGCGGGAGGTCTTCCAGCATACACTTCCTGGTTACAAAGAAGCGCTGCGTTTGTAACCAGATTGGACTAAACGAACGCGATGACTATCTCACTCTCCTACCGCTCTTCTCTTCCCCTCTCTCTTCCTTTGAAGCCCCAATGTACCTTCCCCATGGGTCGTATGAGTATGAACTCCACGTTGAGTTCAAAAATATCCGCCTTTTCTCTTCCCTCTTTGTTAATAAATCACCACCACCACCCCACGAACGCGGGCAGTCGTTCTCAGTCGAACGAGCAAGGACTTTGCTCGTTTCCTCTCACTTGTCGGGACAGTTCGCTAAATAAAAGTTATTTCTTTACCGTTGTGTCTCATTCGTGACAAAATGTGGTGGAGGTGCGGGGTAGTCCTCGATGGCGCGGGGTCTTTCACCAGGTCTGGGCCTGGGAGCTCCTCGAAAATAAAAGTTGATTTTACAATTACGCACAAGTCTTACGTCTTCTTTTGTTTGGGCGACTTTCACGGGAGAGATACGGAATACTCCCCTCTGAGCTCCGCCCACTTATCATCATCATTCCGTGGATATGGGTGATTTTTTTTTCGTTCACCATTGGCATCATCGTTAACACCACGTGCCCTCCCATTGTGTAAAGTTGGCTTCATTGAGTTTTGCAGGCCACCATAGGGATCCGAGGAGCTTCGTTTTACTCGCGCTGATATCGAAGTAGGAAGGTAGGCGCGTTTATTATCAATAATGGCCCATATACAGGGCAAAGTTAAGTCCGGTTTTTTTAAAAAGGCGCTTAGATTTACGCGAAGACCACCTTCAGTGAGGATGTGCCCAGGGGGACACATAATTAGGGGTAATTATCGGAGGTGGCTTCATTAATTAATTGATTAATTAATTTTTGGCTGCAGACGCGTTTGTATTGCAAAGTATCGAATCGTGTTTCTGCGCAGTTTCAATTGACAGAATTCTTCTAGCGCATCCTATTCCGAGATTCGAACTGGGAAGTTTAATTGCCGTTCGCATGATTACAAAAGACCGGCGCAGAGCTCCTTCCTTTTCTGGTTTCGATCGTTCCAAGAATGCGATCCGCCAAGAATGAATGGGTGCCAGAACTTTTTCCTGGACTTCCACCCCTTTGTCGAACCGTACACAGAGGCACGTCACAGAAGGGAGGAGCTTTGCGCCGGTGCAGACTGTCTTGCATGCGTAATCTGCGAACGGCAATTAAACTTCCGTTTGATATCTCGGATACGGACGTTTGAAAATTCTGCCATGAAACCTAGAAAAAGATTGCGTCTAACTTTTCCATACAAACTGTCGCAGCCACAAAAAAGTTCATTAATCAATTTTAGTTAATCAAGCCTCCGAAATCAATAATTACCACCGATTTATGGGTCTCCTTGGGTGCATAACCTCACTGTAGAGGTCGTCTTCACGTAAAGGTAAGCGCCTATTTAAAAAAAAAAAAACCTGTTTAACTTTGGTCACCCTGTATACTTCCAATATATACACCTTGCTCCTTTGAAGTCGGCTTCACTACTACGCGAAGATGCATTGCTGGGAAAGACATTTTTCCAGTTTAATGTAAGAGGTCGGGTGTCAGATTATCCTGCGCCTTTTATTAAATGCTTCCATGGGACCCCACGTAACTGTAGGAACCCTATACATACATTACGTCGTCTTAAGGTCGGCTTCACTGCCACACACAAAAGGATTGCCGCGAAGACGCTTGTTCAGCGGCGATATGGCCCATGGGCGTTCTTGTCTTGAATTACGAAAGCCCTACGGCCTTCTGTAAGCAGCATTTAAGGCAAACGCCTGAAACCTCCATGCTTAAAGCACGCGCGTTGTGAAGTGCAGAAAATTGCTGGTCCAAATTCAGACCGCTTCCACCCTGTGAAGGCGGAATCCCAGCGAATCTGGTGCTCCGGGTGGATTTTCTATGTTGCGGTTTACCCATACTGGGGATTTGCTATAAGGACAGTGGCCCGATCTGCACGTCACAGACTAGGGACACACACGATTGGTGGGTAGAGACAACGGCGTTTTATTGTGGCGCGGCTACGCCAATCGCGGTGAAGGCGATAGTGCACCGCACAGGCGGGCGCCGCCATGTGGAGGAAGAAAAAAAAAAAAGCTTTGTTTAAAACAGTCGGCAAACTCAAAAACGTTTATTCTCTCTCACCTCCATGGCCGCGCACAGCGCGCGGCATTGCGCATGGCATGGCCAGGAGAAGCCACGACCCGGGAAAGGGCCGGCGGTAGAGAGGAGTACGAAGTCGGGCTGTAACAATGCTCCCTCCGTAGATGGGTGTGCTTCAGTGTGGAACACACAACGTGGGAAAGACAGCTTACAAAGACCAATTAAGGAGACCACCGGCCTCCTTAGGGTCGGCTTCACCTCTAAATACAAATGCATTACTGGGAAGAATTTTTCCCGACGGCAGACCGTCTTCAGGAGTGGGAGTCGCCTTCTCTGGGCCGAGCGCACCCAAAAGAGGCTGCCATGTCCCTGTGGACTTCGCAAGTAAAGGATGGTGGGACCGTCTACACAAAAGAATGTAGACGCTCTCACCTCCTTTACCGCCTTCCTCATCCCTCGACTAGACCTTCAGTCACCCCTTATAAATAATAATAATAATAATAATAATAATAATAATAATAATAATAATAATAATAATAATAATAATAATAATAATAACAAAAAAATAATCAAAATATAATAACAAAAAAATAATCAAAATATGGAAGCCCTTGGACATTTTTTTATTTTTGTGCATTTTTTCATACGGTGAGAGTAGTTGCTCTACGCTCGGTCTCTACCGTCGGAGACGATCTCCTGGATCCTATCCATAGACAGCTCCGCCCCTAAAAGTTTAATTAGCAGATCCGGGGAGTGTGAGCCAAGAAAAGGAAACAGCAGTGAGGGAGGAGATTTTGTTTTCATGAGCTCAATAACCCTTTCTCGAATAGTTATTGGCAGGGAAAACTAACTCATATCTATGAGAACACTAGCCTTGGCATCAATATGGAATGTTGTGTTAGCATTCATTGGTAGGTGGGTTTTATTCAAAATGAGAATAAATGGTGCCCTACAAATTTCATGCCATGATTTAAGAGTAGGATCCATGCTTCTTTTACAAGTAATCGGTGAACCAGACCCACGGCACTTGGAGTAATAAAACCTATGGCTTTGCACTTAGGTGTTTGTTGTAGGCCTCAGGACTATTGATATATATTATAGACGTCAGACGTACTAATTAAGTATAAGGTAGATTTAGTTTTTATCGCGCTGTGCGCATATACCAGTTGGGGCCGACCTGGTCTTCAGGTGCTTCATATGTATTTTTCATTGATGATGTCCGCGTTTTGGCTGCAGCACATCATTCGATTGTAATTGCCACAGCAGTAGTTTTGCTATTCTTTGTTTTTTCAGACCTGTTTACACACGCAGTTTTATCGCTCGTGCCAAACAAGTGAAAGAAGAAGCGCAAAGTCGTTTGCAGCTTCCTTCCGCAATCTCTCAAATCATGCACGCGCGCACACACACACACACACACACAACACCCACACACGCACACACGCACGCACACACACGCACGCACACACACACACACACACGCACGCGCACGCACGCACACCGCACACACACACACACACACACACACGACACACACACACACACACACACACACACACACACACACACACACACACACACACACACACACACACACCACAACACACACACACACACCACACACACACCACACACAGATTTGAATTGCGCGCGCTGCTTCATTGCCCTGTCGGCGGTGAGGCATCTTGCGATTCTCCTGTACGAGTTGTCCGTCCGCGCGTTGATTTCGTGAGAAACGAACTGCAGGAGGAGGCAGAAACCTGTTGCCTTACAAACACTCCACAGCGTACGCGCGTCAAGAAAGCAAAGAAGCGAAGCGCAATCTGCAAACACAGCCGCGCACGCAGCGACGCGAACACGCGCCCGAGAGCAGACCGCGCTCGGCCCACCGACAACGGCTCGGCTGCGCGATCGGGCGTCGCGTGGTCGCGTACCCCACGAGGTGCCAGGCGTGGAAACGGAGCCGATGCGCGAACATGATATAAGGGCGAGACACAATGGGCTAATAAAACGAGAAGCGCGCGCGGAGATAACCGAAACCGTGTTTTTCGCCCGAGCTTCTCTAGCGCAGTCGCGCGGTCGGCAGCCGCCGTTGGTAGGCGCGCTCTGATTGGTCCGCGCGCCGACTCCCAGCTTCTCCTGTTAGGCGCGCCGCGATTGGCCGTCGAGGAAGCGTTGCGGTTTGTGGAGTCCTCTCGAGAGTCGTCTCCCGGCAAAATGTTGGAAACGCGACTGGTGTTGCCCCTCGGAAAAAGCTGCGCGTAGCGCGTTTTTCCCCACTGGAATACACACGGAGCCCACGCCCGTCTCACGTCCCGGCAATCCAGATGAGATGCTCGTGATGAGGCAACCATGCCTACTATGTGGCTCTTCTCCTCTGCCTACGGAAGCCCCGAGTCAGGTAAGGCTGTCACCAGCTTGATGGCCGGTCCAGCGGACGCTACAGCCTATCCGCGCGCTGCCACTGGACGCACTCCTCGCGATCGCCGAAGGCTGCCCGTGCGACTCGAAATCGCCGGGCTCGGACTCGGCCCCGCCGGTCGCGCCCTTGAGCGGGACGCTCGCAGGTGTCCGCGACGGGCCCCCGGTGGCCGCACCGGCAGGTGCCGCCGTGATGTTTCCCCCGCTGCTTTCTCCACGGGGGCGGGGAACGCGCGGCGCTCATCTCCGTTCGAACCTGTTTCTCCACTGCTGGTCCTGCAGCTTCGGCTATCAAAACGGCGCTGACCGCTAGATCGTCCCTTCGTATCGAGGGACGTTCACTTCTGGTCGTTGCCGCCTCGTGAAGTACTGCGCGCCTACACGCGCGCATATTCCGTCGCGGTATTGGACGTCGCAGCAGCAGCCGCCGCCACAAGCGCGCTTCACCGCTAGACACGAGCATCGAGTGCTCGAGCACCCGATTCTCCACTGTTTTATTCCTTTCGCGAATCCATTTGAATATCACTTGAGGCTGTACAAAGGGTGAAGCTCGGAGGCTGTAGCGTTTGTGGGCATGCTGGGTAGCTATCCGTGCGCGGAAGCTTCGCTGCCGGCGCAAAATCGAAAGCGTCTGCGGTGTCGTGCATGTTTATCCGATCGAGCTTCGGCGCCATCCAAGAGGGGGAGAGGGCGATCGCCGACACGCGCTCGGTCGCGCTCTTTGATCCGGTGACTACTTAGTTTAGGTTGTTACACTCGCGCGCGCACAGCATCCAGGCAAGCGCGCTCAGAAACTGCGAGCGCGACGAAGCGGAGAGCGCGCCGCGCGATTCCGATGCAGATAGGATCGACGCGCGCAGGCTCTTATGCCGCGCGGCCGTCTCTCGCTTGATCCGACATTACTGTCACTCGAGCGTGTGAACCGACACATCGCTCCTGCGAGCGAATTCCGACACTGCGCGCTCACCACCTTTGTTCAGCGCGAATATACCCGGGCAGAGTCCGACGCGCGAATGGGATCGTCCGCCAAAAGCTGCGCCTGTTATACCGTATTGTCCGAGTTTCGACTTTAATAAAAGCCGCCGTCGGGAATCGCGACGCGCTGTTTTATCGCTCGCCGCAGCATACGATTTGCGTGCGTTTTCCGCGGGCATTCCGCACGGCGCAGCATGTCCGTATTCTGTGGGAGATTATATTTTGACTGCGTGTATCGATCGATCAGCGGCCAGAGCCCGCGTATACGAATAAGGCAGCGCCGGTGAGCACCCACTCTAGTCTGTGCGGCCCCGGGGTGGTGGAGTATGTTTTCCCGTGCCTCCGAGGACTCTTCTTTGCATTCGACGATCGACTTTTGTCTGTGCCGCTGAAATCTGTGGCACGACTTGCCAATGTGCATAGCCAAATAGGCAGCGCCTCACCGGAATTCTCGCGTCCTTTTTTTTTTTTCTCGTTTTTTCTCTCGCGTTTACACCTCAAAGTGCGGTGTTAAGTAAAAAATAATGCGATGTGCATTAAAACAGCCTGCTTGACACATGCCTACCGATTGCGATGGTCTCTTCTCTTTGCTGTCTGTTTATTAGATTTCCAGCAGCCACTTTTGCCGTCCTTTTTCTTTTTTTTTTTTGTCGAGAAATTCAGCATCGCGCAGTTTTTCTTGAGAAATGAATCTTTTTCGTTTGTATTTTTCATTCATAAATAGGCGATGGAATGCTGAGCATATGCATGCGTTGCGAAAAAACAAACATGACTGCAACGTTGCGTGCATGAGACATGAACATCCAAAGCGACATATGTTTTCTGAAAAGTTGCAGGCTTGACATTTCTTGGCTCTACGTATAGAACACATTCACCGCAAAAGGTTTTTGTTACTGTCTCTTTTATTCCCGACAAATAAAAAGAAACTGTTTTTGACGATGCTGGCAATGTTAGTTTGGCTAAATGCCAAGCTTGGCACCCCAGACATACACAAGTAAAAAAAAAAAAGCACCTGACACCCAAGGAACTCGCATGCACGCAGAAAATTAAGTGGTTAACTTCCGCTTTGGGTGGTAAGATTGGGAAAGTGGTGGGTGGTGTACGCATATATGCATGCACATACTTCCTTCAATTATCTTATCATTAAGGCTAGGAGCAGGTGACACATATCATCAAGAGGAAGAGGGGTAATAGTGAGTCGCTACCATGTAATAATGAATGTGCTCACTACGTATATCTCTCCACGCTGCCGGGAGATATGGGTAGTAATGACAAATAATCAATTGTGGACGTACATGTAAATGTACGCATGGAAAAATGTTCGCTTGTAGCTAGGCACAATTTGGTGCAACAAAAAGACAGTGGGGATGATTTTAGGGCAGCTGTTAACACACGCACCAGGTTATTCTACATTGTAGGTGCGTGGGTGGGGCTTTTGCTGCATGAGGTGCTCTCAGTGCTAGTCCTGGGGCTTACATCTTTCTCTGGATTAACGCTTTGATCGTTTACGCTGTTAGGCAACTCGGTCTTGAGGTTCGAATTCAGATTGCGACGTAGTGCAGCTAAAGAACGCAGTGTTTGTGGCAGATCTTTACTGCTACACGTTGGGAGCGTCCTTCCTATGCAGCTGTGACTGTGTCCGTAACGACTTCCAATACCAAACTTATAATTCTATAACCAGCAGGTCTTCCTTCAACATTGACCGATAAATAGCGAAAACTCTTAATTTCTACATATGTGCATGCAACTATCCACAGTAACAAAACGTACATTTAGCCATGTTAAGTATTTTCGATTCTCAGTGGCATATTTTAAAGCTATGAAGAAACATTTCTGGACCTAACTGTAGCAGATGTTTTTTCGGCATATCAAATCTGGACCTAACTATAGCAGATGTTTTTTGGCATATCAAATCAAACTGAATAAAATGACGTTGTGTGTAAGAACTGAAAAAATTATACACGCCTCTTGTTCAAGCAAACACCCCGAATTTAGGAAACTAAAATGTGACCTTTGATGCTTGAGTACAAACCTAAGTTATAAAGATTACGCAGCAAGAAAAAGGTATAGTGTCTTTTGTGCTGCAGACAATACAGAAAATTGAATGCTAGTCTAATAAAATAGATATAAATCTAGAATGTTAACTGCTATGAGTGCAAGGGATACAACGAGTCATTATCTCCCTTCAGGCAGAGAAACAACATGCATAATTTTATAATATTGCATTGATAGAGCTTGTTCAAAATTTAATCCATACTTTTTGCATAACAATTGTAAGTGGAAAGGTGCAGCTAGCGGAAAAGGTCTTTTATTTCGTGTTTCTTTGAACCTAATATTGGTGTGTGTGCTGTGCCCACAGCAAAACAACACTTCATATTTAAATTTGTGCCGTCGCTTTAAGTTCCAGTTCATGTTCATTTTGTAAAAACGTTTGCATGCAATATTCCCCCTGGGAGTCATTTATTATGCAGATTGGCGAACCTGAAGTTGTGTGTGCTCTACGTTGTATTGTAGAGGAGCATATGTTGACTGCATAATGGAGCATTCAGATTCTCTAGCTTTTGTTGCTTTTTGTCTCATTTCATGCTTGCTGTATTTTCTTCCTGGACTTCAAACACACTGAAGAACCTTTCCGTTGCTGATAAAAGAAGCTCGATTGTTGGTTTTTGGCTGTTTTGAGTGCACACGTCGTTTGTTGGCCATTTTCCTGGTGGCATCTTTTTTGTTCTTGCAGCATTTAAGGGGGGAACTTGCAGATATTTGTTAGAAGTATCATACG
This sequence comes from Haemaphysalis longicornis, assembly GCA_013339765.2. NCBI lineage: Eukaryota > Metazoa > Arthropoda > Arachnida > Ixodida > Ixodidae > Haemaphysalis > Haemaphysalis longicornis. Next base: position 192,505,575 of record CM023449.1, read on the forward strand.
TAAGCACCAAATTTGGACTTGGTTTCACATTGGAAACAAGCTAAGAGGTCTTCTAATAGTGAATATACAAAAAAAATATTGTTAAAACATTGTAGTTACAACTGAGGACTGTTCCCAGAAGGCCCTTTCTCTCTTTCTTCTTTTTTGCAGATGATCCGCATAAACATTTTTGTGAGACGTATAGGTGCTGTTTTTCAATTCTGACACTTGATGCCCTTGTTTGCGTCTCGTGTTTCGTCGACCAAGTGCCCTCCTATCAGCCCTCTTCCTTTTGATGTTTGAACCATGAAACTTGAGGTCTTCACATTTCCAGTCTACCTCTTGCAGGTCCTACATTTCGTTTTGCTTCTGCTGCTGACTCTCAATCGTCGCTCTTCTAAAGCTGCCGTGCACCCCCCACCCTTCTTCATTCCCCAATCTTCGAAAGAAAGAAGTCTACTTGGTCGTTTCTTTCTCATGCATAGGGCACAATGTCATTTGCATGAGGTATCCGCCAAGGAACATTTCTGATTTGCTTCACAGTTATGTCCTTCATTGCATTAAAGAGGTGCGGGCTGTGTGCTGAACACTGTTGAGTTTCACCGTTGTCGGAACGCTTTCCGGTTTTTTTCTCATCTAGTGTGGACTTTTGTTGTGGCGTATCTGTAGATTCCCTTCAATTGGTGGGATGCACTTGCCAGGTTACTTCATTCTCAAAGGCTGTTCCAATCCATTTGACTACTACGTCATCAGCTTTCACCAGAGCAACAGATACTGTGTAGAGTTGTTAATTGTACTGCATGGCCTCCTTTAGCCGAAGCGTTAGGTGTCTCGTCAAATGCAAAAAAAGTGACCCTAGTTGTAGTCTTCATCGTCGTCGTTGTCGTCGTCGGCGTTAACGCGAATGTCACCAAATGGTCGCCACTGGGAAAGAAAATAAATTGGCTTCGTGTGGGAAAATAGAAGAGCCGTAAAGGCGTTGTAGCAGTAAAGACGTCTTTGATAAATGCTAGGCTTTTGCTTTCAAACCATGTAAGCAGACTCCAGTGGCTGAGGAATTTCACTGTTTTTTTTTCTATGGCTTCATTTTGGGCCATTTTTGTTGACAGACTTTTGCCGTGGAAAGAAAATTCCATCCGTGAATTTCATGTACAACCTCCTGTATAGCTGGCGCACTCGTCAGCGGGAAGAGAAACGACTAGCTAGTGCACTCTTTAGCAACCTCCGAGCAGATATAAGTACAGTCGAACCTCGTTATATAACAAAGTAGAATCGGGACTGCAATTTAGTGCAATATAACCGATATGCATTGTGACAGAAGAGCTAAAAATCTATTCAAACTAATCGATAATCTGGCTCCCGCGAAAATCCTTGATACAAAAACATGTTATTTTAATCTCGGAACCTACCATAAACAAGGTAACCACAAGCTCAACGGAACCGGAACACGAAATGGGAAATTACAACATAACAAAGTTCATTTGACAAAACAGGCCTGCGTTTCTATTTTTTTTGAGGAATGATGTGGTCTTTGTATGGTGGCTCTTCACAGCACTGAGCAGGATAAGTTTTCCACGGTGTCCACGAACACGGGGGCCTTTTCTACTTCTCCAGTTTTGGATGCCGGGAGTTTTTCCTCTCAGCCTACTGGTCAAATATTTGTTCATCATAGTTGATAGTGCGCGCGGCCCACACAGTTTCACTTTCGTTATAAAAGAATAAGTGTCATTGAAATAAAGCGGCACCAACCAAAGTTCCTATTTAGTTTGCCATAGCCGATAATTCGCTATACCAGTGTTCATTATAACGAGGTTCAACTGTACAATACTAATGATGGTTGTTAGAGCTAGTTGGAGGAGGAGCAAAGTATGTAATGGAAGGAGAGAGAGAGAGAGAGAGAGAGAGAGAGAGAGAGAGAGAGAGAGAGAGAGAGAGAGAGAGAGAGAGAGAGAGAGAGAGAGAGAGAGAGAGAGAGAGAGAGAGAGAGAGAGAGAGAGAGAGAGAGAGAGAGAGAGAGAGAGAGAGAGAGAGAGAGAGAGAGAGAGAGAGAGAGAGAGAGTATCATTCCCGCTTTATGGCTGGTTATCTTGTAACACGATCTCGAATTAACTATCCTATACACAAATACCTTAATTTGCCTACCAACTTAAGGTTGCCCCTGTTTCGGACGCCCACTCAACTGATAAGTGACCGTAAAAAAAAACTGCTTATTGCGTGAAACAGTTACGCCTCCACAGGGCACCTTATTCAAATTTGCTTTGTCCAGTGTACAGTGCACAACGCACCTGTCTATAACAGTGTGCTCAACCTCTGAGAGCTGCGGACACGAGCTTTTCTCAAATATGTTGAGGACAAAAGTGGTAGGCCTAGACTTCAAAACACCGCAGTAGTTTTCTTCAAGTTCTTTTCGGACGAGGCAGGATGAGACCTGAAAGTATGAAAGCTGCGTCATAGACAAGTGTGTTGCCCCCTGTTCGTCGATCCCACAGAGGCCAGAAGATTTAGCAGAGAACCCGGCTCTGGGCCTGCAAGCCATGTGCTAGAGTAATAATAGGACGTGTTCCGGGTTTCTCCCCCTCGGGCGCTTTATAGAGCAGTCCCAAGTGGGTTGCCACGCATGTACAAGGCATATGGTGGTGGTGCACACAGAACGGAAGAGTGGTCAACCAAAGAAGCGTCGTGTTTGGACAGCGTAAGCCAGCACGTGCTCTGTGTTTACCCTGTGGCTCAGGGGAAAAATAAACGCTCTCCCCCCATTCTCTAAAAGGGACGCCTTTTTTGTGTGCCTGGCCACGGCTATTAAAAGGCCCCTCCAGTCCGACTTTTGTTATGGTTTCCTAGTTCTCTGGGCTGTGCCCCTTCCAAACATGCACTACAAAGCGAGGTCTGCTTTTGTGCTGGAAGTGTTAACACTGACCAGAAGGCGGCTCCCTCGGAATAGTCATTATCGTCATCACCGCCATCAGGTTATTTGTGTCCACCGCGGGATGAAGGCTTTTCTCACTTTCAACTGCTTCTATCTTGCGCTCTTCAAATTCATTCTTTGCCACTGAACTTCCTCATCCCATCTTCTCCGAAGAGTCATCGGTCTTCTCCTGCTTCTAGTCCTCTCTTTCAGTGGCCACTGAATTGCCCCATAATCCACCACTTGCCAGTTTTAATTACTCCCATGCCCGACTGCTTAAGCTGGTATCTCTTGATTTCAGCTAGAGTATCGTTCACTCAAGTTTTGCTTGCACTCTACCAAAGTCACCCACTTCCTATCTCTAAGCTTTCCTCTTATTACTCTTCTTCCTATGCCTTTTTGTTCCAGCCTGAGTTTTCGTTCAAGGTTCTTAGGAATTGCTCCCAAGTGTTGTCTGTGCCATGCCATCAATCATCACTGGCAGTATGCATGGGTTAGTGTATAGCTTTCTTTTTATTGAGAGGAGTAGTCTACTGTTAATTGCTTCAGAGTGTTTTGCCAAATGCTGGCCAGTCCATGGTAATTCTACGCATGGCTGCTTTCCTTCTCATGCTTTGGGTCATCAATCACAACTTGCCCGAGGTTGTCACAGTATTCACCAAACTTATTTTTGCATATGATTGCCTAGGCCCTAGGGGGCGCTTTCTGCATTTCTATTTAGCGCTAATTTCATCTTGCTCATATTTATCTACAAGCCTACGGAAAGGCTTTCTGAGTACAGTTCATGAAGCATTGTTTGCAGATCTTTCCCGTGTCACTGAACAAGACGTGTCATCCGCAAACTTTAAGTGGCCTAAAATTCCCCAGTTACTTGCATCCTGAATATCCCCTCTAGGCAAATGCCCTCAGGCCACCGTCTAAAAACCCTTAATGTGTGTCATAGATTATATTCTGTTTGAGAAAACTTCTGCTGCTGTCAAGCTGCAGGCCTCCGCTTTGGAGTGGCCTAAATATTCCTGTGGACTATATGCAGGTACCGTAAAAACCCACGTATAATACGGACCCGCGTATAATACGGACCCGCGTATAATACGAGGTGTAATTCGGGGACAGCAAAATCAGAAAAAAAAAAGTTTTCATCCCATATAATGCGAGGTAAAGAGCACAGAAAACATTTATTTGCATGCAGTTACCGTACAGTCATTCTCAGTTTTCACTGGCACTGTCTCCCGACGTCCGTTCAGTCATCGTCACGTTCGCTGCTGCTGTCTCCTGAAGTCGCCTTGTCGGAAATGTCTTCCCACAGAAAGTGGTCCTCAGTGCCATCAAGGGCGTTCGAGATGCCGCATTTCTTAAAAGAACAACTGACGAGCTCCTCTAGGATGCTGGCCCATGCATCCGCGATCCAGCCACAAAGCACCGCTGGCGAACCCGCGTCAGCCATTCGGTGGCTGTCACTTACGGGTCTCCTGACCTCATCCACTCTGTCATGCAGTCTTTGAAAGGCTTGTTGGCAAACCTAGTGGTGGCAGCTGGGATGTCATTCCTCCTGGAATGGAGCTCTGCGTTCATGAAAGGCGTCCAACACGAGCACTGACGGGAATCAACAGTGCTCCAGTCAAGCACCAGTTGCTTTCTCCACCCACGAACCGTGACGCCGAATTGCCGTCCTGCGGCGCAATTCCTGATGGTCTCGGCACATAAAATAACTTTTCTTTTAATTGCAGCCGAATACTGTTTTCGTGCACCCGACATCGTGATAGACTTGCGGTGAACGTGCTGAGATCCTTCGCGTGGTCAAAACAATCAAAATGGCACCGGCTGAGAGAAGCAGCAGCCAGCTAATGCCACTGCAAGATGGCACACCCTCCACTGAAACCGAAAGTGCAAATTTTCGGCTGAAAACTTTGGGATCCACATATAATACGAGGCACAGAAATTTTACATAGTAAAATTTGGAAAAAACCTATTATTATACGCGGGTTTTTACGGTATTTACTTTGGTGCAGCTTCACCGCAATGCGCATTGGACCGTTATGACCTACAGCAGTGATAGCGACTAAGCCATTGTTGTCCCATTGCCAGTGGTTATTTTGCACACGCAATACACCAACCTGAAAAAATGTATGCGGCAAGTCATCTGGTTATGTAGTCAGCTAGGTAAGTTCTTTTGCATGAACAGACGTGCAATGTTGCTTGAGTAGTAGATTTGGTCCATCCTCTTATGTATGAAATATGTGGGCAATACGTGGGGATTTATATTTTTTCATTCGTTGACGGAAAGGGCGGGTGCGGTTAATACAGGGGCGGGTTATACGTGCAAAAATACGGTACCAGCAATCGAATGATGATCTTTGAAATCCCCTTCATGACAGGTTTGTTTGTATGTGCAGGCAATCGGGTTGCTTATGATTCAGCAGCTCTAACAGGGGTGTGGTACTGCAGTTTATCTGATGGAAAATTGGGAGCAGGCCTTGTAATTTTGCACCGCGTTTGAACAGCTTGGGTACAAGTTGGGACGAGCAGAACAGCTGTGTTTCGGTCGTAAGAACAACGAAGCTACATTCAGGTCGGGCAGAGCTTAGCAAACAGGTTTACATTTTCTAGTTTGTGGCGCAGGAAATGGATCACAGGACCCAATGCATTCAGGGGGATTAGCTAAGACAGATTGGTTTTAAACCTACGAGGAATTCGATGTGGCACGGCTTAAAAAAAGGAATGCGAAATGCAAAAATAAGCAGTTCGCATTAAAATGCATCTGAAAAGCGGTAAAGACATGACCTATGTAAATTAATGTACTACGTAGAAGAAGAAAAATGGAGAAAGCATAGATGTGTGGAGGGTCCCACTCGAAAGGGGGCCAGTTCTCATTAGAGCCCTTCTTTCCCCCTTAATCCCACCCCCTCAAATGTTACCTCGGCATCATGCAAGGACTTAATTACTTGTTACTGATAATTTGATATTTGTTAATTAAACTGTTTGTTAGTTAAAATACTCGATTAATTATCTCTGAAAAAGGCCTTGCTCTGCACTTTTGCCACTCTCACTCTGCGCTCTGAATGGCTTGCGCCCCCTTTCGAAAGAACTATGCCATCAGTGAGGCACCTTGGCAGTTTACAGTTTTTTTTCGCGTTTCGTTTCCCCTTGAGATGCTCGTTGTTCAAAGCCTTCATCTAGCTTTGAAGCAACTGATCTGCTTTCCCTGGAGCAATCGTAAGCATGACTGTCAGATTTTTCATGCTGGTCGAACTCCTGTATATCACTTTCCTCCATTTTCCAAACCCAGCGGACACAAAGGAGGAGCTCTTTTTTGAAGTGAGCCAAATCCACCTGAAGAGAATTGCAGTCAAAAAGCAAAATTTTTGTTAGTGGGCCTAAATGCAACACTGTAAATGCTAACTTCCCCTAGCTGACATGTGGACCGTATCATATAGTAGGTTTTACGGCGTTTCACTTTTAAGCTGGGTCACAAAATTTGACTCATTTCAAAAAAGAAGCTCCTCAAATGGTGGGCCCGAATTCCTTTTATATATACCACTCTACGGTGGAAATTCACAACAAGGAAAACAAAAAGCACCATTTTTTGCTGGACCTCACTGAAGGCAGCAAAACATTTCAAACCAGGGTGCACAAGATCTGCCCTTTCGATTGTTTGATTCTGTTTGTGCATGGCTGCCCAGATGAGGCCAGAAAGATCCTTGGATGGCCCTTGGATGGCCCTCTTGTCCATCTCGTTAATTGGCATTGCTAGTGACGGTACACGGTTCATGCTCGCGTGGTTCTCATTGCTGAAAGGCATTAAAGAAGGCCTTAAGAGTTCATTTGGTGCATCTCTAGTGCTGTTGGTTCTAGGGGTGCACTCAGCAGCTTGCTGCCGGAAGGTCCTTTTTGATGCATCATGTACGGGCTGCTCTCTGGAGTTAGTGAGCTGTACTGCGAGAAAAAAAGGGTAGCTTTAAATTATCCGTCCCTTTTTACATAAAATAGTTGTTAGAACGGCTCAAAAATAATTATGACTGAACCAAACCTTAAAAACACAGTAACAATACGTGAGATATTCCCAAGTGCTTTAAATTACAACTTTAGTACTGACACGTTTGGTTTGAGTGCCATCTTTTTTTTTTTTTTTTTTTTTGCTTGAGTTCTCATTCGACTAGGCAAAGGTAAGCCTTCTGCTACTCGCAGCTATGCCAAATACAATTTACTGATCCCTCTTTGTACTATTGTATGATAAATCCCGTTCAAAAGAGCATGGTTGTTTTAGTTTTAGTTGGTGCATAAGTCAAATTGTCGAAGCTTTTTAGTAGCCATTTTTTATGGTGGTATTGTGCGTAGTGTGAAAGATACTATTGGCCAAACAAAACAGCATTTTCTAGGTCATAGTAATTTCCCTGAATAATTTCTCTGACTCTCTCTGAATAGATCAGAGAGAGTCATCAGAAAATTAAAGCCAAGGGCTGTAAGTTAAATTTAAATTTTTTACTTTTTAAAAAGTCATCACAAATTTTGCACCCTTCCCTAGTAGTCAGAGGGGCCATGGCCCTTTGGACCTCCCCGTGGTAACTGGAAGGTGTAACAGCAAGAACCAGGTCATTGCAAACAGGGAGCCCATATGGGTTCTGAAATGTTTCTTAACTATTTGTGATTTGGCCATTGACTGCATTAGCATTTCTTCAAAGAACCAGGTTTGATAAATTTAGTTTGGGGCCATGCATGTTGGTACACAGATGCTGACAGGGATAGGGAGCCACACTATGGTACAGTTGACGCATCTATTCTAGGAAATGCTTAAAGCATGCCAAGAAAAGAATAGACTTAAAGAGCTCCGTCTGCAATCTAATTGTCTGTTAACTCATTTATTACTGCAAACCTCTCTTCCGAATTCTAGGAGGTGGTCGCTAATGTTAAAATCTGCAAAAAGAAAATGCAGGAGAAAAATACGTGAATGTGTAGGGAGAAAGAAATTCGAATGTTAAGGTAAGACATCAATGAAGTTGGCAAATGCACGTGCTAATGGCGTGCATGGCTTGGGGTGTAGCTCTTGCTTTCTACATGTATGTTCACTCTTTAAACACAAATATCCCAAACTACTGATTGACCAGTGTAGATTTTCTGTTAGGAGTGCCATCGATTGCATTCTGTCATACAAGCCCACCGTCTGTAACTGCACATTAGCTTATAATTGCCAATGCTGGGTTATCTGCCCAGATAGCAGGTTGCATGGCCCTATGCTGTGCTTTATGGGAGACGGCGCTGCTCAGTTTTTGGGTTGAAGAAGGATGCTCACAATTAGAGGCTGCCTAAAATCAAGGCAGTACAGTGTTTTACTCATTGCAGAGCTGAAATTTCTGCAACACGATGAAGGATTTCATGTGGTGTTTCTTGTTATGAACTGATACTGGCGTGCCCACTTTAGAACAGTGCTATGAAACTCTGCAGAAGCTATTTTTGTGCTGTGTGCAGTGTGTGAAGAGATTTTTTATGCAGTGCACATATGCACCCACACGTGCATGCAGGCATGCCCAAGCACATGTGCACACGCAGATACATGGCAGGTGAAGCAATTTTTTTTTTTTAAGGTGCAAATGTGGGGATGGCAGTCTGCCAGCCAGGCATGATGCAATTGTGCACCAACATACGTCGATTAAAACTGTGGCAGGCAGATTTCAGGGTGAGGCGTGAGCAGGCACTGCACTCTTGAAGGTATTGTGGGTTTCCATGTACTATGCTTTAACAGTACTAGTAGCAAACAAACTGCATTAAGGTTTACTTAGGTTGGCTGCGAATGCAGATGTGTTTTTTAAAACATACAGGTACAGTTTTACGAACTATGCTGATAATTTTTTAAAATTATGGTGAAACAGTCAAAGATGTAACACTGGATGTGAAATGTGAAATTTTTGGTAATGGCCAGCTTGGTCTGCTAGAACTGCCAACCGTTTGCACCGAAAATATACCTCAGTATCTTCCTGTGCAAAAAAGAAAAAGAGAGGGTAGGAAAAGGAAAGGAAAAAAAGAGAAAGGAATGTGCATTATCACATTTTTCTGTTGAAACACATTTTCTGCTAATTTAAAAAGGCACTTTTCTTGGCATTTTTGTTGCACTTGGCACATTTTCACAGGCACAAAAATGTTCTCAGCAAGTCAGTTACGAAGCCAATAGAAATCTTTTCTTTCCTCAATTCCTGTGCTGAAATAGATGGCCTTGAAGCTACAGGCATGAGCACTTCTTGCAAGAAGCCCAATACGTACCGGCTTTAAGTGTCCTCATAGTTCGGAATAGGGGTTCAAAAGTAACACACAATACTTGTAAGCATATACGGTAAAATGCTAAGAGATAGCCCACCCAAAAATAGCTCCAAATCTAGTGAGGACAAGGGAATGGGCTATTCATTGGTGAGAAACAAGGAAATGTGAAGGTGTGTGGGAAAAAAAAAAATCACAAGAAATCTTAAAGTATAGGTTACCTTTCGGTGATGGGGCATCTTGCAGGGTTTCACAATAGGTGCAAAGATGAAATTTGGAATGCTGTTGAGCAACACTAAGAATTTACACCTGGCTTTCATTGTAGATGCAAAGAATTGCTCCTAAATCACCGGCTTACTAGCTCCACAATGCAACTTAGTCGGTCCATGAGAAACTATTTCACACGGACGTCTTAGGCAGGGCAAAGGAGCAGTCTTACGAGCTCTGATGGGATATTTTTCTTTTAATTAAGACACAAATTCAAAACTTCTGCAAATAAGTGTTCGCATCCAAGTTATGTTTTAGGGAGGCATCATTGTGTGTTCACATGGCACGTTGTTTTGCTGCGTCTGCTGTTCTAGCCAGAGTATTTTTGACATTAGTGAGTTGTGTTGCGGAAATTTAGATTTAGCGCATGAGTTGTGCGTTTTGCTTGGCCTCAACTCATGCCAATCGTGAACTTTGGGATTCTTTTGCATTTTGCACACCTCACATCAATAAGTCCTGTGTTGCACTAATCCAAAACTTTGGATTCTTCCACATTTTGCATTTCTTATTGATGAACTGTGTTGCGCAAAGCCTAAGCTTTTGCTAATCCTAAACTTTGGATTCTTTCCCATTCTACAGTTCTCACATTGGCGAAGCCTGTGTTGCTCTAATCCTAAACTTTGGGTACTTTTGCATTCTGGATACCCTGCATCGTTGAGGGCCGCGTATGTTGCGCCCAGTTAGGCCTAAGCACGACACCAATCCTAAACTTTGGGCGGCTGCTGCTGCTCCCACTTGCTGCAGGTGCGTCTGGGCTTCCCCTGTCGGAGCCGGAGCACATGACGGCCCTGCTGGGGCAGGACGTGATCCTGCACTGCCCCTTCGAGTACCCCGACGGCATGCCCGTGCCCTACCTCGTCCAGTGGCACAAGAAGGACCACAAGATACCCATCTACATCTGGTGCGTGCACGCCTCCTTCCTCTCCAACGGCAGGCCGCTAAACTGAACAACGAGACATCCTGTGGTGACTGAGGCGCTGCATTCTGCAAATGCATTGCAGCGTGAAAGTAGATGAAGACTAAGAGATAACGACAGGACAGGTGCAGCCCTTCTTGGTCTTCTTAGTCTCAGTCTTCTCTCTTAGTGTTTGTCTGTTTGTCTACATTCATTCTGTAATGTTTTCCACAGATGAGTACCAACTTGTCCAGCAGCATGTTTTTCTGCATTCTGGGAAGTTTAATTCTCAGGATGTGAAGAGTTCAACCCCCCCCCCCCCCCCCCCCAAAAAAAAAAGAAAAATTAGAAAAAAATGTATTTCTATTGTCTACCAAGCAGTAACCACTTGACATCCATCGGACGTTTCAGATATGTCTGTCCTGGCGGTGATCAATATTTGTAAGGCATCTGGTTAAGAGCCCATAGACGCCTCCCATACATCTGTAGAATATCGGGTTATAGCACCTCTATACGTGTGGAACTATTGAATCACAGCGCAAAAAAAGAATGGCAGATGAAGGGAGGTGACATGAACAAGCAATTGTCCGAGTCACCCCTCTTTTTTCACGCTGTAAATATTTTGTTTAGTGAAGTACTAACTGACCCACGCTTTCCTGTTACTTTGTGTGTTTTGGCATGCCTCTGGGATCTTATCTTTTGCAGAGGCGTATTTGCATTGTACATGTTGCACTTATATCTATATGTATCTCGTAACCCTTCAATGAGCTGTTTGCGGGCACCAAAGTTGATGAATAAATTAGAGCGTTGCTTTGCAAAGGGAATCCGAATTTCACAGGGGCATACTTTCTCTCTACCGTCACTGTTTGTGTGATTCAGTAGTTCTCGAATGGAGGTCCGGGAACCTCTATGAATCCGTGAAGGAATATCAAGGCGCCATGAAGCCCTTGCCAAAATCCGCCCCTCCCTACCCATTCTGTTTTCCTTTTTGCCAAATCTTGCCGGCAATGCAAAAATGTGGCTTTTGCTGCATGTTCTCTACGTTTGCTTCTCCGCGTGGCACATGTTTTAAGGTTGGCTTTTTGCACAGCACACCAGCTGTGTGGCAAAGCCAGACACACAATGGGCAGCCTTATAGTAATAGGTGTTTTGGTGACTTTTTTAGCTGCTAGAGCCAGTTGTTTGACATCATGACACGGACGGACGTAGCTTATTGTGAGGTCCTACGTCACTCTTGCAAACCTGAAGGGGGTCCCTGGCACACTCGTGGCTTAGTACCCCTTACCTGTTTATTCACGTATTGTTTGCATAATTGTTTATTTTATTCTTTGCCTATTGATTCCTTTTATTTTCTAGCCCACTTTAAGACAGCTCAGTTATGTACAGTATTGTGCCATGAAAGCTGTGCACTATCACCGAGGTTCATACAACTGTGGTGGGAATATTTAAGATTATAGCATATACGTTCCCGTGTAAAAATGAAAGCGGTTTCACTAAGGTGAATGTGAGTGGTAGTGCGCAAGCAGAACAGTGGCAGGTAAGGCCATATATGCTAACCCGCAGAAAGAAATCTTGGTAAATACCGGCTGATATGTTATATATGTTATCCTAAGTGTGTTCTTGTTCACACAAAAATATTCTTCTGTACACTGACACACACACACACACACCTGCACGCATGCACGCACGCATGCGCATGCGTGCGCGCACACACACACGCACATATTGTGTATATATATTTTTTTCCATGCATATTGACATGCAGTGTACCACACACCAAGAAGCACTCGATCATGTAAAGAAGCAACTAAACACAAGGCACAGTAAACAGGGACATCGAAGGGCATGTGGACTGATCTCATATTATTGTAAGTGGAGTACACTGTGGGCATGCAGTCGTGAAATATTTTTGCTCAGTTATTGTATAAAGCCAGTGCTGACACAATTGCTAAAATGCCTAGTTCCGCAGCCCCCTCAATTATGACAGTACTAGTAGTATCTACTGACAACAGCTGCTCATTGCCCTTACAGTTGGCGAGAAAGGGGTGTTGCCAGCATTGGTGAGGCACTTGGAAAAGCGAGGAATTTGGAGTCAGATATTTTGCTAGAAAGATTAATCAATATTCTGGGCAGGTCAGCATGTTTTTCTGCCGAAAAATTCTGATAGGAAAATCAGGTTTCCATTGTCCTGCAGTTTTTATATACAATTTTTGATCCTTGTTCAAAGTGCACGTCATGGCTAAACATTTCATCCATTAGGGCAGTGGTTCTCATACGGGGGTCCGCGGTCCCCAGGGGCTCCTCGAGAGCATTTGAGGGGTCCGCGAAGCCTCATCCAAAACTTTCCCCCCTGCCATTCTTTCCTCCATTTTGCTAGAACTGGCTGGCAATGCCAAAAGGTGGCTTCGCCGCGTGACATGTACGTTTAGTTTTTCCGGGTAGCGCATACTTAACATCGGCTTTTTGCACAACATGCCAGCTATGAGAAAAAAAAACAGACACAAAAAAGGCGGCATATAGGTGTTAAGACGACTTTTAGATTCAATAGCACATTGTTTAACATTGTGGCGCGCATCGTCATAGAAGTCAAGCACAAAAGGTGGGCATCGAGCAAGTGTGTGCGCGTTGTGTGTGTGTGTGTGTGTGTGTGTTGGGGGGGGGGGTGGTAAGCTACAAGTTCAAATTGGTGGACACTATGACACCGATCGGCATGTATTTCATCGTGGGGTCCCCCATCAATTTTGCAAGCCCGAAAGGGGTCCCCGGTTGAGTCATGGCTGAGAACCACTGCATTAGGGCATGTGCCTTCCTTGAATGTCCCGAACTGTGTTTTCTTTGCACATTTGTTTTTGCATATCTGCTGTGCACTCACTAATGTGTACATATTGGCACTGCATGTTCAGATCTTCAGCGAGAGTGTTAGGATAGTTTAGAGCAGGGGACGGCAACCTGTGGAGCAGTATTGTGCAGCCCCCAGCCCGCCATCAGAACCCCCGCCCCTCCCCTTGTCACTTCCTATCTGAAGGCCGACATGCCAGTTTTGACCTCAAATGGGGTTAGACGGGAAACAAGAACAAAGAATTGATCACTTCGACTTGGCATTGTTCCCCGTCTTCACACTAAGTCAGTTTATTACCAATAATTGACCAATATAATTGTCCCCAATTTCCCACTTGGCCTTCTGCCATGTTGGCTTCATGCAACTCGGCCGACCACCTCAAAACGTTGCTGGCCCTTGGTTTAGAGTAAGGCACTGCATGCCTCAGGAGATGGCCGCCACACTGGCCTGTTAGGTGACACTTTTCTATTCCCCCCATAAACATGCAGGAGCTCCAGCTACTTTGGGTATAATTGCAATCAAGTAACCCTCTCTCTTCAGTTGCAGCATACAATTACCTGAATAGGGCAAAAAGTTTCCTGGTTGCACCTGACAGAAGCAGCCAGGAAGCAATATTTCCAAGCTTTGGGATGCTCATCCTATTGGTTTTTAAAGGATAAACACTTTTGGAAGGATAAACTTCCGTCTCTCTGGTTAGTGTTTTACTTACCAGGGGGACAGCAATGGAGCTCTACTCAGAGCGAAATGTATGACAATGAGTGTTATATTTCTGCAGTATCTGTTCATCCGCCTTCCGATCTAAAAAAATTCCTGTAAAGCACGTTTCACTGCAAGTAAGTACGCGATGAGGGAAAGGCAACTTAGGGAAGGAGGTTTATGTAAACTTTAGGAAGTGCTGTAACCGCATTTCAGTACGAAAATAGTGCTAGCATTCACAGACAGAGCACTCTGATGGCGCATATGCTTTGAAAAGATGGGCCAGGAAGTTAGACGTAATATTTCAACTTTTGCTCAGACGCACTGCCGCTTATTGCCTGTAGCTGTATGCGTCCACATGCCTTAGAGAAGAACTCATGCGGTTGCTGGTGTTGACATCACATGTTCAGGTGCTTAGGGTGCTTGCTGTACACCATCAAAATCTTGAGTCACCTTCAGAACCTATTTGAAAAATGTAGGTTAGGTGTGGGAAATCCGTTTCAAGCAGTGTGAGCCTACTCAGCTTAGCTGAGAATCTATTGCATTGTGATTGGGACACGCTGAAGGAGAGTGTTGTGTAGCTACTGAACAAGTCAGTCCAATTTTTAAAATCATTCTACTCATTCGTACCCTCTTGTCACGAGACATACCGTATAAACCGGATTATGGTCGACCCGGTATATAGGTCGACCCCCTACCTTGAGGTGGGAAAAGTTGACAAAAAAATAATTCGGCACAGAAGCGCACTCACAGTGTCTATATTTATTTTCGACGCCCGTCCGTCACTGCCACTGTATGCCTGCCGAAGTCACTCTCCGAGCTCTCAGAGTCTCCGAGGATGACTGCTTGCACTCATCTTCCATGCCATCAGGCGCGTTGTTGTGGAGACTTGCCCGAACGCTCGTGTAACCATGTCGTCGGGCACGCTGCCCAGAGAAGGAGCTTGACACGGTCGCAACCGGCCCGTATAGGTCTTTTTGTTGTCGCCGGCTATCCACTCATTGTACAGTTCGCGGAGCCGTCCGCGCATGGCCTCCGGAGTGATCGTGAGCGAAGTTCCCGGTCGAAGTCCGCCACTTTTTTCTCCAACTCGGGGTGCACCGCTTGACGTCCACAGAACGATCGGTTTCGGTGGTTGCACGCGCACAGCTTAGCTTTCTGGCTCCGCCAGTACCGCACACTTTTCTCTGAAACGCCTAACTGGCGTTACGCCGCCATATTCCCATTCCCACTCGGTGACTCAATCGCCGTCAGCTTAAACGCCGCGGTGAACTGGCGTCGACTGCCGCCACTCATCTCGGAACAGAGACGTACAGAAATGTACGCACGCACGCACGCGTAATAGACGAGTAAAAGACGAAAAACTAGAGAAAAGCGAAATCAATAAAGGCCTGATAGAGCGATAGAGCAGTCCGACACGAATGGCGTTTGGCGACGGACTACGCTTGCACAATGTTGCCAGACAACGATTTACATTCTGCCAATGACCGCTATATAAGACGAGGGGTGACTTTTGTGCGGATTTTTTTGGAAAAAAACTCGACCTATATTCCGGTTTATACAGTACTTATGTGAGCAAATATTTTCGACAAACAAAGGCATGAACTTAAAATTACATGGCCTCGTTTTGTTCAGGAACGAACAGACGAGTAAAATTTTGCCTGTTTGATGTGCTTTATTTAGTTGCAGCTTTATGTTCACGGTAGTCTGGTTTGCGTACTTACTTTATGGCCAGTTGGCTGTCTGAGTAGCTATTCTGTAGAGCCATTTCTAGGGGTGTGCGAATATTCAAAAATTTCGAATATCAAAGTCGAAGTGACTAACACGATATTCAACTTCAGTTTCACTATGTATGAAAGCTTCAAAATATTTTTGAAGTATATTTTGAATTTTGAAAATACAAAAGTGACAGTTGTTTTAACAAGCTCAGATGAATGAAACTATGTCGCGCCAAAAATGAGAAGTGCTCCACTAAACATGCCTGAGAAATACATTCTCCACAACTAGTTAAACTAGTTTGGTTCTGGATGTATCGCACTTTGAGCGTGCGATACCGCACCAGCACCAGCACCAGCACCTGCAGCTGCTTTTCGTGCTAGCGGCACTGGCTTTTCTGCAAAGCGCTGGAGACGTGCAAATAAGGTGCTTTCGGGGCGCACTTCTTATCTCCTTGGCACTGGGCTTCTCTTTTCGCACGCTGATAAGGTGTTTGAGCTCAAGCTAGCCTCATCTTGACACTGTCTAGATAAAAAAGCCCAGCTGCATAGTGATATAGGGGTTTTCTAGTCAAGTGATGGGAAGCGTTGTTCTTCCTTTTTATTCGTAATGTTAATCTTTTTTGTATAGGACATGGGAAAGGCCATAAACGAGACTAGTTTCGGGCTAAAAGTTACGAAGATAAAGCTTTCTGTTCAAGAAGGTGTTGGCACTGTGGGGAGGTTTATTACCAGGCACTCCTGCCAATTGTGGTCTCTCTCTCTCTCTCTCTCTCTCTCTCTCTCTCTCTCTCTCTCTCTCTCTCTCTCTCTCTCTCTCTCTCTCTCTCTCTCTCTCTCTCTCTCTCTCTCTCTCTCTCTCATACTTTTTTTATGTTAAATGTTTATATTTTTATACGTTTATATTAAATTATATTTATGTTAGGTTACCGAGTTTTTTTCCTGGAACTGACGGGAACATGTGTAGAACTGCCATTTACATTGTATTTTTAGATGCATTGTGTTAGTCACATGCAGACAGTTTGTCAGAATATCTGTCCTTGTTGCAGTAGTACGGAAACAGCGGGGGTCGAAGCCAACACATGAGATGAAAGTTGGCCCGATTTTAAATACAGTATCATAAAGACGCCAAAAGCTGAAGTATAGCTTGTGTACGCCTGTTTTATGCTGTTGAAAAATTTTGTAAACCTTCTTTTTGCAAAAAATTTCCCCGCATTTCCCCGAGGGGAAGAATGTGAAAGTGCGAATGCAGGAGTTGAATTTGCGCGGTTCGGTAATGTTTGCGAAAGAGAGATCACACACACACACACAACTACAAAGAAAGAAAGATGCATTTATTCACAGACACCTATTTGTGTTGTCGTTGTACTTGATTGCTAGAGCGGATCTCAGCTTTGAAATTTCGTGTCAGTACTCCTTTAAGCGGGTGCATTAGCCCTTCTCACGCCCGATTCCTGGCCAATCCCCCACGTGGGTATGTGCCATGCACAGACACCTATTTGTGTTGTCGTTGTACTTGATTGCTAGAGCGGATCTCAGCTTTGAAATTTCGTGTCAGTACTCCTTTAAGCGGGTGCATTAGCCCTTCTCACGCCCGATTCCTGGCCAATCCCCCACGTGGGTATGTGCCATGCACAGACACCTATTTGTGTTGTCGTTGTACTTGATTGCTAGAGCGGATCTCAGCTTTGAAATTTCGTGTCAGTACTCCTTTAAGCGGGTGCATTAGCCCTTCTCAACGTTACTAGAATAAACTCAGTTTCGGAGCTCCGCATCTCCGCCAGCGGAGGAGGGTGGGCCAAACGGCGGTCGCGAGAACTAGCGGCGCTGCAGTCAAGTCTTGCGCTACTCTCGGGGCGTCGTCTGCTACATGCGGCGGCGGCGGCGTGCCGCCGTGCCGCGGTGGGCCGCCGCGGAGTTGCTCGCGGCGGCTTTCTAGTAGTGCTATGGCCAAACTAAACATTTATCATACTTTCAGTCGACAAACTTCAAAATTAGTCATCCTTCCAGTTGACACCCCGCATCACATTTGCGCACGGTTTACGTAGATATGCATACGGTCGTCTGTATGCAGTGACTTGCGTGCGTTGCTCATTGGTTGGCTGATTTGACGGTGGGCCTATATTTGAGCTGTGTAGATTGCGTGTAACTTCCATATACGGGAGTTTCTTAGCGAGTGAGCATTTTCAGCGTAGTTCCGATAACTACTGAGCTGTCTTATCTCGACCAAAAACGACCCAACACGTTTGTAAGATAGTGACTTTATATTTATTTTACTTTATATTATATTTTATATTTTATTTTATTCACGAGCCGGCGAGTGTAAAATATTCCACACCTTTTGTTCGTTGCCTCGTCGTAAAAACTCTCGAAAATCCACTGCTTTGAAGGCAGCGTGACAGTTGACAATTTATCAATTGTCAGTGTGAGGCCAGGGCAACTCTGAGTCACGGCAGCGTTGCTAATAATCGCTTGCCTTTCGTCTTGCTGTTCTACTTCCGGCGGCTCCTCCGCCGAAGAACTAGGCACTGGACTTTTGCGGGACATCGTGCGTTTTTGGCGTGATTTGCGCCTTGATCCCGAAAGTTTCGGCTTCGATATATGGGGTGGAAGTGCTGGGAACAAACGTGGAATGGCACCGGGCGCGAGCTCCCACTTTCCGCGTGCTATCAAAATTTCTTGTCCGGCAACAACATGACGGTAGTGCTTTACAATGTCGTCATCTTCAAAATGAATGTCACAGACTTTGCACTTCGCAGTTAGCTTTTTATCTTTGCGATGTAAAGCTTGCTCCCACCTTTTGAATTCCGTAGGGTCCTTTGGTGGCCCGAAGAAGTGGCGTGAAGTGGAGTAGCCGTTGCGGTAGCCGCTCTTGCACCCCGGCGCAAAGCAAGTCGGCATGCCGAACCGTGGATGAATCTCTTGCTCCTCACTACGCTTTGTACATGACGTACGTGTCTTCGTGCAAGCTCCTTCGCATGGCCGAAAACAGTTCCAAAAATGACCGACGAGCAAAGCGTACACACTCGCTGCCAACGTTACTAGTAATGTTGGTCGCTGCAAAGCACGCGCACTTGCACCGACGATCTTAATGAAAACCATCTGGAGTGAAGGAGGCGCCCGCTATTGACGCCGACGCTCGCCAGGCAAAACAACACCTGTTTTGCCTGGCTGCAGGCAAAACACGTGAGGGTGGTCGTTCCGGCCCGCAAAGCAGTACGACAGTTTTTGTGAACCTCATCAGTGGGAGGTCCCGTTAACCAGCTTTCGGTGTAGAGTTCCTGTGCTGAATTTTTATGTGCGCCGGGCTGGTCTCACCTTCTACAGCCTTTCGAATTAATTCCGGGTGAATAAAAATCATACACCCCTTTGTTGCTTCCACCGAGTACCTGACTTTTGGAATGTTTCAAGCGAATACGCATTACGCCCTCGAATGCGTATTCGATCATATTTAATCGCGTACGGCTAATATGGAATTGCTTAAACAACTGCCTTATGCAGCTCCTTTGGAAGGTAGTAGGGTTGTTGTTTTTTGACACCCCTTTCCTTTTACGCAACCAAAAAATGCTTTCAGGTGGTTATGAGACATCTTGTGCGTGAGCAAATTCTGCAGCTTCCCTGTTTCCACAACCCTGTCAAAAGTTGCCATGACACTGTTCATACGTATGGGGAGTCCTAAAAATACGGTTTTCTTGAGGCCCTCAATAGCTGATTTTCCTTGTGCATCCTGGAGTCCTGTTATGTACAATTCAGCCTTTAAAAAAGTCCTCATTGAAGTCCTCATTCGCCTTTCGCCGAGGTGCCTTGTACGATCAGGTGGAGGGATTTCTTGAGTTCAAAACATCAAAAAGGCGGTCAAAGATCCTTATGAACTTAGGCGTAGAATCCGCACATTTAAATTGTGGATTAAAGCTTTAACGTGATTTCGCAAAAGTCGAGTGCATCTGCGAGAGATGAACTGAGCGTCAGAACTGTAGGCGAACTTTCATCTTCGGTGATCTAATGTCTCGTATGCACCACAAACAGCGCTGAGGCCGGAGGAGGTGAGACGAGCCCGGCGCATATAAAAGTTGAGCATAAGAACTCTACATCGGAAGCTGGTTAACGGAACCTCGCACTGACGAGATTCACAAAAACTGTCGTGTTGCTGCACAGGCATAAAGGCGCGGCTTTTACAAACGTGTTGGGTCATTTTTCGTCGAGATAAGACAGCTCAGTACTTATCGAAGCTACGCTGAAAATGCTCACTCGCCAAGAAACTCCCGTATATGGAAGTTAAACGCAATCTACACGGCTCAAATATAGGCCCACCGTCGATTCTTAGCCAGCCAATGAGCAACGCATGCAAGTCAATGCGCATACAGACGATCGTATGCATATCTACTCAAACAGTGCACAAATGGGATGCGGTAACGTCGACTGGAAGGATGAAGATGTTTAAGCTTGTCGACCGGGAAGATGATATATGTTTAAATTTAGCAATAGCAGTACTAGAAAGCCACCGCGGTACGTCGGGGCGGCGGCCCGCCGCGGACGGCTGCTGCGGCGGCTCGCCGCAGTAGCAGACGACGCGCCGAGAGTAGCGCAAGACTCGACTACAGCGCCACTAGTTCTCGCGCCCGCCACGCGGCCCGCCTCTCCGGCGGAGCTTTCAAACTGAGTTTATTCTAGTAACGTTGGCCCTTCTCACGCCCGATTCTTGGCCAATCGCCCTAAGTGGGTATGTGCTAAGAAAGAATTCTTCTTGGCCAATCGCCCTAAGTGGGTATGTGCTAAAGAAATTAGGAACTCTTCTTGGCCAATCGCCCTAAGTGGGTATGTGGTGCGGATGGACGGACGGCGGTGGACGCGTGATTCAGGGTCGCTTAAGAAGTGCATTCGCACTTAAAAGTTTGCAAACCTTGAGCCTTTTATTCTTCTACGGGCTAGTTACTCAAGCTTACCCAGCAAATTGTAAATTTTAGTTTTCCTATTAAAAATTGTAAATTATTCACTTTGAAAGCAGAAATTACCATATGGACACCCACTTTTGCTGAACTGGCAGTCAGTGTGCCAAATAAATTCCCCAAATGCAGCCCTGAAGCACTCGCTAAAAATACATCACGAAGCTTGTAACAGTACTTGAGTGAAAAATAGAAGTCAAAACACTGGTTTGAGCTTTTTTTGTTACTTTTCTATGTTTTACACCTCTCCGTAATATGTCAGATCGTTATGTTTTCCGACTTGTTTTTTGGCCAAACGCTCTGAACTGTACATTACTGCACGTGGTACTAAATTTTGTAGAGAAAATAAACGGAAGTGAGTTACCACACATCTCATTTCAGGCCTTGAGTGCCGGCATCTTTGAGTGCCGGAATCTTTTTAGTGAAAGTGGTTCTGCAAATGGAATGGAATGGTCATAAATTTATTATGGGTAAACCGCGTTAGTGAGTGATTGGCAAACCATATATCACCATTGAGGTTCATTACATAATCAGCAGGAATGCCTTCGGTTTCTTATGCATGTTAGGCATATTAATGGTGACAAAGAAATTTCCTTTTACATGAATTGGTTCAACTTTTGTGAGCATAAAACGCATGACAGGATACATTTTTAACTTGCAAAATTAGTTTCGTGTGCACTATGAATGTTTTTGTAGTTTGTGGAATGATGAGAACAATGAATAAAATAAACAAAATATGAGCACAGGTATTTCGTGAGTTCACAGAGTATAGAGGAGTTTTTGAGCGACATTTTCTTTTCTTTTCATTGACCTATGGGACAATAGGCCTCTGAAGCAGCCTTCCAGGTCAAAAAATGTTGGGGACTGTTGGCTCATTTTTTCAAATGGCACTGTTGTTGTCTGGGTTTTCTGGGGGAAATGAGGTTGCTCTACAAGGTACTGAAATCAAGCAACTTGTGCAAGTGGGGCTGTGTGCAACAGGCGAAGTAAATGTTGGGGAGATTTTGCGATGGCACGCGACGTAGAAATGCCAGTATTTCTCATACCTCACTTAATAAGCTCACATGGACTTCTGTGGCTGTGTGGATAAAAGCGCAGGCAAAAATTGAATGATTGACACCAAGGAACGGCACCACTGCGTGCCTATGGTTAAATGTGGATCTGCAGATGTATGATGGGTATCGTAGGATGAATTGGCAGTGGATGTCCATTTTTGGACATCCGAGGGCTATCGTGCCTCGATTTTTAGCAAAGGTATGCGAAAATTTACTGGTACCTTCAACCTAGCTTTTTAAAACCTTTTGTAAGTAACCATATTGACCTGTGTCTTGTGATTCATCCATCTGTTATTAATTTGTTCTAGAATATTTTCTTCTGATTGAAATTTTTGCACATGTACACTACAGACAAACTAGCATATACTGGATATCCAACGGATGTGCGGTGGCTGCTTAGGTACTATTTAGATGTTTTCTAGCGTTTGGCATTCGAAGGGCCCTGTATCATCTTTCAGAAAGTGTTTTTATCTTATTTGGTCTCTTCATATGCCAAAAACACTGCAACAACCTAACCAAGATAACATAGTGTGGCACAAGGTGTGCAGTCATCGTTAAATTTATGTTTCATTGTTGTTCTGCAAGCGAGGACAGAGGTCGGTGTTGGTAGGTTGTCACCATGTCGTGTGACGCCATGTAACATCATTACTTGTTGGTGTTGGTATGGTTGGTGGGCACCATCTGGCGTGGCTTGGTGGTGTGGTGCGTGGTCATAGAACTGTAGCATCTCCTACTGCATGCCTTACACTGTATGGCTACTCACCATAGGGCTACTAAAAAAAAATGAAGGAAGCTCACACTAACACGTAAGACTTGAAGGTAGTGAAGCTGTATGCAGCAGTCACGACCATCATGATGGTTTAAGTCCATGATTGCAGCCACCTTGCTTCTTCGCTGCCACAATTACCTTTACTGAATGATTTTTGGTGTAAGTGTGAGCTTCCTTCATTTTTTTTAAAAGTGATAATCATTGGATATCACCTTGGAGAGGCATGTCCGTCTTGTTCCCAGCAAGTGTTGCCACAATTACGGCGAACACTGGAGTATCTTTTTTGGCCATTTTTGGCCGATCTCTCTAAGTGGGTGTGCTTGGCTTGACAAACGTGTGCCGGAAACGCTGGACGGTCACCACAAGGCACACACACATGAGTGCTCAGCATTTTCTTGGTTTTTTAAACTGCTGGGCGGTCGCCGCGAGGCCCGCACTCACATGCACGTGCTCGACAATTTCTTGGCATTTTTAACCGCGGACACGAAAAATTACGACTTGCTTAATAAGAGCTTCGCTGTTAAAAGGTATGCCTTACACGGACGGCTATGGGTGTCCCTAGCCTGTGGTCCTTTGATGACCTAACTATATATTCGAATATTCAGTTATCGAATGCATGTAGATGACTTATTTCTCAGATTTGACAAGGATCGAGGAAATGTCCATATACTGAGGCAGCCTAGCAATCGAGTTCCAAAAGTCTCTAACGCATTACTGAATCCTACAACAGTGCCCCAGTTTCTGGATTAATGGACAGTCTAAATGAAGTGGCATTGGCGTCTGCGAAAATGGTAATTGAGTGGATCGTGCACCACGTGGCGTGCACGTGACGTGCAGGTACGACGGCTACCCCCCGCACGCGGCCGACGACTACAAGGAGCGCATCTCCCTGTCGGGCCAGTCGTCGCTGAACCTGACCAGCGTGCGGGAGACTGACAAGGGCTGGTACGAGTGCAAGGTCTTCTTCCTCAACCGGGAGACCATCCGCAACGGCACCTGGATCTACCTCGACGTGCTCGGTGCGGTCCCTGCTGCTTTGTCATTAACTCGCCCCTTTGTTGAGTGGTGGCAAGGCAGATTCTGATGGAAAGCCTCGCTTGGCCCAGCACCTGTTTTTTTATTCTTTCCACAATGACAAGCGGGGGTTACTGTTATGCTGATTTTAGATTACAACAACTACGTTCGGATTTTAGAAAAAATAAGCAGCAGCTTCTCCATTGAAGTTTTCACCCATAATTGTGCTGCTAGAGTTATTGGTGTCCCTCTTGGCCACGTGTGTGTGTTCAAAGCATAAAATTGCTTGTCACTATGATGTATGGGAGGATTGACTTACAGGGACACAGAAATGCTTCTCAAATGTGGAAATCAAATGCATAATAGTGACTGGGGAGTGGTTTAGCCAAATGCAGTCAAACCTTGATGTAATGAAGCCAGTAAAATTTGCAATTTACTTTGTTACATTGAAGTTTCGCTACATATAAATTTACGGTTAAAATGAAGTGTTAACCGCATGGAGCGGTTCCTGCAAACGAAAACGTGGTGCATATACACGACTGGCGCACTGTTTCTGTTTTTGCTGGAGCTTACTCATCTACGTGGGCGTTAGCGTGAACCACATGGAGTTTTTTCTGCACGCAAAAACGCGCCTCGCAAGCCACGGGTACGCTGATGCAGCTTGTGGAGACCACCTGCACGATGCAGGAAGCTCCAGCGACCACTTCTAACCATTCGCCGAAATGCAACACGAGAAGCAAACGAAGTTGTTCATGCGGGAAAGAAGCTGATAATATGGGCTTAATTTGCACTGTAAAGCGTCGTACACTGCGCTTACGAAAGCACCCGTCAAATATCCTCCATGGTGGTCTCTGGCAGGGCCAGCTGGCATCCCGGACCACTTCGAAGCTTCCGCCATAAGGTGGGGGCTTCCGCATTGGCGAAAGTCGTCACTCTGACTCATCAGGCTTCTCCCACCGCTGAGCGCAGCGCAAGTTGCTTTCTGGCCGAGGCAGAAGCCGCCGCCGGCAGGCAATCACGGATGCGGGCATGAAAAAAACGTGCGCACAAGGCTCATAAAGACCCACAAAGGCTTTGCCATGCACTTGCTGGAATGATGGAACCCAACAAGCTTTAGCGAACTTGAACGAAGGGCAAAGCGGCGGTGGTGCCATTCGCCATTTGTAGGCAAGGAGCTTGTAGGCAAGGATTTCTCTCACAAACTCCATGGCTTGCTGCATCTGCGGCATTGGGCAGCCCGTGTTGTTCACGTTTTATTGATACCCTGTTTCAGCGCTTGTGTCTCCCAAGACCTACTTCTACAACCAAAATTTCATGCCTAGTTGTCCATTACACTTCGTTAAATTGAAATTTTAGGAAATGGACTTCGTTACACAGAGGGTGAAAATACATGGTGTGCATATATATGTATACACTTGAAGTTAAAAAGAATTCTGTGGTTCAATACATCAGGTGTTTCATTACATTGAACTTCGTTACATAGAGGTTTTATTGTATGAGCCCTATACGTTGTGCACATAATATGTAAGCAATTCTTAAGTTAGCCTATCTGACTCGATGGCACTGCGACCAGAAGACATTTTTTCTTCTTTTCCTGCCGTGTTCGTCTGCCTTATGAAATAGCTAGCTGTCTCGTTAACTGTGTTCTACAAGATCGTGTGGGAGTCCAAAGCTGACCAATGGCATGGTTCCCATTAGTGCACCCCTTTTATTTTTATTATGTTGATTCATAACGGGCTTGCCAGTTACGCGGTGGATTACCTTAGATAATCAGCAAAGGATTTCAGGGTTTAGCAGAGGGAGATCTGTGTGTGCTTGACTGAAAAACAACAATTTTGCCTGGTCGTTGGTTGTGAGGTGTTCGTATAAGCTCTGAATGGGAAGGATTTAGATGGGATTGCTTGAGGCAAGGACAGGCAGTGACATGGGGATACAGGGTTAGAGATGTGAAGCACTGCGCAGACAACAGAAAGCCCAAGTCAAAAGGCTGGATCGGAGGTCCGCATTTCCTTAGCCGTCTGAAACGAACAGTACTCAGGTAAGGCGACCGGCGAAGAAAAAGAGGTGTATACTTTTGATCACTGAGACATAAATTCACGCAACTGTAAATTGCTACATTGTTGCTTCAAGACACCAGACAACTTTCGCGATTTCTTTAAAAAGTGTTGCTTGGCCTCTGTAAGTGGTGTGCAGTAGCACGGCCGCTGGATGAGAGCGCACGCAAGGTGCGGCCTGCCGCGTCGCCCGGATTTCAACGGGCGAGGGCGTGAGTGGCGGTGGTTACGTTTGCCGCCGCTCGACTCCCTCGCGGCGCTAGCGTTCGGGGACTGGTTTCGGGACGGAGCGGGGCGGTCCCCGTAGGCGAGCGCTTGCACCGACTGAGAGAGACAGCCAGCGCACGGGTTTTAAAGATGTGGTTGTCCTTCCTGGGCTACTCAACCGCGAAAACTGTCTGTCCGTATGTATGTAAGTGTGCCAGTCTGTCGCTCGATCCAGCCGCCCGGCCGTGACTGAAGCAGCCAGAAGCTAAAATAATTCTTGAATGAGATATAGGCAATACATTTTAAATCTAACAAATCTATAAAGATGCTCCATATTCGACAACATTGTTAAAAAAAGATAATATTCAACAAAAAGATAATAACCACCGGTTAGCTTTGTACAAAGCGTCTCACACACAGCACGTAAACCGCGTTGCACAGTTTAAAGCCGCAAGTTCATTAGTTACAGTTCAAGCGGCAGGTATTTGGTGGGACTTTATTCGTCCGAAATTTCAAAAATGTCACCTTTTCTCGGGAAACGCGGTGTCGACACACGGGAGAGCGATGAATATTTGCCGGCGACGGATTAAAGCTTGCCTAAAGACACTTCTTTGCAAAAACATGTTGGCCGGGCGGAATGCGCACCTCATAAAACGAGGACAGGCGATAGGATGGTCGAAAAAGGATTTGAAAAGACTAGACATTTTGCTATGCGTGTCTTTTTTTTTTTTTGATACTCTTATACTGGCCCGATCATGTCTTGCCGCGCATAGAGATTTGGGTTGTTTTATTTTCGCAGGCACGACAATGCCTTTAAACGCGCTATGAAAACTTGATTACAGCTCGAGGTTGTATAGAAAGAAAAATAAATGCACCGTGCTGTGTTCAAGAAACAGTGCGTACGCGGTCCACGTTGCTAAGCATTTTTCAAACTTTGCGATGAGAACAAGCGCTATATCCTCCGTTATTTCACCGCCGATTTAAACCCATACGCATTTATCCCAGAAGCTAACGGCCGGGCTCCTGGAGCAGCACTAGTATGCGCTCAAATTAGCGCGCTCTAAAGACGTTGCGCTAGTTTTGATCTGTGAACATACTGCGCTTCAATTCGAATTAATTTTCGTAGCGTAAGAAAATTTTCACATACGTTATTATTACGTCAGCTTTCTTTTTTGAGTACCCTAGCATAATCTCTACGTAATGCAACAAGTGCAATGCCTTGTATCTGCACAAATAATGTGTAATTCACGCAGTTAGAACAATTAATAATTATGATATTCAAGATGTACAATTGTTGGTTTAAAATAGCAAAGAAAACAAGAAAACGTGAAGTGGAAAAGCGGTGTTCGAATGCTTACGCATTATTAGGCAATTTTTGGAATTTCTGTACAATTTCGCTTTTTTCTTTCGTGTCCGGGCAAAAATTTAGCTTGCCAAGCTCGCCAAATATTTTTTTTAAGTTTTTTGTCGACCCGGAAATCCCATCTGCTCTCCTTAATTTTTTTAGAGGCTACAGGGAAGAAGTAAAAATATCAGGTAGAAACTGGAATCGCTTTTCATTCAACTGTATATATATATATTATCAAAATAAAAAAGGGCCGACATGATATTAGTATTACTTCATAACTAAATAACGTGTAATCAAGTCATATGTGCCGTGAGATTAATACGAATTGGGGTGTTTTATTTAGTGCACGAGGAAAACCCTACATAAAAGTTGGTTACGTCTTAAACATTGAGAAGTGTTGGCACTCATAAATAACAAGCGCCGTCACAAAAACATTGTTTCTGCTTGTCGGGAATTTTAATATATTCTCTGCAGTCGCAGATTGCAGACAAAACGTAAATCTCCGCCGTGCGTGAGGTCACAAAGAGCATGCCGGCCGACGTGAGACGCAACGACACAGCAATGCAAGACAGAAGGCACACTATCAACGCGTAATGCTGCTGCTGTGAACGGAATTTAACTTCCACCTTGACCAAATTAAGCTCGGCCGCCGCTAATCGTGTTTGTCTTTTAACAGGCGTAACATTAGTGCTGGTAAATGCCTTATGCGGAGCGTGGAACGCCGATGATAAGCCCACACTTCGAAATAAGCGGCCCAAAAGCCGGCGTCTCGCGGGCTGCGCTCACCGCAACCAGTCCCGGAACGGTGGCGCCGCCGCGGCAGCGATGGGTACTAGGCACCCTCACGCCGGTTTGGGAGCACACGGCAGGCCGCACGTCAGTGCGCCTCTCATCCAGCGGCCGTGGCAGTAGCTATGGACATTGCAGCTGTGCTGGTGCTCTTTGAGAAATCGTCTGCCAATCCTAAATTTCTTGGCATGGCAACTACAGGTAATAAATAGGCTTGTGCGAATATTCAAGCGCTTCAAGTATTTGAACGAATATTACAGTATTCGAATGTGCTTCGACCCGAATTTAAAATTTCCGAAATTTCGAAGTATTCATGTTGAACGAATATCAAAACTGCTTTCAGGTACTATCAGGAGTTTCGGTTGCGTTAGGCAAGCTGCAGTATCATTGACATCAGGCCTACATCTTGACTACATGTGGAGCCAAGACAAGATAAGCCACATTCAGAGCGCTGTCGTAGCCATCTTACGCGCGCACATTTGTCAAGGTGGTCAAGGGTCCTGTTTCATTGTTTCAAACAATGAAACGGTAACAAAACAATTTGTTTGGTTACCGTGTGGCATGTGTGCAGTGAGCAGGTGTTGATCACACTTGTACCTAGTAGAAGGGAGTGCCTTCTTCACTGCATGTGGAGCTGCTAGTCTTTATGCCATTATTTTGCTACTTGAAATATGTTACCAAAGGATTATCTGTGATGTTTTATGCATGTATGTGTTTTAGGTTGTTATCTGTGTAGCAGGGAGCACATTCTTCTACATCTAGTCTATACACATAATTTTTTTTTACTGGTTAAGATATGTTATCACAGGATTCTTGTAACCTTAGAAATAAAGAATTTTGGCATAGAACAACTTCAAACTATTCAGTTTTGTTCTTCGGACACCTGATAACTATTCGAATTCGCTTCGAAAGTATTTGACCCAAAGGACTATTCGCTTTGAATCCGCTTCGAGCTAAAATGTTACTATTTGCACAAGCCTAAAAATAAACAAGCTCTGATCGCCGCTACTTCTTGCTAAGGGTAAGCGTGTAGCAGAATGCGCAGCCTGCAGCGTTTGTCGGCTCTGCCCTAGTTGTGGTGAAGCGTGCTGCTTCTGCCGGTGCCAGTGTGGTGATGGAAACGGCCAGTGTAGTGGAGTGACGCGCGTGCCTTGCTTACCGTGCTGCAGCGCCCCCGCACTTCAAGTCCAAGCCGGAGCAGATCATCTATGTGAAGGTGGGCGAGTCAGTGGTGCTCCCCTGTGAGGCTGAGGGCACCCCGCCCCCGACCATCATATGGTACAAGGTAGGCATGCCGTCTTACTATATACTATACCTGCCACCATATCCTCCAATATTATTAGTACCTGGGAAGGGACACTAATGGATGAATAGCTTTTTGTTTGACTGCCAGTTTGACTGCCAGTGATGCCTGGATTACAGAGAAGGGAATAATTAAAGCTGACATCTCCCTCTCCGGTTTTCATCTATTTTTTGTGATGTTTGAGAGCATGTCACAAAGCACCGAGGGTGAGCCGGGTCTACATTCTCAACTTTACTCAATTGTCTTTGTGGACTACTTTTTTGATTGGCTTTCACTGCTGTCGGGAAGCCTGAAGTTCTTGTTTTCAGCACTGCGTAATTTCACATATTTGTGATCTGAAACGGTTGTCCATTTTTGTTACCAAACTCAAAATAATTTGAAAATGGTACGCAAAGTTTCAGTTCGCGCTACAGTCGAACCCCGCTACAACGAACGCCGCTTCAACGAAATTTCCGCTTCAACGAAATATTTCCAATTCCCCGTCAGCTAGCCATAGAAGTCAATGCAACAAAGTCCTCGCCACAACAAACCATTTGTCAGGCTTGCTTTCGCTTCAACGAAATTTTCGATGATTTGGGCTGGGTTTGAACAATTATTTGACAATAAAATAAGCATAGCGCCAGCTATCTGTAACTTTTTATACATTCAGGACGCTTAGTTTCACCGAAAATGCGCGTTGCGACCACACCGCCACCCAAAACAAAACAAAAAATAACTCATAGGCGCACGCCATTGCTTGATGGTGATAACGATGTGGCTGGCCGTCTTTACACGAGGCGCAGGCCCGCTTCGCCAAGGCGGAGCCAGAGCTACAGCCAATCCGTATCCAGTTGAAATTGCATGAATGTGCTCCGCTGCTGGCGCGGTCGTGGCGCGGTTAGAGTGAACTTCTAGCGCGGTGCCGTCATGTATGCGTTGTGAGCAGCTGTCCTTGCCGTTTTCCTTCTACCATTCTTCATAGCCAAGAGCGAAAATCATGTTAGCGCGTTTGGTCTTGAAGCCTAGTCATCCTATCTTAGTCGCGAGCGCGCGGTCCTGTTAAATGCAAGCGCGCGCGTCTTGCCTGCCAAGGCCAGTAGCTGCCGTGCCCTGTCAGAGGATAAGATAACGGCACTGCTCCTGCCACAAGCGAGAGGGGGGCTTCCCACGGCCTAGCAGCTATCTGCAAGTAATCATCTCGGTGGACACGCCTTGTTGTACAGCGATACGTTTTGCGCCTGCATATCTTCACCCCCCTCCGTAACGCGTTCTTTGGGTGGTGAAAAAACAGATAACCATTGGTATGTTTGTTATCCGAATAAACATGAGTTATTGCGCGTCACTCCTTTTTCTAAACATTGTATTATGCTGCCAATGTTGCGGAAACGCACGGGGCTATTTTTCTGGCCTTTCCGTGGTGTGTTGGGGCAGATTTCGCCTCAACGAATTTTCGCTTCAACGAAATTTTTCGCACATCCCGTCAATTTCGTTGTAGCGGGATTCGACTGTATTTGGTTTGATGCTGAATGAAATAGTGTGTCATTTGCTTTGATATTCAGAAGTTTCAAATATTAGCGCACCCTTTACTTAAAATGCATTGGCAGCCACTTGCCGTACATAGTGTCATTCTGAGCTCACGTCTAGTTCTTTAGCATTTTGTGGCTTTCCCCAGATATTGGACTGTTTCCAAAGCTTTGACACTGGACGTGTGCCTTTGGAACTGTCGCAGCAGAGACTTGAAGCATGCACTGAAAACGGACTTGTGGATTATGTTTCTGCTCGTTACCCGTGGTCGTCGTCATCTTTCATCCCATGTCTTTTCTCCGTCCTTACCTCGTCCGAATCTAAGGTTTGCCCCAGGCCGACACCTCTTTGCTGGTGGAGACGGTCTCTCTCCCCCTCTTCTCGTCAGCAGTGGTGACGTCTCTCGCGTCTCGACCGTTGCACGCAGGACAACCTTCCCCTGGAGGAGGGCAACAACGTGCAGATCCACCCGACCGAGCTGCGCATCTCCAACCTGCGCCAGACGGACGTGGGCGACTACACCTGCATGGCCCGAAACTCCGAGGGCAGCGACTCGGCCCTGGCCAAGGTCATCGTGGCCGGTGGGTGCCTCCCCTCCCCTGCCCTCCTCCTCTTCCGCGCTGGGCCGACTCTCTTATTAGGTGCTTATTTAAAGGGGCCATGCCGACAAAATGAAAGTTTTGTTCATTCGAAAGATTGCCTCGTTAGAATCATGCTGATGCCACTTTTAACGCACACTTCGCTCAAATAAGCTATTTAATTAGGAAAAAAGGGAATGGCCATGTGACCCACGACTAGCTCATTTCCCACAACAGGACCCATGATGTCATATGTGGCAGCTCTGCGATTTGCTGAGGCTGGCAAACACTAATTACGCAGGGCTTACAAGCTTGCTGAAGAAGCTATTTGTGCTTAAATGTAATGCATATCTATTTTACAGCAGTGAGAATGGTGTGGTCAAGAACAAAAGTTATGAAAATACATGTAAACATAGAAGTAATGATGCGCACTGCTGTTGGTACTAGGCGCATTGTATTTTGTCTTCATGGCTCGTTTAATGAAGTAAGGCACATAGCGGTGTGGCTTAAATGAGCATTAAATGAGCATAAATCTCATCTGGGAAGAAGTTTCTGCAATTTTCTTTTATTCTCGTACGCTATGGTAGGGGAAAGAAAAATATTTGCGAAAAGGAAAATATTTGCGAAAGCTGTGATTCAGCCCCAAGCTATGTGTGAGAACCAGACCGATAACGCCTTTACTCTACAGCAACGACCTTTCAATTGGACACTTTGGTGGGCTGAAGCTGGGCTGTGCATCTTGTCAAGTACATCCTCTACCTGCATTATGGAATGGGCACTCCTGTCCCAACTTGCAATTTTTACAGCTGAGCTTACTGCTAACAAGAAAATATAAGGGAAGCAAGGTTTTGCTACGTGGCTACTACACTTTTGTGAATGACTTGGGGTTGGAAAACTGTAAACACTTGTAGTGGCCTGGATGTGTGCAGCTTTTCAGCCACATCTATTTTGGTGGCATTTGGCACTGTTACGATCAGTAGAATGGCCATGCTTTTGCAGCCACGACTATTTTGACAGTCTGCCGCCTTCGTCTTCGATGTTGCGCTGTGATGTAGTTCTGTACTTGTGTCAGAGTTACACTTTGCCCTTTTTGGAAGGTTCTACATTTGGCTAGGGGCAAAGAAATTTTCCTCATGCCTCTGAACTTGGCATGGAGACTGACCTTTGCCACACAACCCATGGAAGAATGTTGCAGTCAAATCTGCTGGAGCATGTCATAACCGTCTGCATGGTGTGCCATTGCCTCCTGTATTTATCCGATTACAACTGAGTCGTCCACTTCACAATGGGAGCGCTACACCTAGTCCTCCAACTAGTCGCTGGATGGTGCCATGTACTTAACCAGGAACTACCAGGCTAGGTGGACCACAGTGTCGCTTATCAACGGGCCACTGCATGGTCGGCATGCAATTGAGGCTCGAAACCATCCTTCCCAGCTGTGTAAATATAAGCTCCATTTCGTTTCGAAAAGTGGCAGGACAATGTTACCCACACCTCCCTGCTTTTTGCCATGCTTTTTGCACATGTCTCTGAGGTGGTAAGATGAAGATCGGGAGAGTAGCAACAGTGGCCGAGAACAGGGGCTCGTGTGTTTTGCGTCTGACGAAATACAGCGCTTCACGAAGGTGAAAAGTCTCGGCTCAAACAACCCCCGCTGTGCTTGCAGGCCCTGCGGTGATCACGACCCCTCCGCAGAACCTGACCAAGCTGGAGGGCAACTTTGCCGAGTTTGTGTGCGAGGCGCGCGCGCTGCCCTCCAACATCACCCACCGCTGGTTCTACAACGGGGTGGAGATCTCCAAGCTGACGTGGCTGCAGACGCGCACCCTGGTGCGCCAGGACGGCACCCTCTTCATCAACCCCACGGCAGCCGACGACTCGGGCTTCTACACCTGCGAGATCTCCAACGGCATCGGCGCCCCCGAGTCCGCCACCGCCTACCTCAACATCGAGTGTGAGTGGGTTGAGAGAGACGCGGAAAGAGAGGGCTCTTCAGTCGACAATCCAGGCAGCACGGGCACCCTTGATTCGTTCAAGAAGCCGAGGGGCCAGCCAGCTAGGGGACAAGAACAGAACTTTAGTGCTAAACATTTACTTAATAATAACACAGCTTAGTAAAATCAAGCTTGCTTTTCTAATTAGGAACCACTAAATTATGCGTACTTAACTTTATGTCTTACGGCAGCAGCCACAAGCACTCTTTCTGTCGACAGATGGCAGGCTAGTCAACTCGCTCCGTGCTTGCCCCTCCTGTTTTCCACCAGCAGGTTTTTAAGTGCAGAGCACTTTAGGTGCTCGCCTTGTCATCATAGCTCGCTGTAACACTTAATCCTCGACTGCGGAATCAGGCGTCTTACAGAGGCTTCGAAAATCAGGTGCTTTAAATAGTCATAACCGTTCGAAACTCATGAACCGCTGGCGCTTTTCATATATCTCCCTGTTGTTTAATGCAAAGAAAACTGCAGGTACATTTGAGGCAAAACATACAGCGCCCGTGTTCATTTAGTCAGGAATGCTCGTTGGGGTGGTTTTCACGATAGTAAACGAAAAAAATTCCCCCGCATTTCCCCGAGGGGGAGAATGTGAAAGTGCGAATGCACGGTTGTCGGCCCGCTTGCGGCGCTTGCGCTCGGCCCCCGCAGCCCACCGCCTCGCCGCCTTCTCTTCCATCTCTTCCATCGGGTTTGTAGTATCACGTGTACACCACGCAGTTATCAAGCCGCTATAACGCCGCTGAGTCGCCAACGCACGCCGCTGACGACGTAGTTTGAATGCGTTAAAGATATAAGGCGCGTCACTAACACTGATATCAGTGTCGCGTCCGTGGCTTGGTCGGTAGAGCGTCGCGCTGCGGCCGCAAAGTCCGCGGATCGAAACCTGGCGCCGGATGCTGTTTCTTTTTTAAATATAGAGGAGCACTGCGGACGCCGCCGCCGCCGCGCGCCTGCCGCCGCCGCCGGCCCTGGCGGTGGATGGTTTGGGGTCGCTTATAAAGTGCATTCGCACTTAAAAAAAAAGTGGGGAGTGCAATGCCAGCACGTGCGGGAGGACAAGCAAGCACAAAAAGAACAGGGCTCCCGCTGGCACTGTTCTAGGCAGGGGGCGCACAAGCTCTGCGAAGGCAGGAAATTTGAATTGCATTGGATAAACCTCCGTTCCATTCATCAAGAGAGGAGTGAGACAGGGTGGCGAAGAGCGTGATGGGTGGTAGCAGTGAGCGGATAACGGCGCCACAGCCCATTATGGCGAATCACTGCTCTGCACTTCCAACAGCTTTCACGTTCAGTTGAACGGCTTCAATTTTTGATACTTCGCAACCGGTGCGTGTTGAGTGCCTCTGGGGGGTGGGTGGACGCGGTGGGGGTGACGACAGTCCTCCCCTCCCTCGCAGACCCAGCGCGGGTGAACTTCACGCCGGCCTTCCAGTACATGCCGCTGAACCTGTCCGGGGTGGTGCGCTGCTACATCCAGGCCAACCCGGCCATCCAGTTCGTCACCTGGTTCAAGGACAACCGGCCCTTCGAGGCGTCCGCCCTCAACGGGGTGGTCAACCTGAGCAACGGCTCGCTCTTCTTCCAGCGGGTCTCCTACGAGCACCAGGGCCGCTACCTCTGCTCCCCCTTCAACATACACTCCACGGGTGGCTCCTCCGCCGTCATGGAGGTGCTCGTGCGCGGTCAGTGCCCGTGGCCAGAGCCAGGGTTTTCTCCTCACTGATTGCAAGCTCGCGAAAAGAGCGCCCGGACAAGACAATACAGTCGAACACGGATATATCGAACTCCAAGGGGATCGCGAAATTGTTCGATATATGAAAAATTTGATATAAAAAATATGGGCTCTGAGACCTCACCTATGGCGGACGATCACTTGTCGATCGTCGCATTCAAAAATGACAACTAATTCCGCAATCAGGACGCAACAGGACACTTTATTTCCATGAAAAAAAATCGCCTGTTTCTTCGTCCTGGAAATGAAATTAAAGACGCTGGTCTCGATCTTCTCGAGGCTGCACAACTAGAAAATTCCAGCAGTACGCTGCGCCTTCGCACACCACGCACAACACGCCCGCAAAAGAAGAACAGCGCGCACGTACCACAAGAACTTTGAAGGTAACAATTCCGAGCTGCTCGCGATGGTCATCTCCGAGAGAAACAGTGATCTCCGAAAGGTGCGGGACAACTCGCCAAACAGCAGCAACAGCAGCAAAATGCAAAAGAAGGAGGAGGCCACCAGCGCCTTCGTTCCCTCTTCCCTTTCCCGAGACGACATTGGGGGAAGACAGACCCAGAGAGAGAGAGAAACCAAAACTCGTTTTCGGCAAGCCGGGGAACGTACGCAGCCGCAAAAAAAAAAAAAAAAAGGACGTGCGCATTCGGGGCATCCCTACCTCGCACTGTCACATTTTCCGAGCGTTCGGGCTTGTGTGCCTAGAGAGATTTAGCATACCGGGCTCCGTCCGCTAACGCTACGGCGGCCGGTAGCGGGGCCCGACTGGGCAAGCGCAAATTCGTTCCGGTAGGGGGATTAGTTTTGCGAGCCAGCCTTCGTCATGCCCGCGCATTCCTCTATATCCTCCTCAACCTCAATCGGGGGTGCAGCGACCGCCGAAGAGCACCTTCCAGCTCGCGCGGCATTCGATATAAGCAATGTCTCGAAAAATGCGGTTCGATATAGAAGTACGAATTCCTATACTTTTATACAGAATTTTCAAGGGGATAATTTATGAGTTCGATATAGACAATAATTCGGTATACCCGTGTTTGATATATCCGTGTTCGACTGTATATAGCCGCGTCCCGCTGTTACTCATTCTTCTCGTCTGTGCACTGTTTCCGCAAGTTTCCGTGAGATGAAACTATTCGGCACAGCGTACTTCTGCGGGAAAGCGCAAAATTATGTGCTTGTTGTTCTGTCGTCTCTGCCGTAATTTTGCGCTTTCTTGTAGAAGTTTGAAACTTCACCTAGTGTTCAAGGTGGTCAAAAGTTTAAATTTGAGGGTACAGTCGAGTCCGTTATAACGACACTGTTTATAGCAATATGTTGGATATAACGATGAACAGCTATGGCACCATTCACTTTTGTAGGCTTCCTGTGGTAAAATAAACTGCTCATTACAATGCCCTAGTGCCGCGCCATCTAGTACATCGATTGAATCCGGTTAGAGCATGCACTGAAAATGCAAGCTGCTGCTGGCCATCCGGCATGCTATGTGGGCTAAAGCACTGCTTGTGTTGATGATAATAAAGAGGCGGCTCGCATGGGCATGGGGGCACGGGTATAGCTCGCTCCTCACGCTCATGGCAGTGGCTCGTGTTCTGCCCCAGGAATCGGGCGATCGGCTGCTTGACTCTTTTCTCCCGTCACTTTCCGCGACATTCTGGTGCCGAAACCCGGGATCGAACCAGGCCTGATTTTAAGGCTGGGCCCTGCCTGAGTCCGCTTTATGAAGCCTAAGCCTGCTATATGAAGCCTGAGCCCGACCTGGGCCCATAACACGTAGCCCGGTCCTGTCATCTCGAGCCCAGGCAGTCACTTATTTTTAAGTCTATGGAGGACCCGTCTGTGCGGTACAAGGCCTAGACTTGTAGACTGAAGGAAATTTGTTAATTATATTTCGTTGTTTACTATATTTTGTAAACACAATAGGGGTGGGCCAAGGACTTGATGGAGGGATGAGCTACAAAAATTTGGGGGAAAGGGTGAACCTAGCTAACACACGACTGGAGATCTTTGGGAGAGGCCTTCGTCCTGCAGTGCACACAACCAGGTTGATGGGGACGACGATGATGATTTGGTTGAGTGTCTTCGTAGCAAGCAATCAGACGGAGCAATTAGTCTGTACAGCACGTCATGGATTGAAAGCCAAAATTTAGTGTTAGGTAGTGCACGTACTTTAGCTTCCACCGTCTTCAGTACACGTCACATTGGTGTAATAATAGTTCGTATTCCTACATCAAAGACACCATCACCTTTGATGATGAGATTCGTGGCAACGTCATGGTTGTCTCAGCCACAAGTTGGCATGCCGAAGTTTTTGGTGCCACATTTTGACCCACGAGCATGTACATGAATTAAAATGTTTTACCTGGAGTGGTTTCTGAACGGTGGTGTTTCTCTAGCAGGCGAGTTTGATTTCTGACCATGGCAGCTGCATTTCGATGGGTGCAGCATGTAAAACACGTGCACAGAGACAGAGTTGCAGAGCTGCAGGCTGTCCGAATTAATCCCTTCCCCAGCATTCCTTGTTATCGTATCTTTGGTATGTAATGCCGCAAAATATAAAATGCTGATGCAGTACATGAGATGGCATTACAATTACAGTTCAGTGTCTTTCAGACGTAGGAAAACATGTTTTTAAAACAGTGGGTGCAAGTAACATCAAGAAGCGCGTGGAAATAGGCTCGGGACATTCTTTTTAATGCGCTTTTCTACACTTCATGTCGGAAATATTAATGGCCAGGCCCATGAATTCAATTCCGAGAAATGCTTCTCAGGTCACCCAGGCTTTCTTGTCAGCCCGGGTTACCCACTTATAACAGTTATTGGCTATAGCAATGGATTTTCTTTGGCAATTGAATATTGTTACAAGTTGACTGGACGGTACATAGTTTTTTATAGTTGTTGTTCTTTTGCCCATTGTGTGGAAGTACAGCAGCCATTGGGCAGACAAAGAAGCCGATGGCAGTCTTGGCACGTTTCGAGAAGAAGAGGGGAGGCGCAGTGTTCTGTTGTGTTCCCCCCTGCAGAGCCCCCGATGTTCTCGGTGAAGCCCAAGGAGCTGTACCAGCAGCCGAGGAACACAGAGGTGACCATGCCCTGCGAGGGAAAGGGCCACCCGCCGCCCAGCATCTCGTGGAGGAGGGTGAGTCGGTTAATTAAGCGGGAGGCAGAAGAGCGTCCACCCCCTCCCCTCCGTCACCCCCGATTGTGGTTAAGCTCTGTTGTGTCACGAATTAGTGTCGCTTACGCACGTGTTAGGGTGCATCAGTAAATCTCACGACAGGTTTGACCGGAGTGAAAGCAGTGGCGGGACATGTGTAAAAACTTTCTTTCCCTCCCCTCTGCTGCGCTGCCTCCCAGGCGGACGGCAAGAAGCTGCCCAAGAACCGTCACAGCGTGAGCAAGGGCAAGCTGTCCATCCGGAGCCTGCAGAAGGAGGACCACGGCCGCTACGAGTGCGTGCTGCAGAACGACGTCGCCACCCTCGTCACCAGCACCCTGCTGCTCGTCGAGAGTGCGTGCTCTTGTGCCTTGTACACTGCTCTTGTACATTGGCGTCGCTCTGCCTGCCTACGCGCTAGTCAGCCCTCGTTGCTCTGCGCTGGAAATGTGGGGCTGTTGCGACTGCACGTTTCAGCTTGTACTTCTCTATTCGAATGCATGTGAGATTTTCTAGCCTGTTTTCTCAAAAAAAGGGTGCACGTTAGAGTCGAGGAAGCATTTTGTACTTCAGCACGTTTTAGGTCAACTTTTAGGACTTTCAGATCGACTTCACCTTTTATATCAATGGCTGTATAAACCCACATAGTAAGCAATTTGCACGCATAACAGTTGTAGCACAAATACAGGGTTCGCACAGGTCCTTGAAAACCTTGAAAACCCTTGAATTTAGAAGTGTCAATTTCAAGGCCTGGAAAGTCCTGGAATTTTTAAATGGTCCTTGAAAACCCTTGATTTTTTCCGGAGAGAATCAATGGCCTTGTCTTTTCACAAGAATTTGAAGTGTTTGTCGTGGATTTCAGGTGCTAAC